>CM040242.1:299049263-299366055 GCA_022545495.1 Chrysanthemum lavandulifolium | reverse complement strand
TATATACTAGTAGGTAAACTTAGGGAACAAGTTAGGGATTAGGCCTAGAATATCCCCTATGGCCGCCATGATGGAAAGCCCAAAGCCCAACCCATAACTTTTCCAAGTTTTCCATTTCTAGTCATTCTCTTTCCATTTAACGGTCGTTAGTCATTTTTCCGTTAAATACTTAACGATCGTTAACCGGACTTAATGTGTAATAATTAATCGTAAACATAAACATTAATTATTAACTTTAATTCTCATTCGTTAATGTGTGCAATCCGTGGTCACGAGTTCGAATCCGGACATTCACATGTTTGTAAATATATACATTTCCAACACTCCCACTGGATATGTTTACAAAGCGTGAAATGACATTGGTTAGCGTCTAGCAACACGCCAATGCCCCGGTACAACTCGTGTATGGTTTTCTGGAGAAAACCAAGTTTGATGATTCATCATCATATTCATCCTTTGTTTCTAATACCATGTTAATAAGAATATGGATCTCACTCGGTTCTTAATTAACTATTCTGCTTCTCGCTTTATGTGATTGATTAAGATTACCAATTCTTGAACATATTCCGAAGACCTTGGGCATGGCCATGCAAACATCTTAACAACCCTACGAGGGGCCAAGAGTATTATACTTCAAAATAAATTTGAAGGAAACAAATCCCATTTTGACTACAAGCACGATTCATAAATTTCGCAACACTTCGAAAACAACCCTTATAACTACCGATTCGTATAGCGTTAGATTGCTTCACAAAATGCACTACATCCATGACATATCTCTTGTATCTCAAGTCGAGGATAAATATCCATGATATACTTAATGACAAAGATCCATAAAGTATCATCATGTGGGTGGGATAAGTCCTATATTCAATTCATTGAATATCATCGAATTAGTCATGCTACGCATCAATATACTTTCAAGTATATTATAACTAATACTCGATTTGTCTTAATTCAATATCATTCCCATGTTATTGATTGACAACGGACTATTTAGAATAACTTAAGTTATTCATGGATTTAAACATGCAAACATAGGACACAATATTATAAATGAAATTAAACGTATACCGTACTTTAATTCATTATAAATAATAATTGTTTAACATCCTTTATCCAAATACTAAATAGATCAATGCATGATAATACTAGTTAATAAATTTTGCCACAAGTCATGAGAATCATACTTGTTGACAAGGCATAATTTCAATTAACTTTGATCTATAGGAATTTTGAGAATACTTATTTCAAAAATTCAATAAGTGAATTTCTTGTATATGTTTACACATATCTTGATATTGTCATATCATTCCATAAGGTGCGTGATAACCTGAACCACCTTTTATGACAATCATCTTTCAAAACTTTAAAGTTTTAAAGTATTCTTTTCTTTAATGTATAATGCAACTATGCTCTAGTTGAGCATAACTAGTCAACATTGTCATCATCAAGGATACCATGACTAGAATTGAGTGTCATCTCAATTATACCAAGATCATTGTGTACAACAATATGCTCTTTAAACGTCCGTAAACTTGAGCAGTTATAGTGTAATGTTGGTGCCTACCAAACTCAAGTTTGTTGGCAATGACAATTATGAAATAATTGCCATATTTCCATCCATAGGATCTAGGAGCATCTCCAGACTGTGGAATGTGATTCTAAATCCAAACATATTCCTTTTAAAATATTTATTACACTAACAACTTTCAATGTTGTCAAATCATCTTGTAATCAAGCATGACACAACAATCTTACAACATGATGTACATAATGAATCTTCAAGTTAGACTTTAAGATCTCATTATATATCCATCATGTTCTATTAGACTCATTGATTTACCGCATATGTTTATAGTAATAAACATATATTCCAAGGTTGTATGTCTTATTTCCAAATCTTACAAACTAAGTTTCATTCCCAATTAAAACTTAATTTAGGTGGAATGTAGTTGCCCATACAACATATAAGATTTAAGAAAATAATACTCCCACTAGCTTTCAGGAATACTTATGAGCTATCTTATTTTAATTTATTAAATCAAACATTGATTTAATATTAAACATAAGAATCATCTCATAGATGCATGCATATATCCATTCATGGATTCTTGCAGTTTGTACATATTCAAAGATTATTTGAATTCATAAAACTACTTTGTATTACTTATCGTCCTCAAAAGTAATTTCCACAACAAAGAGTTTTGATATTCATTGTCAAAATTTCATATCAATGAAACTAAGTATGACAATTATAATCTTTATACTTTTATTTAATGTATCTAGAAAGAATATTCAATCATAGTTAATTGCTTAAATATGATTAATATTATTATCACTAGACATGCATTAAATATGTGTACAATATTGTCCATATAATTTCTACATAAAGATTTAAACCACTAGGGTTTCCATCCTTTGAAGAAAATCATCTTCATTTAGATAAACCAAGTATCTAAAATTGATTATATTTATGGACAGCATCTCAACATTCATAGTATGATTGATTTACCACAATTCAACATTTGGTAAATTCATCATCATGATTAACGAGCTTACCATGATCCTCAGAACTCATAATCCTCAAGATATTAAATATCGAGATATCCTTACGGATCTATGAATGACAATTCCATCATTTTGAGGTCTATCATTTACATGTTTAGCCTCATCATGATATTTGCTAGTGCATTTTAGAAGATTATGTATTTTGTAATTCAATCTTTCAAGATCTAAACAAAAATCCCACTTGCCTTTTAAAAATTTAAAGATTACCTTTAAATAGTTTATCAAGTAGAGCAACAATACATTGTTCTCTTTTGGGATATTACAAAAAAAACATTGACAGTTCCTAACATTAGTTTGTTACAACTCACTCTATAAGTAGTTTAACAAATTCAGAACTTCATTATAAGACTTAATGTGATTCATCACATTCCATAAACAAATGGTGTCTTATCAATCTTCTAGGTTGGAGTCTTATTGAGTATATTCAATCTATACTCAATCTACTAACCTTGATAACATGTGGAAGAAACTATAGTTATCTTGAATCAAACATGCCAATAGATTTTGATTCTTCTAGCTGAACATACCATAAAACTATGATATTTCATTAGAATTAATATTGTAAGAAAATCTAACAATATTTTAGATAACCATCTACTCTATGGCTACCTATTTACCAACAAAGTAAAACTTAATGGTACAATAGAATTACCAAATCAATTGCATGCATTATAACACAAGTATTTTGACCAAGTCAAAAGACATATCAGTTATAATCCCACTATACGTTATAAGTCATTGATCAACTCATTGACTTCATGCAAATGTCTTAAAACATAGTAAGTTAACGTCTTACTTTATATTGTAAGTCTTTAAAAGACTTTATGTTTGTGACTTTACAAAATCATAAACATTTATAATTAAAGTAATTATGAACACCACCTCGTGTTTCAATTAATATTTCAAGTTAATAATTACTACATATATTTAAGTCATTCAACGAATACTTAAATTCAAAGTAGTATTAGATTACTTCATTTAATTATGTCATTCCATGAAATGTTCCATGTAAGAAACTGCAGAATCATCCATGCTCGTTCTCACGACACGTGGATATTTTACCTGGGCTACAATCTAGTTCACGTTCTCACGTAACATAAATTGTAACTACAAGTGTTTCTTAAATATTGAATGACATAAATATTTAAAATAAAGTAGTCTTTGTTATCATCTTGACACATGTTCTTAATAGGACAATCATACATATTTAAATGTATACTTCCTATTAGAACGTTATTCTCTTACTTTTCAGTCAAGAGAATTCACTTAAATCATATTAATATGTATTGTACCTTGCACACAATAAAGATTTCTCCCACTTGTGCATGGAACAACATCATGTAACATATAAACAACACGATACACGTTCGTTTATTTGATTAATATGATTTGTGTCATAGATATAACTAGTAGATTTAGGACTATATTGATTTGTAAGGAAACGCATGACAATCCTTAAAAACATAAGTGCCTACAATTGGAAAGTAATTATCTTTTGAAGATAATGCGGGTTACTACACGGAAATAAGGCTTGTAGCTCCCACCGAATTAGAAATCATTAAAACAACTTCTTATTCAGTAATGCAACACAAATGCTCCCACTAAATCTGACAACATTGTAAGTGTTGCATAACCAGTGAAAACAACTTGTTTGCTTTTTACTTTCTTACACCTTTAAAGAACATTACGTAATCATTACTAAGGTACTAAAAAGTGTATTCTACTCTTTGAATGATGGGTTATCCATCAATGTTATTAACTTGAAAAATTGGGTATGCAATTTCTTCCTTAACATGTCTACCATCCCCATACTGGTATGTAGCACCTTTAAAGGTTAAAGTAAACCAACTAGATAAATTAAGCTAGTTTTCCTTTACCAATTTTCGCGTAATTAGTCTAGCTTCTAATTTAGTAACTCATATACATGTTTTCCGGTTAACCAACATTCATGTTTGTTACAAAAGGATTCATTCACCTAATGAAGGTAATGAAATCTTTATGGAAAATATGACGTGCAATTCATTGCTATGAGTTACATTAGAATTTAGACAATTCAAAACGTTCTATTATACCTTTCTCATTCATGAAAAGGAATAGGATTGAGTCTAATGCTTCTCCCATGGAAAGAGACTTCGTTTGTCTTTTCGATGAATTATTCTCGATCAAACATTTGTTTGAAAGCGAATGGAGCAATTCTCGATCAAAGACTAAACTTTGTTTACTGGTTAAATGTTGCAATTATACATTCAAAAGAATTACAAAATTCAATTTTAGTATTTTCGATAATTAACCTTTTCAAGAAAATTAATTACCCATGGTTCATAAGCATATAACCATTTAATTTTCAATTGAAAAACTAGGATCCAAATTGTCATAATCTCATCACATCGCTTGATCGCTAGTAATGAACCTTGTACAAAGTGGTAGAGCTTTTGCTCAATTGCCAATTTCAATTGCAATTCCTAGATTTATGGGATTTACATATAGCCAATATCAATCGCCATGTAAACATGTTTTATCCCATCTTATGCCTTGAGTTGCCGTTCTCACTACAAAACTCAATTAAGTTGTCCAACTTAAGAACGCAAAATCGTCCATGCCCGTTCTCACGACACGTGGACATTTTACCCTTTGATTACGATCTAAGTCACGATCTCACGCAAATAAAAGGTAATCTTAGGTGTTTCCGTTTCGTTGGATGGCATATAACTTAAATTAAAGGATAATAATTTTGATGTCAAATCAAATATGTACAAAGATGTCATGCATTCCTCTTCGTAACATAGGTTTTATTAAAACATTTATATCTTGTTTTAATGTTTAAGTTTTTCATCATCAAACTTTAATTGAGGTATTGGTTTCACCAATCAAGGAATTTAGTGTTAATTATCATCCATTATACCGTACTTTTGCATAAGTGTAAACACTTAGTGTTTCGGATAATTACCACCGAAGTGGCGCATGGAATTAAAACTAATTCGCCTTAAGATTTAATGCACACATATAGGAATACTTAGTAGCTCCATTAAGACGCACAACGAGCGGAGAATCGGTCGTATAAAGCATGCCCCTCATCTTTAGGGCGTCACAATTTAATGCGGTCCCTCCTTATACCCATCACACAGTTTGTCATTAATGGGTGAGCCGTTCTAACTATTTTGTGCAAAAAAATCAATCAATTAAACGATTACGATTACTAAACTTAAAAATACATGTTTCACCATTGTTTAGGTCAGTTTATTTTTCTTGTAAAAATACCCTCTTGCTACACATAACAAACAAGCAAGTATTTGAAAAAATAAACAAATAAACAATGAATGCATAACAAAAAAATAAGTCATGCAAATAGCCACATGCAAACCTTTTGATAAATCTTATTAATAACCAATTCTAGATCTGTCAATATGCATATATTTAATTAAGACTTCCACCTGTTTTCATCTATGTACAAGGTGAACCACATGCATCGATTCATCGATTGCGTAAGTCAAAACTAAATATATACCACATAGCACATAATTGATTAAATTAATAATGATTGAGGTTTTCCCCAATTTTAGATCTATCAGAATTTAGTGTATATCACTTAAACAAGAAAGACATACAATAAAAGCAGATCCATGATAAAACATGCGATAATTATCATGGACATAAAATTACACTTAACAATTAATGCAATTAAAAGCGAGTTACGCATATACATAAAGTTGCATGCATCTTAGGGTTTCTAATCCAATTAAAACTTTAGTTTACAAAACCCTAATTAGGTACCAAAATAAACGCCCTATAAAAAATTAGGGTTTAGGATTGCAAACCCTAGATCAATGCATACAAAAATAACACATTCATGTTTATTTTAATTATGTGTTTCATAATTAATTACTTGTTATACAAGGCTCGTGATGCCACTGTTGAGTTTATGATATATAAAATACAATAAAACATAAAGACATCAAGAGTACACAATGGAAGACTAAAGATCATAACAAATAAATTAATTAACGAAAGTATGCGTAACGCACCTCTTGCGAATATCAAGTCCCTCGAGCAAAGCAAAACAACCTCGAGCAAAGCAAACCAAAGAAGTACTTATTGGTGTAAGAATAATGTCTTACAACCACGTTCTTGTACACACGAATTAACCAAACGAATCAAGCGATTGCTAGATCTAACACAAGTCCTCGTTTAAGAAAAACGAAACCAAACTCCCTTACTTGGGGTGTTCGGCCGAATAATGGACTAGAGAGAGAGAGAGAGATCTAGGGTTAATTCAATGCACAAGTGTATGAAACCCTAGAACCTACCCCTCCTTATATACTAGTAGGTAAACTTAGGGAACAAGTTAGGGGATTAGGCCTAGAATATCCCCTATGGCCGGCCATGATGGAAAGCCCAAAGCCCAACCCATAACTTTTCCAAGTTTTCCATTTCTAGTCATTCTCTTTTCCATTTAACGGTCGTTAGTCATTTTTCCGTTAAATACTTAACGATCGTTAACCGGACTTAATGTGTAATAATTAATCGTAAACATAAACATTAATTATTAACTTTAATTCTCATTCGTTAATGTGTGCAATCCCGTGGTCACGAGTTCGAATCCGGACATTCACATGTTTGTAAATATATACATTTCCAACACTTTGTACATGACTTTTACCACATTTATGTGTGCATACCTATTTGTAAATATTAAGTCTATGCCACCCAACTATGGACACGTGCACTTGGATTGACTTCTCTGGTCAGACCTAAGGGCCTTTCCAACCCATGGTAATTATTTCTCCCGGTCGGACCTCGGTTATTTTTACACGCTCATACTTGGTCGACTTATATCGAGTTAACTCGGTCGGACCTCGGACCCGAGGCATAAGATGAGAACTAAACATGCTTTTGACATTATTACTTGATACTAATGCCTTAAACAGATCTCATAAATCTAAGAGTTGCATTTTGAAATTAACGCCTGCCGCTACCTCTTGTCCTATTTTTTTACACACCGGTCGGACCTATGGTAATTAAGTGGGGTTGCAAGATGGATCTTAGTCTTAATTAGTAATTAATTGGGTAGTTAATTCTTTTAAGAATGTAATTATCGAAAATACTAGATTTGAACTTTTATGTTCTGATTAATTGTGTTATTGCAACCTAATTCGTAAACAAATTTGTTTTTCTTTGAAAGACAAACTTAGTCTCTTTTCTTAGTAAGAAGAGTGAGACTTATACCTATCTTTTCTCCTTAGTTGACAAACTAAGATAGGATTCCAAAATTGATAAACTCTTATATGATCTTTCATTACCCTTTTCGTGGTCTAGAATTAATTGAAAGATAGAATATTTTGTGTAACTGGAAACATTGTGTTTAGAGCTACCAAAATAAATAACATCCTGCACTTGTCACGATATATGAGTTTAAACCGCAAAGAGTAAAGGAATTACTTGCATATTTGCTAGGTAATCTTCTTGGACTCTTATTATTCCTAAAGTGCTAATTACCCTTGGGGCTATGTAGACGATAAAGGAGGAATGCATGCTAAAGATTTAAGTTATTTGAATAATAGAATGGCTAGTCCATTGTCTACATAAGTAGAACTTCATATACTCTGTTCAATACCTAAGTACATGCTACTCGTAGGCATTTGAAGAGAATAGGAAAGTATATAAAACTGCTATATGCTTTCTACTCGAAATGTAACACTTACAATGTTGACAAATCCAGTGTGAGCAATTGCATTTTATTACTGAAATATCATTCATGTAATGTTGTCAATTTCAGTGGGAGCTACAGGATTTATTTCCTGTTAGTCACCCATAACATTTCAAACTTGCTTTGAAATAATCCATTACTTTCCGAATATGAACAACCATTGCTTAAAAGGAAAATTGCATTTTATTTTATGAGATAACACGTTGCCTTCCTGCTGTCGCTTCCTGAAGTGTTATCTATAGAATAATAATTCACAATTCCTTATTACAGGTTATGGTTCTAAACTACTTATGGTGTATATGACATTAATCATATCGTTTGAACAATCAATCACGTGTTGTTTTTTTTCATAATATGATGTTGTACCTTTCACAAGTGGGAGAAATTTCAAAGTGTGAGCAAGGAACAACAATATTATTGGTATCTCTTGACCGCAAGGTAAAGGAAACTAATAATTCTACTAGGACTTAAACACGTTAGATGTTTAATGCCCTACTACATGTAAATAAGAATTCTACTAGGACTTAAACACATGAGATGTTTATTGCCCTACTACATTCTAATAATGATTCTGCTAGGACTTGAACACGCTAGATGTTTGTTGCCCTACTACAATCAAATGTCATAATATAGTGTGAAGATACTTCAACATTTGACTACATGTTTTAGTCAACATAATTATGGTTATATGATAATGATCATAATTTTGAAGTATAAATTAACTTGAGATCACTATAGAACTCAATATTTTGCGTTCATGATTACTTTTGTTAGTATAATTATGCTTACATGTTAAGACATAATTATAAAGTCCTTGAATTAATCAATGACTTATAACACAAAGTATATATAGTAATAGTGTTATGTCTTCTAGTTAACACATAAACATAAGGCCTTTGAATTATTCAAAGACTTACAATGTATTATTGAAATGTTATGTTTTCTTGTTAACACATGAACATATAATCCTTGAACAGTTATGTCTTCTTGTGAACACGTGAACATAAGGTTCTTGTATTGTTCAATGAATATACATTATTGCATGCACTTGGTTCATAAATACTTTATCTGCAATTTGGATTGACCTAATTGACAAGTATTTGGGCCAAGAGAATTAAGTTATCTATAGAATTCTGATATAGTTTCACAATTCTAATAACTCATAGGATACCACTTCATTATGGTATGTCTAATGTGTTGGATCAAACCGTATTCATATTGTTTGGTTCATGATAGCTTTAATTGCTCTACCTCCAAAACATATCAAGGTTAGAAATTGCGTGTGTCATGGATACACTCAATAGAGTTCAAACCTAGAAGGTATTCAAGACAACCTATAACTAAAAACCCTAATTCATTAGGGATTTGAGGTTTTACTACTCAAACCAATTGAATCATAAATCCTTTTGGATTTTTGATTTTTCTACACTTCCTAGCTTGAAGATTGTAGTTTTGATGTTCTTCCTAGCTTGACGAAACACAAAAACTGTTGCTAGAACTTTTGGTTAAAGAATGATACTAAATTAGAGTTTTTCTATAAACCCTAATTTGAGTTGTTGGAAGGAATTCCATTATGTCTTGATTTAAGTTCTGAATTTGTTAAAATCTTATGAAGCATTTTATTAATAAATCTTGAGATAAGAACTTAAAAATGTATTTTGTGGTTCTTCATAAAGAACAATTTTATTGTTGCTTAAATACTTAGTATTTAGAGAATTGTCTCTACTTACAAAAGTGAGTGGGAGTATATACATATCTCAAAGTTTTTGAGAACAAAATACTTAGCCTTCTAATATCCACTTATTAATGTCATACTAAGGTTAAACATGAAAATGTCGACCGAAGTATAATGATTACTCTCATTCATAAATCCGCAAGGATGCCTCATCACTTGAAGTGATATATTTTATTATCAATGCCGAGGGATATAAGTTAGAGATTATTGTAATCAGCTAACTACTAAAATACATGATCACATCTTGAATCTGATAAATATTTTAGTACTATGAATGATAAGATGCAGTCCTTAAAAGGCAAATCGAGTTTTGAGCTTGATTGTTATTTCGCCTAACAGTTAACCTATGAGGTTGGAATTAGTTTCTTTTGAAGAAATACTCACAAGGACAAAATTGTATACATATTAATGCATGGCATTTTATAAGAAGTTTTTAATCATACTTAAGCAATTGACTGTGATTAAATTTTCTTATATAATACACGCATTAATTATATAAAGATATTTAATTGTCATACATATGATTTGTATGTTGAATATGACAATTAGATTTTATAACTCTTTCTTTATGATTACCTTTTGCAAGGACGGTGTGTAATCAAAATGGTTATGAATCTATATTATCTTTATGTAGTATACAAAATTTGAGCAATCCATATTTTGGATTGTATCATGCATCTAAGAGCTGAGATCTTGAATTTAATTACAATATGATTCTGGTTGAATTAAGATAACTCTTGAGTACATCTGACATTGAGTGGGAGCATTGTGTTTTTCCTTATAATTTACATGTTGAAGATATCCTTCTATTTAAGCTAGATATTGATCCTTAAGCTTGGAATGAAACTTCACTTGAAATTTAGGGAATAAAACAAACAACCTTGGAATAGATGTTTATATAGAATAAACAAATGCGGAAAATAAAGTCTAACACAAATGCAATATATTATTCAAGCAAAGTCTTCAATGATATATTTCACTTGGAATAATTTACATGGATGGAAACCTTGTGTTTTTAAACTAAGGGTTTATCATGTACATATTATATTGTGTATAAGACTAGTTGTTGCTTTTGTACAAGAACAAAATGAGCTGACAACAACAATATCTAAATATGAGTGTTTAGATTATTGTTTTTATAAATGTTTACGAATTATAAAACATAGTGTTGTATAAGTACAAATGATGCTAGAAGATTATTTATACTAGTTGTAGTAGGATTTTATCATTTATGAAAAATCTGCTAACTAGTTGTGCTCAACATAGAGCATTGTTGCACTACACATTAATGAATGAGAATACTTTACACTTTTTAGAAACTGTAAAGATGATTGTCAGTATGTTGTTGACTTTTACTACCTCATGCAAGGTAAGACAATATCTCCATACTATAATTCTTGCAATAGTATGAGCATATAAGATAAGACACTCATCTTATATTTTAAATCACTCACTATATTTGATATTTGAAATAAGTATTCGGAAAGTTTACTCAGATAACTATTTAGTTTTTCTTCAGCTTACTAAATGAGTTTCATGCATATCTGTTTTAGTATTTGGATAATTGGGATTGATAGACAATTTTTACTTTATGATGAATAAAGATACTTGATATTTGTTATTCATTCAGATAATAAATGTTATCCTATATTTGCATGTTTAATCCTTGAATAATTTTTATTATTCTAAATATGTCCATTGTCGGTTAACAATATGGGAATATTGTTATGATAAGCCAAATGTGAGTGTTGGTTATAATTCTAACGAGAATTCGGATTGTTCCCACCAAACTCATATGTATTCACTAGAGATGCATATTGGATTCCCCAACTTTCAAACATTTACTTTTGGATCCTTGTCATAAGTAAAATATTGAAAATGGTTTATTATCTTCATCCTTAGACTTGAGATACAAGCAAGTTCTGTTATGTGTGGATATCATTCTTTGTAAGTATACGCAAAACGCTATCTGAACAAAGTAGTTATAAAAGCTATATTTCGGAGTGATGTGAGCAAGATCCACAACACTTGTAGTCAATAAAGGATTTGTTACTCCACTTGATATGTGCAGAAAGATACCATGGCGCCTCCGCATTTAATCGGATAAGCTGTCGGCGGACCCAAAGGGTAATGCAAGATGATACTTGATTACATTTCGTATATCTAATTAAATTCTATAACGAGATTCTAAATGGTTAAACTATATGGAATGATTTGAGATCCATAATCCATGGTTTAACGGTATCTATAACAAAGGATGATTAGAGCAAGACATTGAATGACCATGCTACTGAGAAACTTTTACGAAACTATTCTCTCAGAAACTTTTAGTTAAAAAGCGAGTGAGAGCGTTTGCTAGGCGTTTCCGTCGTTAGTTTTGTGTGCCATTCGACACACCAACTCCCAAGTGGGAGCTGTTGGTTTGTGGGAGTTATAGACACGACAAAATGACTAGAAATGTGTGAGCATATTGGGGGCACACACGTTAAACACAAAGAATACGTTTATATCGTTTAATACTAAACTAGACCCGGTTGAAACCCATTTATCCTAGCCCATTGCCGGTCACATTGTTGGGCGTTTGGATTGAATGATGGGCTAGTGGAATTGTATTCAAATAAGGAATGTGGTTTAACTTGGTGCTCAAGTTTGGAGCCCAAGGATTGCTAGGTTTTGAAGGCTATTTATACCCTACATCCTAGCATTCATGTTACACGACACATAACCCTAATATGATACAATTTATACACTGTGCATATTATTCTCACTACAAATCACATGCGTATACTGATCTTACACATTCATTGTTTTCATGCATGCAATGTCATGCACATGAATGTAAAACCACATGACGTGTAAGTTGTATTGATTTGCTTGTCAACAAATTAAAAGGATACATTCTTTTATTATTGTTGACCAATCAACTTTGAATAAATCCTCAAGGTTTTCAATGATTGGTTTTCTTGGTGTTTTCTCCTGGTCGACTAGAACAGCCAAGGCAAAGAGATTTGATAGTGTTGTTCTCGAGCAGATGGTATGTTATATCGGGTTTGTTTATCACACGATATCGGATACTAGGGGCTGTGGTTCTCGGGTATTATTTGGATCTCGGGTAAACAAAAAGGCAGCATGTTCTTGGTTGTTTTGATTCGAGGGTTCAAGTATTAACAAGGGTTGTTTGGTTAAACGTATACGACTTGCTTGATCGGGCGTATTCGTGTTAAAGTGTTTGTGTGAGCAACCGTAGAGGTATCTATTTTAGATACTTAAGGTTTCCTTTTGGTTTCTTGTTCCGTTACTAGAGTTCAATTGCCAAGCAAGGTTAGCCTTCTTTATTCCATTTTAATTATTTAATATTGTATTAAATTATGTGTTTATTAATTACGTGTTAACATAATTGTATTAACTAGATCCATTATCCGTTGCGTACTCGTAGAGGTTACTGGTTAACTAGATCTAAAATCCCAACACAAGTATTCAATCTCGTGTACCAAATGTCTAGCTACAAGACGTTTGTAGCAAATGAGCTTCATGAAGAGGAACAAGAGAATGCTTTACACATTGCTGCAAAGTTGGCCCAACCTCATAGACTTAATATTGTAATTGGTGCAGCGTTTCAAATGCAGCGTGAACTACAATGGTTCAAGATAATCATAGTAAATCCATTAACGCATGGGTTGACAAGGGTTGTTGGCCCTTAAAAGAGTTTCAAGGGGCAACATGTCAACTTCCAAAGGACAACATCCATTGTTTTCCTGTTATAAGTCCTTTCAACTAAATTACCATCTTTTTATGAAAAAATGAACACGATAAACGTATTAGTTTGGTCTTTGTTTTCGGGTAAACATCTTATTTCAAGGATTAACAAAAACTTGGAAACTTTCGTTTAATTTATATATTACCTAAGATAAGATGTCACATCGATCACAGCGACACATAAGACTGGTTAGCGGGTTACCTTACCTAAAAATCGAAATTTTGGAACATGGGTTACCTTGAATCTGTTACACAGGTTTGTATTGCCTTCTCTTCCCTTAGCTTGATTCTCCTACAAAGAACCTATTAGTGATCACCATGTTGGATCGTTACTGTTCACAGAAAGTTGGAACAGAAAAGTTTGCAACAGAAAGATACACAAGAGAATATAAGAAACTGAGTATGTATTATTGATTGATTGGTTTTGAATGATTACAGACTCAAATCTATATATACAAACTGAAACGGCACCATTGAAGAGGTGTATAACGTTTCCCTTAAAGTAAAGGACATAAACTAAAACTAAACGTTATACCCTACAGATAACCGTTCATACTGATTATCTTTTCTAAGACCCAACCCATATAAAACTTACATTCATACATAATATAAATACACTAAATACTAATAGGTCCTTAGACTTTATATTAACAAACTTCTGATTATAATATTAGTTCCAACATTCTACCCCTTAATGATATAATCAGTAGTTCTTGAACCTTGAGAGGCTTCACTTCAAATGATGGCAAGGCCATCGTCTTCTTTCTTGACTTCAAAATAATGTGGGTTCATCGTCAGTTTCATACATGAGATGTGCTTGCTCCTCCTTGTCTTTCTTCTTCCATTTGGTACATTCACGTGCAAAATGACCTAAGTCATCACATTCATGGCATCTGTAAGTGCTCTTTTCTTTAGTTCCTTGACTCGTACTTGTCTCTCGTGCATTTGGACTATTCTTTCATTTCAAGCTTTCCTTGGCTTCTTTGTTGAAAGTTTTACCTCACCCTTTACCATGACTTTGGTTGTTTGAACTTTCCTTCAGAAGTTTGTTTCGGTCAATTTTGGACATTTGTAGTAAAACATGTCCTTGTTCTCGAACTGATGCACTGCTTTATGCGTTATCATGCTTGTCACCTTCTTTTCCTACCATGCTTGCTTGCTTTTAACTTGCTTACTTCTTACAATCAGAACCGAGATGGTTTCTGGTTTTCTTGCTCTTGTGTTTGATCAAAAGATTAAATCTCTTACTTGCTACTGGCCAACTTGCTAACCAGGTTTTCTTGCTAAACTTGCTCAATATTGACCAACTTGCTAATCAATATTGTGTTTTCCTGACCTACTTGCTAATCAGGTTTTCTTGCTATTTGAACCTAAGAAAAGGCTCGAAACTTGCTATTTGAATCTTAAGGCTCGGAACTTGCTATGAACCTAAGGATTCGGTTTAACTTGCTATGAATCACTGGGATTCGGTTTAACTTGCTATGAACCACAAGCATTCGGATTAACTTGCTATGAACCACAAGGATTCAGATTAACTTGCTATGAACCACAAGGATTTAGTTTCTTACTTCTAGTTTTGTATTTTCCTAATCTAAAAGAAATGATTTGTGTTCCCTTAAAATAGAAAATATAAAAAACTTAATCTTATTTTCTTACTTTCTAACCTTCTAAAAAACTAAGTCTAATTCTAAGTTAAAATCAGAAAGTACATGGAAATACCAGAATCGTTCCTTCGTTATGTTGGGTGAACATAATCGGTTGATATGATTGATCGAAAATTCCTTTTGTTTCCTTTCAATCGAACGATGCCTGATCTTTCCCTTTGGTCTTACTCCGGTTGTACAATAACCTCCTTATGCCAATAGGGCAAACTTTCAATCCCTTCTTTCTTTTCTTCCGGTCGCTACAAAGGTTGTACGATAACTTCCTTCTTCCTTTTATTCCTGATCTTCAATCGATGGCCACTTGCATACGTTCTTCCCTGGATCGATTAAAACTCTTGCTCTGATGCCAATGTTACACAGGTTTGTATTGCCTTCTCTTCCCTTAGCTTGATTCTCCTACAAAGAACCTATTAGTGATCACCATGTTGGATCGTTACTGTTCACAGAAAGTTGGGACAGAAAAGTTGCAGCAGAAAGATACACAAGAGAATATAAGAAACTGAGTATGTATTAGTGATTGATTGGTTTTGAATGATTACAGACTCAAATCTATATATACAAACTGAAACGGCACCATTGAAGAGGTGTATACCGTTTCCCTTAAAGTGAAGGACATAAACTAAAACTAAACGTTATACCCTACAGATAACCGTTCATACTGATTATCTTTTCTAAGACCCAACCCATATAAAACTTACATTCATACATAATATAAATACACTAAATACTAATAGGTCCTTAGACTTTATATTAACAAACTTCTGATTATAACATTAGTTCCAACAGAATCCAACTTTAAACAAAAGCTTGACAATAGAATCTATCTCCACACAGGAAGTTGAAAATTTTGTCGAGCGTGCTTACACAAAAGCATTAAACAAAGATGGAAAAACCCCTAAAATGGTTTTACGGATGAGCATAAAAGCCTACTTAAAGAGGGCCAACAATGGATGAAAGACACGGCATCTTCGTGCACCGTGGCTGTAACGCTCATAGTCACAATCACATTTGCAGCTGCGATCACGGCCCTGATGGAAACAAAAATGATGGGAAACCTTTATATCTTAATAAATGGACTATTACGCTTTTTATCATATATGAGACGCCATTGCATTATTTTCATCATCCACTTCATTGTTGATGCTTTTAGGAATACTTACTTCACGCTATGCAGAAGATCGCTTCCTTTATCACTTACCAAAGAGATTGACGTACAATTGGACTTGTGTCCATGTTCTTGTCTACTATGATCGAATTTGGTGCAACTTTAGCACTTTTGCTTGAAGATGAAGTGTCATGGGTTGCAGCTCCAATTGTTGTAATAACAAGTACTCCTGTGGCTTTGTTTGCGTTTCTGCAGTTTCGTCTACTCGTAAAGCTAGTCTATTCCACATACGGACCAAGCAAAACAAAAGAATGATCCATTAGGTACATATTCAGGTATTTGTTTATAGCATGCATGTGTTGCATGAAATGCATTGTAGCCATATAATTCTTTAAGGTCGTATTTTTTTATTTGCTTATCAAACCAGCAAAATGTGGGCTTATTATAGGCCTAACTTTTAAGATGGTTAAATTAGCTCGAATGCAACCTCAAGAAGCATATGATTAAAAGAAGTTGACAACTTCGATCTTGGCCTAGGTGTGTTTAGCTGAGAGCTTGTAAGATTTTTGTGAACTTGAGATTTTAAAATAAACTAGTTTCTCGTATAAGCTTTATCCGGTGCATAAGCTTATAACAGTTTTTAAAAGATAAGCTTCCTAAGAGTGGCTTTTGATAAATGCATGTTTGACTTTTTGGTGTGTTTAATTACATAGTTACATTTATCTTTAATTTTGTATATTTTTTATTTTTGTTTTTTAATGTCATTTGACTAGAGGTGTGAAAAACGCGCCTAAAAGAAAAAGATTAAAATCAAGACATTTTTAAAAATTTAGACATTTAATTTCTTCTTTTTAAATTACACATATATTTATCGAAAACTTAAATAGACTAACGAAGACATTTTTTTCTTAATTGTGAACATTCTGATCGTTTAAAAATATTTTTACAAAATATATTTAAGTTTTGAAATATAAATAAGAAATTACATTTAATGAATTTATTTCAATCGTTTTAGATCTTTTATTGCGATTTGATAACGTGCCTGTTTACCGCCTGCTCTAAATTAAGCCCATTCTGTACTTTAGCGTCATTTAAATTCTGCACGTCTGCGTCTTCTGCTTTGCCACCTCTGCATTTGACACCTACAAACTTCAACAACTCCAATTTAACAATAAAGCTCCTGCTTCGGCTTTTGTATATATATTCTTTTATCCAACTAAAGGAAATACAAGCGTTCAAAACATTTTCAAATCTCGTAAACTAGTCAGACAAAATATCCAAAACCATGGTTAACTAAAAAGAAAAGTGTTCGTCCCATTTTAGATAAATTCCGATTCCATAAAACCTCAACTTTTCACAGATGACAAATTTTTCATTTTATTTTTAAATAAAAGGTTTTCGATCGTTGACTATTTTTAGAAAGGTCGCATGTGTATGTTCGCGTGGGGGGTGTCATCCAATCAGTAGCATGGCTTTATAACGAAAGTTCTATCTATCGTAAAGGGTTAATAACCTTTTAAAGACTATACTGTTGTCGAAAATAGCGATTCTGCGTAGAATAAAAAAATAACTCTTTTAGGCATTAAAGTTGACATTTTGCCTTTCTTTAAGATATGACCATACTACGACCATTTTACCATTTCTAAATTTTTTCGAAATATTTTTTTTCGAAAAATTTTTCCAAAATTTTTTGAATTTTTTTTTCGAAATACTTTTTTTGAAATTTCAAATTTTTTTTGAATTTCTTTTTTTTTGAAATATTTTTCGAATGGTAAAATGGTCATAATATTTAAAGAAGTTACATAAACGTCAAGTTTAATGTCTAAAAGAGCTTATTTTTTTAGTTCTGTGAATCTTATTCTCGACAAAGATAATCTTTAAGTGCCGTTATTAACCCATCGTACAAATATTGCATTGAATATTGTTGAAACTTGTACAAGCGTTATGTAGCGTGTTCATAAAGGTATCAACTACAAGCTAGGAATATTGTCAAATTCAATATGCATCATGCTTATTAAACTGTCCAACAATTAACCGCGTAACAAATGTGCATTGAAAGCCTTTTTAGCTAGTAGATTATTAGGCTATGTTTGGTTTGGCAGAACATTTTAGAAATTTTTAGAATGAATGCGGTGAAGAATGAAATTTTTGATTTTATTGTTCGTTTAAGCAAATGAATGCGGTGAAACTTTCTTATTTTTAGGAAAGCTCATTTTCCAACGCTTCTTTAAGAAGTCTGTGAAGATGAATCATGAATGCTGGCATCGCACACATCGCTTCACGCCTACTTTTACCAAACACACCCTTAGTATGAGTCTGAAATCATTACCTAACTTTAACACTCAGTTTTCGAGATTTTTACTGGAATAGATCCTAGAGGAAGAACTGATTGAATATAAGAAAAATGGACGTACTACAAATTAGTGTTCTTTAAATTGAAGGAAGCAAAAGGAAAAAATGAGATGATATATATCCTATGTTCTTGAGTTGAAAGATAGAAAAGTAAACTGATAAATTTACCTTTATAACATGGAAAATGTTATTTCCTCTTATAAATTGTTCTTACGTATCCTCTTACTTACAAGATTCTGACAAGTGTTAGAACTAACGGTTTGGATGCAGAGAGAACATTAAATATTCTTTCTTTTCTTCCATATTCTTTTCTTTTCCTTCTAAATCAACCAAAATATGAAAGGATGCAAAATTCTCAAAAATCTTGTTACTTATTCTACCATATTCTTTCTTTTCTTCTTTTAATAATCTTGAGAACATTAAATATTTTTATATCCTGGCATTCCTTTTTCCTTCTCTCTCATAAAAAGGCTTAAAAACAAAGCGTAAATCATCATAAAGTAAAAAAAAAAAAAAAAAAAAAATGAATATTGTTCCGGTTAAGACTCAAGATATTATAACTTTTTATATTTGCAATTATCACTTAAAGTTTATTGCTCTTACCTTTTTGTGATTTTCTTATCAGAGTGATTTGAATAAACACCACGGATTATATAAGGTGGTTTTACATTAAAAATGTGAGATACATGGGCGGGCTCAAATGGGTTTATGGATGTTTAACCCCATGAATTATTTTTACTTTGTAGTGAATTTTTGTTCAAGAATCCTGATTTCTTTAAAATGAGCTTGGTCTGCAAATTTTGGGTCATATGTTCTATTTAGTTGGTTCATTGTATTAATGTAAAAATTTGTGAAACTGGTCACTTATAGAGTTAGTCCGCCCCTGATCAAAAAATCAATGTTATCTACTAAACTAGTAAACTACAAATAAATTAGATATGTTTGAATAACTTAAACTAACAACATAACTCTTTTGAATACTTTTAGGATAATGGAACAATATTAAAACGTAAGTGATTTTACCGTTATACTAATATGACTTTGTTACCTTTAGGCATGTAAAATTTTCCACTTAGTTTATCTAGAGTTCCAAACTTTTGGAGATGTCTATATATACAGAAAAGGTTTTAAATCAACAAATTTAAAATTAGAGAAAATTATCAAAAATTGAAATCTACGATTGATAAATATCCAATCTATGGTCATATTGTCAAGCAACTTTTAACATTTCATCATCTATTTTTCATTTAGGTACGTGAGCATTCTGCTCGACCATTAAAAATATTTACACGCCAAAATTCCTTCAGACTTTTTACAAAAGAACGACACGTTTCAAAAATCGAAAAAAATATTTAGATGAGCTAATATCCTAAAAGTCGAAATGTTTGGATAACTAATTAATTATATTTTAAAACGATGAATGACACGTGTCAAATTTTTTAACGAAATGAAGAATGATATAATTTAGCGTGGCGCAAATAAGAAAGAGATGATAAAAGTGTCATAAAACGAATCAACCTCAATATTCTACTTTTAAGTATAATAGATTAAAATCTACGATTGATATAACTATTGCTTCATCTATGGTCATTTAGGTGTCCAAAGCAAGTGCTAAGGATTGCTATGAAGATAGGATACGTGTTCTTAAAGTGAACAAGGAATAATAGATCTTTTAATACGTCGAAGAGTAACGTAAATGATTTGATATGATGCAAGAACGTGAAATCATATCTTTTAAGATATTTTAATTGGATTAATAAAATAGTTTAATTTTAGGAGTGAGTTATCCACACCAAAGATATCCAATCATTAGATCGACTAACTATATCATGCATCACGACACAGACTAAAACCTCTTGATATGAAAATATATGAAGGGTTTGTATATCAAACATAAAGACTAACTACACGACACAGAAATATAATAATAATGAACCGTTTGCTTTGATGTCTACTTTTTAAGTTATCTTGATCGCTTTTTCGTTATTTCCATGTCACGCTAACAAACACAACATTATCCACTTATAGTTGAGCACCCATAACCCATGTGAAATTCAACAAATAGCTATCATCCGTGACTACATAGAGGTAGTGTTTGTTTTTCAAAGCTTTAATGAACTGTTTAATCTGAACCGTCTCAGACGCTGGTTAGATATTTTGGTTTAGAGTGCTTCGAGACGCTGCTCAAAGACAAAAAGATCTTAATTGCTGCTTGAAACAGACTTTAGAGTGGTGTCGAACGCTTTGATTCGTCTTCATCGAACAAAAAAAAATAATAAATAAAAAAAAAAAAAAAAACGAAAAAAAAAACCAAAAAAAATGCGCGTTCAAACACGAAGTTTTTTTTTTCCCGCTCGACGCGGTCGATTCGAGACATTTACGCCAGATTGATTCGGATGTGCGGTTTAGATTGATTCGCGCTCTTAAAAACAAACACCACCTAAGGCCGAACATAATACATCGCGGATAGAACAAAACCGGGTAATCAAGCTGAAATTGATCAATTAGATCGGACCAAATGTATTTCGGTCCGGTTCTTGGTTTATTATTTGCCTTACGCAAAACTAATCATTTTGCTTTATTGAATCGGACTAGACTGACCAATCAGACCGGACCAACTCGAACCTGGACCAAACAATTATGTCCAATATTTTAGGCAAAAACGTTTTTAGTTCGGTCCGATTTTTGAAATGTAACTAAAAACAACAATGACTATATTACCAAAAAAATGTAACAAATGGTAATAACATATATGTTCATATTTATAACATTATTTTTTAGTTAAATTAACATATATTTCTATTATCATATGATGTAAACATGTTATTTATTACAGTATTAACTAAATATCAAAGTGATCTAAAGTATATAACAAACTAACATGTCACATAACTTACTTAAAAACCTTTTTTAAAACACATTAGATCAGTATACTCTGTTTTCAAGTATCACTTAAGAGAAAAAAAAAAAAAATGTTATGTTTTTTAGTAGTATTATCTAAGAAAAAGAAAAAAAAAATTGACTAAATAAAAAATAATTTGATTAATTTTAAAATAAAATATTTCATCCTAAAATTATATCTATATACTAAAAGGCGTTTGGGGGCCAAAGCAAGTGGTTTACATGGTCATTAGTATCTTAATCTCACATTGTATTGGTTGTTTCTATGTCATTAGTATAATTTTTACACCGCCATTCTATGATTGGCTAATGATTTAATTGCACCAAGCGAATGAACAAGACGCTTGGTTCCTAGATTGTAACGCCTCCTAGAAATTTCCACATCCACGCCTCTTTCTCTTCATATCATCAAAACCTATCATTAAGCACACTCCCAAACTATTTGTGTCTCTCCCTAAACATCCTCTCTTTCTTAATCCATACCAAAACCGGTTATCATTATTTAAGATAACCGCTTGAATCTATCCTAAAATCTTCTCCTTCCTTGGACATCATTAATGTATCCTTTAGTTGTTTGGTAATTTGTTTTGCTTTTGTACCTTTTTTCCTTAGTTTAATCTTATGGTTTTCATCACCGATGTGGTTCATAATTTAAAGTTTTCATAATCGATTAGGCTTAAGTCGAGAAAAAGCATAATAGTTTTTGTCAATTACATCACATTTCCGTAGCATCTCAATCGTATTGTTAAATTTTGGTATTTTTTATATGATGTTCTTGGGATGTGTCGCTCATTGCGTTTTTGTTTTGTTTTTTCTTGATGGGTTCGTGTTTACCCGCGTTTAAGAAAATAAGATTTCCTGATAATTTTGTTAGATGGGTTGATTTTGATTATGTGGTTCGTGTTTTTGTGGTTCAGATAGGATGAAGAAGTGCGGAGTTTGAGGTTTTTGTGGTTCAGATAGGATAAGAGGTGAAGGCGCAACTGGTGTGGGAGGTGGTGGGCAGGATCGGGTTGGCTTCGAGCCAGAGGAGTTGTAATGCAAAAATCACACGACCAACTAAGGATTATATGGTTGGGAAGTAAGTTTTACTAATGTCGCAATTAATCTTATATTTTAATCATGTTTTCCATATGTTGGCACATTCTTTTTGTTAATAATCAGGTTCTTCCACCACATTAGTAAGATATCAATAAGGTTTTTGTATTTGTGGTATTTTAGCAATAAGGATTTGTGGTATTTTAGCAATAAGGATTTGTTTATGTATAATTAGAGATAAGCTTTTACGCTTTAGGTGTTAGGAATGAGGTGATACAAAGTTACTAATACGAGCAATTCAGGCGGAGAGCTAGAATGGAACCGAATCAAGTCAAGACGGAGACTATTAATTTAAGATTAGTTGTTCGAAACCAAGTAAGTTCAATGCTAATTATTAGTATAGACTTACATGTTGAAGTAAAGTGTTGTAATTAACAAAGGGCACTGATGTTGATTCATTTGTAAAAATGGTGATTGCTAACCTTACAAAGGGTCAAGTGCTAACACTAAGTAGGATACTCTACATCTATGGTATGTGAATTAGATTTTGATTACTGAAATCAGTTTTAGTTCGATGACATTGCGGCCTCACTTGCAGGTGGACATATACAATAATCAGCTTTGATATGTAATATTTCATTCTTTGTGGCAACATATGCGCTACTTATTTCGATTGTCATAGGAGCACCATGAGCATCCGTAAAAAGCGAATACACGGCAAGAATTAAGGAGGGCAAAATCATGTCGCCATGCTTTCAATGGGTTTTAATTTATTAGTAAGAATGATGGTAGTGCAACATGAGCTGCTCTAAACAAAAGGTTTAATGATCTCTTTACTAACCATCTTTATATGATGTTGAAATAATATTTTTAGTTGACATACATGAATATACAGTCCACATATGCTACTTTCGTACGTATTTGTGAACTACGTGTTTTCTTTACTTTAAAATAAAGACATTCGAATTGATGTGGTCATGTACTTTAATTTATTAGCCTACATAATCGACATCAACATTGTATGTTCCTTTAAGTACATTTTTTTATTGATATTGGTAATTGTTTAATGATATTTTTTGTTGTCATAGGTAGCGATTGCAAACTGATAAGACAATCAACCAATCATCAAATCAGTGGTTCACGGTTTAGGGAGCAGCTACAGAGGTAGCGTTTGCCCACACTTGAATGCAGCTACGCGGACTACAATTGATAAGCATCCTGAAGTTATTAGCCTTATTCTTGGCCGTTGGAGGTATAATTTTATAAAAACCAAATTTTCATGTACTCAAAAGTTGTATTTAATATAGCAGTAATTATCTTTTTTTATATCATTATGTGTGTGTTTTGTGTACTTCACAGACTCTTCACAACGGTAACTTTGCTAAGTTGTGGTGTATAGAGAGGAGTATTGTATTGGCTGAATATGGTGTCCCGAAAATGGTTAATGATGGTGATATGATTGCACCACTTTGGATAACATCAACACAACAAATAATATAAAAGTTCAGCTATCACACTATTAGTCTATTACAGAATAATATTTAAAAGTTCAGGTATAAGCTAACATTTGAGTTGGGTATTGTTCAGTTGTGATAAAGACCCAATCTTTTTAGTCTTTAGAGTCAAATCAAACAAAAATAAAAAGTGGGTATTCTTCATTTCTGAAAAAGATACAATACCCATAAAGTTTTTATGCACAAAAAAAGTTTCGTATAGTTGATTTCATGATGAATATGAATACTCATAATTGGTAAAATTTTTGATATGTTGTAGGTGTGCGGAAAGATGGAGGATAGCTGTTTATTTTTGGAGAAATTAGAGATACACCCTGTAGGAGTCGAGGTCTGTGAATGTGGCTGTAGGGATTCACCTCAATATGCTTACACGTCCAACCATTTCACAAAGTAGAAACAGGTGTGTAAGTTCTTCCATATGCATCATGTATTGCCAATTTATCTATCCACAAAACGCAAACAAGGGCCGGATTGAACAGTTGTTCCCGCCAGAGACAAGCGGCTTGATCACCGATGCTACTTATTCATGTGATAGCTGGTTTGCTATACTTTCTTCATCAACACTCGCGTTGCGATGCAGGATCAGTTCAGCAGCTTATTTGCCAAATAATCCAAAGTGAGTAGTTCTTGGGTCAACACTCAGCTTATGATGTACATTTTGTATCATAACAGCGATAGCTATTATTAGCACTATTATCACTTTTACAAACTCATACATTCTTTTTCTTATTCTTTGATTTGCAGGAACTTTAGATCATTTTCTTCTGGTAAATGAAGTTCGTCATAACATCAGTTATACTTACATTAGACAAAGTTGACGTGACAGCACCTGCAAATAGGACGACAACAATGAGTAAACTTGAAATTTCATCAAAGATGCGGACAAGGTCGAGTCATAGACTAAAGGAAATACACAAGACGATAGAAACAATAATTGTTAGTGCTAACTTGGTGGTTCCAAACAATAATCATTAGTGCTACCATCGTGCCAATGTTGGCCTTGATGTTATTATTATCTTTTAACCGGTCAATTGGTTTTAAGATGTACATATACATTGTGGCAAAGATGGTCATGGCTTTCGGGTATGATTGTATTTAAATTATGATTCAATTGTTGGGTCAATATATGTCAAGATTCCGAAGAAAGCGCGGCACACCCGCCGCTTTTAAGCTAAGGCGGGCGGCAAGGTGTGAGAATGCCCAAGGCGACTTCCATACTCACGCGCTATCCCTTGTCTCATATGCATATTCACGCGCGAGTTCACAAGATCGAAGCAATATTCGGTGACTTAGTCACCTTGAATTGCAACAAAGTGATGTAGGTCTTTTTTTTATTATTTTTTATTTTATTTGTGAGTATATGTAAATTATTTAGTGAGGTATATTTGTATTAAGTGAGTATTTTAAGAAAGTGAGAGATAGTGAGAGGAAATGAGAGTAGAGAGAAATATGAGGTGGTGCTGAGGTGGTGCCGAAGTGTAAGAGCACAAGGTGAGGGAAATACAAATAACACATTATTGGTATGCCACTTCAGCGCCACATCATACACCTCCCAATAACATACCAATAACTAAAACACCCTCCCTCTAAACACACCACTAACATGTTATTTGATCCCATAGAATACCCCACTAAAATGTTCAAAAAAGAATACCCCACTAAAATACTCACTCACTCAAAAAGAAAAAATAAATAAAAAATAAAAAAATAAAATGCAAATGGCTTGAGCCATTGCATTGACTCAAAACGTTTGGCTCATGAATGACACGATGCTCCGGTATGGTTGACACACCAATGGCACCTCAAGGCATCGTAGATACCAATAACACGTTATTGTTATGCCACCTCAGCGCCACATTATACACCTCCCAATAACTCACCAATAACTAAAACACCCTCCCTCATAACACCACTAACATGTTATTGGGTCCCACAAATACCCCACTAAAACTACTTATTCACTAAAAAAAAATCACAAATGGCTTGAGCCAGTAGAATGGTTCAAATACCTTTGGCTCATGAATAGCACCAAGTGATGATATAATTTGGCTCATCAATGACATAAAAAATGAACCTTTGACATATTAAATGCCCCTCATACCGTATGCTCTCCGGTAAAAATGGGTATGCCTTGCACTTTAGCCTAAAAGTGTTTGATTTGAGAAGTGAGTAGGGGTGAAAGCCAGTAGAAGAGCTCGAGTAGGCTCGAGTTCGCTTGTTTATATATAAAAGCTCGAGCTCGAGCTTTTGAGCCTCACACTTTGAGCTCGAGCTCGGCCGTACTGATTATTAAATGAGCCTAAACTTAGGCTCGAAGCTCTGCTCGAAATTGGTCCGGCCGAATCAATTCGAAATTTTTACCGATCCGATCCTTTTCTTTTCGGACCGGATTTCCATTGCTTCCACCGTGAAGTGAGCATACATAAGTTTCCATTTTTAAGCAAGTACACAACAAGTTTGTTTCAAAACTAAAACCCATTGATTTTGGCACCAATCACAAAACTCAAACAAGAAGCAACCATCGATAACTTCAAAACACCACCGATCACCACCACCACCACCCACCCACCACCATCATTCCCTCTTAAACTCTTTTAAATATATTACTAATCTGTCTCTTTCCACAAAAGATTCCATTTTTATTCCTCAGCATATCCCATCACCCCATAACAACAACCTTATATATATATAAAAAAAAAAAAACCCACACATTACACCAATCAAGATTCCAAAAATGTTACTCAAGAACAATCTTTACACCATTTCCTCAAAAGGGTATGTTTACACTGCAATAATATTACTGGGTTTAAATTTTCTTGGAGTGAAAGCTAAAGGTGACGGAGATATAGTGACAACACTTGATGGACCATTTGAGCCTGTGACTGTGCCTTTGGATGAAAGCTTTCGTGGCCATGCTGTGGATTTGACTGAGGATGATCCTCGTGTTAGAAGGAATGTTATAGGGTTTGAACCTGAGCAGATTATGGTATCGCTTTCGAGTTGTTATGGGTCTGTTTGGGTTAGTTGGGTTACAGGTATGATAAAGTTTTGAACTTTTTTTTTTTTTTTTTTTTTTTTTTAAGTTGTTATAAATGTGATTTGTTAGTTTGGGAGTAATTGGTTTAGCTGATAAGTTTCAAAATAAGCCGGAAAATTTTGGCTTATAGACATAAATTAAGCTTAGACAAACACCCCCTTAGCTTATTTCTAAAAAGCCCGTTTTTCGGCTAATTTTCTAGTTTTGTGTCGTAATAAGTGGTTATGAGTCTGTTTGGGTTAGTTGGGTTACAGGTATAAATTTTATGTAAGTTGGTATGAATGTGATTTGTTAGTTTGGGAGTAATTGGTTTAGCTGATAAGTTTCAAAATAAGCCGGAAAATTTTGGCTTATGGACATAAATTAAGCTTAGACAAACACCCCTTAGCTTATTTCTTAAAAGCCCGTTTTTCAGCTAATTTTCTAGTTTTGTGTCGTAATAAGTGGTTATGAGTCTTTTTGGGTTAGTTGGGTTACATGTATGATAAAGTTTTTGGCTTTTTGTATATGAATGTTTGTAGATTGTGATTTGTCTAGTTAGAGGGTGTTTGGAACAATGGGATTGCTTATTTTTAGCTTATAAGCAATTAAGCCAATAAACAAGCCAAATTTATTTAGAAGTGCTTATTTCTTTTTAAAAATCACATTTTAGTTAAGAGGTACTTAAGATTTATATGCTTGATAGTGATCAAAACTACCATTGGTAAGGCTTCCAACTTCTTTACGAGAGGTCCTGAGTTCAAGCCTGGTTGGTGTCGATTCCCCCTTACCCTGCTCCGGCGGGATTGGGTTTGTGGGTTTATTTTCGGCTTATTATCTGATTGGGTGTTTGGGTTAGCTTATTTTCCGGGCTTATGGGCTTTTACAAATTGGAAAAGCTCATAAGCTCGTTTTCATCAGCTTATGAGCTTATCAAGTTGAGCTTATGGCATATTAATGTTCATAAGTTCAGTTTGATAACTTTTTAGCGCAAAAAAATAAGCTTGTTTGCTTTTTATAAGCCCAGAAAGTAAGCTAATCCAAACACCCCCTAAGTTTTAATTGGCTCGTAAGTCAGAAAAAAGCTGACAAAAGTGGGCTTTATGAAATATAATCCGAAAATAAGCTCATGAGCCCGAAAATAAGCTAAAACAAACACTCCCTTTACTTGGTTATATGCTTGCAAGTGATTAAAATCATGAATTTTTGTTAATCTGTATTGCTATGTTAATTTCTTGATTGTGGGTGTTTGGCATTATATATTAAAGGTGATTATCTTTGGATGTGTTTTATGTCGAGTACTAGATTTTGTTCCTTAATTTTGTTGATGAGTTGTGATTTGATATTTTCGTTATGATGATGAAAGTATGTTACTTCATATGGTTATGTGCTTGTAAGTGATTAATATTGTGTTTTTTATTAATCTTTATCGCTATGTTAATTGGGTGTGTTGGGCATTGAGTTTGGAAAGTGATTATGTTTATGTGTTTCTGCTGTTTGAATTTGTGACAATTAGATAATCAACAAAATCTAATGATATGTAATATAATTAGTTGTGTTTATGTGTTTCTTCAGTTTTGATGCAACTAATCTCTTTATTGGAAACTGATTACGTTGACTTTCTGTAGTTCAAGATTGAGAATCTGTTTCAGACTTTCCGTGTACCCAAACACTAGAAACTAGTAATTATTTGCCACTTGAAAATTGTACTTTTGGAAAATCTAGTCTCAAAACGCAATGCCAAACGCCACTTTGGACGGACATTAACAGCATTTTCATCTAGTTTTATCCCTCATGTGCATTACTGATGTCGGATGTGCATAAGGTGTTACATGTGATTATCCAATTATGAAAACTAGTATGCGTTTGGTGTTTAAAGTTCAAACTTTGAAGCTGTTTTGCAAACTTTGCTTATTTGAGCATTTCATGTAAATGACCTCTAAAAGGATCAGATAACTAGATGAGCTTATGATTAGTTAAAACTTACTATGTGGGGAGTAATCAAATTTAAGTTTACCATACCCAAACATTATAAATGAATATATGTGACCTAATACAGTCACTTTCAGAATGAGATGTCAAACATCCTGTTGGACCGACAATGACAGCATTCCAACTAGTACCACAATAAGTATAGCAAATTTCTATTTTAATGTTTTCTGTTCTATTTCAGATTTGCATCCTTCATTTATGTCTGCCCGTGCTAGAGTTCAATTTTCTTCCTTTTTGGTTTCCATATAATACATGATATGACCAAATAATTTGTGAAAATGCAGGTGAATTTCAAATTGGGGACAACATAAAACCATTAGATCCCAAGAGTGTAGCTAGCGTTGTAGAATATTCCAAAGTTAAATCTTTAAAGACTCAAACACAACAAGCGGAAGGTTACTCTTTAATTTACAGTCAGCTATATCCATATAAAGGCCTTCAAAACTACACTTCTGGTATTATCCACCATGTTCAGCTTAAAGGTTAGATTCAGAAAAATAACTTAAAAATTTAATGTTTTCCACATAAAGTCCTTCACGATATCCTAATTTTGAAGTATGAATCTTGCAGGGTTGTCACCGGATACTATTTATTATTATCGATGTGGTGATCCTTCAATCAAAGCAATGAGTGATGTTTTTACATTCAAGACTATGCCTATTTCTGGTCCTAAAAGTTACCCGAAAATAGGACTTGTAGGTGATCTTGGTCTTACTCATAATACTACATCAACGGTGAGTCACTTGATCAAGAACCAACCTGATCTTGTGCTACTTGTCGGAGATGCAACTTATGCTAACTTGTATCTAACAAATGGAACTGGTTCGGATTGTTATTCTTGTTCGTTTGAAAATACTCCTATTCATGAGACCTATCAACCGCGTTGGGATTATTGGGGAAGGTAAAAGTTTGAATCTTTGTCAGATCATTCTGTAAGGGGGTGTTTGGGTATGCGTTGTGAAACTTATTATCTGATTAATGTGACAGCAACTTCCATTTGCAAATAACTAATTATCTAGTCACCTATTTACCCCTTTTAGCTTGATTTGAACGCGGTTCGGGGGGCACTTGAGTCAGCCGCCGGCGCCCGACAGCGTCTTGACCCCTATCCAATTTTTCTACTTGTTTTTTACTTTCATTACTTTCAAAACACACATCCAAACACCTCCTAAGTCATATGTTTTTGGTCTTGAACATATTGATTAACAATATTTAGCTAAAATTTTCAGGTATATGCAGAGATTAACATCCAAAATACCGATAATGGCAATAGAAGGTAACCATGAAATCGAAGAACAAGTTGAAAGCACAACATTTGCAGCTTATAGTGCACGATTCGCGTTTCCATCTGAAGAAAGTGGTTCAAAATCCACCATGTACTATTCTTTCAATGCAGGAGGCATACATTTCTTAATGCTTGGTGGCTACACCGCTTATAATAAATCCTGTAAAAATCCATTTTATTTACACTTATAAGCTTTTGGTTATTACGTTTAGTTATGGGGTTGTAACATGTTTGTGTGATTGTTTCATACAGCGGATCAGTACAAGTGGTTGCAGAGGGATTTAGAGAAAGTTGACCGGGAAGTGACACCATGGCTTGTTGGAGTTTGGCATCCGCCTTGGTATAACACGTATGTGTCCCATTACAAAGAAGTTGAATGCATGAGGGTCGCTATGGAAGAACTATTGTACAATGCTGGTGTCGACATAATTTTCAATGGTCATGTAAGTGTTTCTAATCGTTATTCTTGTGGTGGTAGTTTCGACTCATGGTTTGATTTGGGTTGCTTTCAGTCTCAAATGGGTCAAATAGGGGTGTTCACGGATCGGGTAATATCCACAGTAACCGAAAACTGAAACCGAACCAAACCGAAAATAACTGAACCGAATTTGTGACCGAACCGAATTGGTCAAAACCGAACCGAACCGAACTAAATATTTGGTTATCGGGTTGGATATGGTTTTGGCAATGAAAACCGAAAACCGAATTCATATAAAATATATATTTTTTCTATGTATATATATAAAAAAAAATCACTAAAATTCTTTTTTAGTATAAATATAACATATTTAAGCTTGAAAAAAAAATTGTGCTAAAAATATATATAATTAAATAAAAATAATAATTAAAATTATGTAATTCGGGTTATTCGGTTCGGTTTTCGGTTATAGGGGTTCGGTTTTCGGTTCGGTTTTCGGTTCGGTTGAATCAAATTTAATTTCGGTTCGGTTCGGTTTTCGGTTATACCCAGAAAAAAAAATTAACCGAACCGAATAAACCGAATAACCCGATAACCGAACCGATGAACACCCCTAGGGTCAAATAAGGAAATTACCAAACCGTCAACGGGTCAATTAGACCCAAGTAGTCAAACAAATTTTTAAAAAACGGGTGAAGCATTTTTCTTCCATGAACCCGTTTTGACCTTTCCCCAACTCGCCCATCTTTGCACATATACCTTCTATGATGAAGAGAAACGGAAAACAAATTTTAAACTAAAGGGTGCAACCGTGCAAGTGTTTGACTATGTACTCTTGGAAATGTTGCAGGTTCATGCTTACGAGAGATCAAATAGAGTATATAACTACACATTAGATCCATGTGGTCCAGTGCACATAACAATAGGCGACGGTGGAAACCGAGAAAAAATGGCAGTTGAACATGCCGACGAACCTGGCAACTGCCCAGTACCATCAACCACACCAGACTCATTCATGGGTGGTTTCTGCGCATATAATTTCACATCAGGGCCCGCAAAAGGGAACTTCTGCTGGGATCGGCAGCCTGAATACAGTGCATATAGAGAAAGTAGCTTCGGGCATGGGATATTTGAGGTAAAGAACGAGACACATGCATTATGGACATGGCATCGGAATCAGGATCTGTATAATGAAGTCGGTGATCAAATATATATTGTTCGGGAACCTGAAAGATGCCCTGTTAACCCACGGAGATCAGTGAAATGAAGTTGGTCATACCATAACAAACGTTACACAGTTACACGTTAGGGTTATTCATCATATTTGTATAGCATATGTGGTCGCTATAGGGCGATTTCCGCCCATGATTTGTTGTCAGGTTTAATGTATTTGAATTTTGTCATTAAATTACCGTTTAATAATTTAATGACAAATTTCTTTGATTTTGATATTTATTGAAGTTATGCTATGCTATATAATGATAAATTCAAGTCAAAAAAGATATCCAAGGTCCAAACACCCCTTTTCCAAAAACTTATGGTGTTAACAAATTGTACTAATTAATCATCTAGTATCTAAATATAAGCTATTCATGAAGACAAAATCGTTATCAACTGAAAGATGAACAAGAATACTATAAATACGGTATTGAAATGTAAGACTCTTGAAGCGTGTGTAGCTTTGGAAAACGGTGGGGTGTCTAAAGTAGGTACATTGCCGTTACCAAGTGGCGTAAACCCTCCTCCAACTGGTGGCGATGGAATAGTACCTGAAACCGGATTTGTGATTGGTGTTGTCCCTCCTGCAGTGCTGCAATTATATGGTCATAAGACTCAGAACACACAACAAACCAGAACCGCAAACACCACAATCAATAGCTAGATTGGAAAACACTTCAAAAAAAAAAAAAAATCTAAAAACTTTGAGATCTACCAAGTTTCTCAAACAATCTGGGTACATTATTAGATACTATTTGAGGGTCTAATTAATCATATCTAAACTTTAAAGTATTTGACCATTTTTAAAAAATTTAAGTGCTTATGGTGCTTTGTTACATCAAAAGCAACTTCAAACACTTATCTTTTGCATTGATATTTTATTACACTTGATTATATCATTCAAAGTTCTTATGAAAACCATAAGTTTTCACATTTTAAAGTCTAAGTATTTACTATATATTTCCCAAGATCCATGCATGTTCAGAATTCTTATACAAAGAAATATAATATACATCAACTCATAAATATGACCAAAACACAAAAACAATGGTGAAAAGGGCATACCTAGGAGAAGGAGGATAAACACAAGATCCATAACTCGGGTCAGTTTTCGCAATAGTAGCAGTCCCAGAAAAGTCACAAGATCCCGCAGCCATAAATTTACGCATATAGTAACTATTAAACGCGTAAGAAGCATGTGCTTGTATAGTATTAGGAAGAAAACACAGCCCTGTGGGCTGCAAAGGTGCACAATCTGCACCAGCACTGCAGGCATAGTCCAGTGCTGTTTGCAAAGCTTCACGTGATGCGTCGCTTCTAGCAACACACCACGTAGCCGCGGTGGGCCTGCCATGAAGAACCAGTAGCACCACCATGATGAGGATAGGTGCATTGGATGGTGTGACCATTTTGTGCTAAGTGCTTTCTTTTTTCAGTCAAGGGACACAAAAGAGAAGTATGTGTGTTGGTAAAGTACAAAAGAGATGGAGAATGAGTAAGAGAAGGAATATTTTGTTTGCTTTAATAAATATTTATACTATAATATTTTTTTAATAGATTTACAATCTTAAACATATTTCCTTTTGCATATTCAAGAAGTTTCATCAAGTGAAAGTGAAATTACCACTGTTTTAATTGATCCGGCCGAGCTACCGGTTTACAGTTCAACCGATTAAGCGACAGTTCAATTATTTTTTTTCTGTCTGAAACCGGCTTCTGGTTCAACTAGTCGAGTCAACCCGAGTTTAAAACTACTTAGTGAAACTATAAACATAGAATCAAACAACTATGAGAAACCAATCAAGCTACAAGTTTAGCAAAACAAACTAGTTATTAAAGTTTTCCTAAAGTTTTTTACAAACTATCTCATTTGTCGAGTATCGTTATATTTTAGTTTGTTCAAAAAAAAAAAAAAAAAAAAAAAAAAAAAAAGGAAAAATCTATAATTATCAAGAATTTACTCTACTTATAACTACTCTCGTCACAATTGCTCGGTTCTCAAGTTTTTAGGAAGAGAAATGAAAAAGAATAGTAAAGGGAAAAGAAAGGAAAAAGAAAGTAAGTGTTAATTGTTATGTTCTTGAGATAGAGTGAAGAAAAATAAAAGTAATCATAATTACGTTTTGAGTGAGAGAAAAGGAAAATAACTTGGTCAAATTACAATATGCCTTTAATTGTTAATGTCAAATGTTTTAAAAGGGTATATTAGTCTTTCACAACATATAGTTCCGCTTCCTTTCCTTTCTCCAAAAAGGGAGGAAGATTTATTAACAAATTTTCTCCCTATTTCTTTCCATTTCTCTTCCTGTTTTAAAAAGACTCAATAACACAATAAATTTTCCATTTCATTTACTTTCCTCTTTCATTTCAACTCGAGAACTGAGCGTAGTGATTTAATTGTACATCTTCAAATGCGTGCTTAAAAACAACTAAAAACCACATGCATCCATTGCAAGAATCTAACCGAATACTCACGACAGTTACCCACACCTATCTTTTCGAGCTGAGAGCATTACATGTGCAACTTGCGATATTTGGACAAGCTAACCTGCTAAAGTATCCTTGACCTCCTCAAACCTACATTCCTCTTTTAACAAGACTAAACACTACGTCGCGGAAATTCATGGGTGTCTCTGGACACCCCGAGACTCATCATGGTTCGTAGAAACCATTAGTAACTTTGCTTAGAGCATTGAAAAATATATTAATTTTAATTAAAAAAAAAGTAAATACTTTTTAATTTACCTGTATTATAATATAACATTTTATTTTCATTTGGCTGAGAATGGTTGTGTAAATTACATAGCATCTTGTTTGAACCCATAATTTGCATTCCTCACCTTCATCATCTTCATTTTTAAGCAAAAACTATTGGTATTTTATTATATTTACTTGTTTGAACCCTATAATTTACATTGATTAATTTATTGTTTATACTACTCATACGCAACTCTATTTAAACTCCTATCTTCAATGCATCTTTTCATACACTTTCAATCTACAATCAATTTCTTTCAATTTGTACAATATGTTTACCGTGATTAGGAAAACTCGCGATATCCAGAGGGACAAGGACAGGGCCGTCCCGTTGTTTTTGGAGGCCCTGTGCGATCATTATAAATTACACTTCTTAAACATGAAAAATGCGTATATGTAATATTAATTTAAAAAAAAGAAGAAAGATATTGCTTTAGTTACGTCTTAAAAAATAGTACAAAAATGAAATTAAAACGTCGAAGTCGGTCACGTTAAAAAATTTGTTTGAAACAAATTTTGATACTAGCAATAAATAAGATAATTTTATAAATACACAAGCCTATCACACTAACTAATAGTTAAAATTTTATCAATCTTGAGGGTTGAAACTGTCATATTGTAAACCATCTTACACTAGTTTGGAAATCATAGTTATAAGAGAATAGTGTCAAAACAACATAAGCTAAAGGGTGTAGAGTGTAGAAACTCTAAAGTTATCTTCTTCTTTGTTGTATCAGATTACTCACAGCCCCTGTTCATGCATCCTGTTTAAAATCACTTAAAGCTAAAAGTTTTTCATCTTACTTTATGTATGGATCAAAGTATATCACATTTCAGAACACATGTGAGTCAAATTTATGCTCAAAGTTAAACTAAATATACATACGTGTCTATAATCATGGTGCCCCTATAAAATTTGAGACCCTGCGCGGTTGATCACCCCGCACATGCCCAAATCCGGCCCTGGACAAGGATAAACAAGAAGGTTTAACTGCTAATTAACGCCGTGAAAGGTTAGTCTTTTTCTTATAACGTTAATATGCATGGATGTTACCGAACTTATAAATATTAAAGGTACAAATCACTAAAATTATCGTTCACGACTTTTATGTTACTTAACTTATTAGAAAATACGTGTTTAGGTCACTCGTGTTAACTCTCAAATTTTTGAATAGGGATCTAAATGTCATTTTCTGTAAGTTAGGTGATACAAATGAACAAGTAATCTCTGAGAATATTGAACCTTTTTTTTACCGTGTTTTCTTATAAGTTGAACTTATTAAAGTTATTTCCAATATATGATCATTGTATGTTATTGTCTGTATATTAATCTCTTTTTATTTTGTACATGGATGTTTATTTACAAAGAAAATTGCAGGGATGAAATAGCCCGTAAAGAAGCAGCATTAGCTGGGGGAGTGGTGTAGCTGGAGGTTAAAGCATAGATACAAGAGAATTTTTTTTTTTTTTTTTTTTTTTTTTTTTAATGTCAAAATGTAAGATAACTTGTTTGATGTATTGTAATGTACTTTCATCTTGTCACTATTAGTGTATCTTAGCAGGTCATGCAGTAGCGATCTGCATGGTCTGTGATTAAATTTTCGCGAACAAATGTTATTTTATTTTGAGTTGCTTGATTTCAGATTTATGTTTTGGACGCTTAATTAGATTGTACATTGTGGTTAAATAGTTGTATATTTTGGTGAAGGGTGAATTAAATTGTGTATTAATTGTATGTATTGAATAATGTGTTTTTAGTTTTATCTGTATGTGTACATTGTGTTTAGATAGTTGTATATATTTGTGATGGGGTCTATTAATTGTATGTATATAAGAAATAATATTTGCTTAAAATCAATTGTGCTTTACATAGTTGTACATTATGTTTTATAAGTGGTATTTGCTTAAATTTTAATTTAAAATTTTTAAACTCATAAATAAGAGAAATGGTCATTCCTCTATTATAAGTAGTATACATAACGCAGCTTTTAATGTAATTCTACAATATTCTTGCTCATGTGGTAACTCACACAAGACATATACACACCAACTATTTGTTAAAGGGGGAAAGGTGGTGGTGTACGTCAAACGGAAAATGATAACGTGTCACATTTTTATTGGGCTACGAAACAATTGTGATACTTGGTAAGTTTGAAATTAGATTTAACAAAATTCAAGCTAGCTAATTAAGCAAGATCTGAAGTGATTTTGTAGGTATTAACTGTTTTGTTTATAAATGGGATTGGATTTGAATTTGGTATAAAATTTGAATTTAGGATAAGTTTATAAAAAAGAAAATATATTTATTGAAATATATTTTGTAATATATTTTGAATAAAAAATAATAAAACTTTCACGCGATTTTAACAAAACAAATATTATATTAAATATAAAAAGTTAAAATTAACTAAAAAAACGAGGAAAAAAAAAAAAAAAAACGTGTAGGGTCCATATGGTCACAATCAGTTGGAATCAAGATGAAACCAGTCAAATTAGTAAGTATTCAAAGAAGTTGTTAGTAAAGGTTTCGAATCATTCATTTTAGCTACCAAACAACAATCATTATGAAGTCGCATAGTGTTCACACCCCATAGACAAACATTACCTTAACTTATTGTAACATGATGGTTACAACTAAACCAGATGTCTTTAGTGATGTGAAATCAAAAGAGAAGAATTTTAAAAAAGAGTAAATTTTGCAAAACAAACGTCTTTATGGTTTTGACGAAATCACATGTATGGTTTAATCTTTTCGAAAGTGCAGACATAGTCTTCATGAGGAACTTTGTTTTGCAATTATTGTCCCCGGAATGAGAAATTCAAAACATTAACGGGGTGTTCTCGAGTTAAACAAAAGTGGAATGTAAAGAAATTGAAAGTGAATGAAAGAAATGAAGTGAAGAGGACAGAGAAATAAAGATCTAATTTGTGTTCTTTATCAACAATGACAAGAGATGAAAGAAAGTAAAAGATTTCATACATTTATAATCATGGCCTCACAAAAATAGAAAATATAAAAAAGATGCATGGACAATTAGGTCTTTTTACTACTTAATTTTTTGTCCCCATTCATATCCACCCCAAAAGTGAGGTGAAAGTTTTAAAAATAAATACATCATTCTTTCACCCATTTACTTTCACTTTCATTAATAAAAAAACTTAAAAACATGTCATTTTTTACATTTTATCACTTTCATTTGTTTTCCTTCTTTTTACATAACCTGAGAACATAGTGTAAAAGTGCAGTCACAGTTCCTGTTAGAGACGATAATTACATACCAAAGCTCTTCACATGAACTACAACTGCATTTTCAAAAGGATTAAACTATATTTGCAATTTCATTAAACCATAAAGACGAGTTTTTCCAATTTACTCCTTTTTAAAAATACATCACAAGTTCAATCAGAACTACATGTCATGTCCATTAAAGGGCTTTAGCTCAGTTAATATCCACCTCCGTAAATCATGGGTCCACTAGAGAAATTTTGTGAATAAAAGGTCAAGAATTCGAATCTCGGCTCGTGCTCACCCCAATCGGTGCCTCACTAGGCCAGAAAAATTACCGGAGCCATTCCTTATGAGATGGATAATAGCTGGTCATAATAAACACCCGAGGTCAGAGTATTTCCGCCAATTCAATTCGTGGAAACTAGATGTCATGTCCAAACTAAAGTACATGTTAGGAGTTGACTATTGAAGCAACTTTAAAATACTTACGCAACCCGACCCGACCCTATATGAATGCTATCGGTAGCCATATATTTATTCCATTCAACCAACCAACCAACCCTATTATACCAAACCCAAAACGCGAGATCTTGAAGAAGAACAAACAACCATGACTCGCGGTAACCAAAGGGAGAAAGATCGCGAAAGAGCCGCCGCCCGCAACGCCAAATCCAAAACCAAGGACGACGGCTTAACTCCTGAACAACGCCGTGAAAGGTTGACTTTGCTTTTTCATCAAACCCTACCGTTGACTTTTTTATTTAAGTTAGTAATCTTGGTTTATGTTGAATCTGATATTTATGTGTTTAGTTTTATAAAATTAGTTGACTTTTAGCCAAGTTTGACTTTTTTTTAATGGGGCGTTTGGATCAGCTTATTTAGCCGGATTATGGGCTTGTTTGATTTGGAAAAGCTGATTAGCTCACTTTTTAAAGCTTATTAGCTTTACCCTTATTGGCTTGAGCCAATAAGATAAAGTTAATAAGATCATAAGCTTCAATAAGTGAGCTTATCAGCTTTTCCAAATCAAATAAGCCCATAATCTGGCTAAATAAGCTAATCCAAACGCCCCATTAAGACAAAATTTTGGAATATGGGGTGTTTGTTTAAGGTTATATTTGGGCTAATGAGGTTTAATCCTGTTTTATGTTGTTATGCTTAATTGAATTTAATCCTGTTATGCTAAATCTGATTATTATTTATTTTAATGAGGCGTTTTGGATTGGCTTATTTAGCCGGATTATGGGCTTGTTTGATTTGGAAAAGCTGATTAGCTCACTTTTTAAAAGCTTATTAGCTTTAGCTTATTGGCTTAAGCCAATAAGATAAAGTTAATATGGTCATAAGCTTTAAGAAGTGAGCTTATCGGCTTTTCCAAATCAAATAAGCCCATAATCTGGCTAAATAAGCTAACCCAAAAGCCCCATGAAAACAAATTTTGGATTAGGGGGTGTTTGTTTAAGCTTATATTTGGGCTAATGAGGTTTAATCCTGTTTTATGTTGAATCTGATATTTATGTGTTATGATTAGTTGACTTTTAGATTTGACTTCTTTTTTCCTGATTTTTTTATATATGTGCTAAATCTGATTGTTATTTGTTTTAATGGGGCGTTTTGGATTGGCTTATTTAGCCGGATTATGGGCTCGTTTGATTTGGAAAAGCTGATTAGCTCACTTTTTAAAAGCTTATTAGCTTTAGCTTATTGGCTTAAGCCAATAAGCTAGAGTTAATAAGATCATAAGCTTCAATAAGTGAGCTTATCGGATTTTCCAAATCAAACAAGCCCATAATCTGGCTAAATATGCTAACCCAAAAGCCCCATTAAATTAAAAATATTGAATTAGGGGGTGTTTGTCTAAGCTTATATTTGGGCTTATGAGCTTATTTGGTTTTCGGCTTATGTTTCATAAGCTTATCAAGATATGATAAATCTGATGTGAATATGTGATGGATCTAGCTAGCTGCCCTAATGTTGACAGTTGGATCAAAGTCAGGTTTTATGTGTCGAATCTTACAATTTTTAGCTTAAGCGTTGAGTGGTCTTATGATAAATTTATGGATCTAGAAATTAGCGATGTTGGATTTGTGGTTAAGATTCTTTTGCAAGTCGGAATATATGACCTGAATATGAAATTTGATGTTTATCCGGTTTGGCGTTTACTCTTGTTATGTTTGTTATTGTGTTTTGTGAGTTGTTTTTTTTTCATCAAGAAAAGAGAGATGGATCCCATGGGATAGTAAATAGGTTTGTGGCCTTAGGTTGCACATTTAATACTAAATGAATTTGAAGTAGGTATCTGCCTATCTGGCCCACGGTTTTGTGCTTAAGAGCAACTTGAATAGCAAAAGGAAGTTAAATTGAATAAGTACAATTGAAATTGTATGAAATCATAAAAGAAGGGACGAGGGGCCAAAAGCAAAACAAATTGAATACCACTATGATCCAAGGTTTTATTCCAGTCCTAGAATTGGGATTCATGATGCCGCTGCCTCTCGGTTATCCTAGTTATGGTTTAGATATGTTGCTTCTTTCTCGCTTTTGTCTCTTGATTTAAATACAAAGGCTGTGAGCTTTTGGGAATGTGATTCTTGTATGCACATCTATACAATTTAACTGGTTTGATAAACACTCGAGAATTATCATGAAACACCTTTTCCATAGCTTTAGTCTCAAAATCGAGAGGCAAAAGGTACAACCTTGGAGGTATGAAAAGTGACCTCCAATAAGCAATATCCATCAAACTCTTTACTAGGAATTTCAGGATCAAGCGACAAGATGAAAGCCATTTCGAGACTGGATAACTATAGAAAATGAATGCTAAAAGCACGTTTTAGTTGCGAAAGTAGGACAATTTCTCTTATTGATGACTTTTGAACAAGTTGTTAAATCTGATTCTTATCTGTTTAGTTGTTGAGTGTGCTGATCTAGTTTAAGTTTCGCTGTTTTGATGCAATTGACTTTTAGGCTTTTAACCCTAGTCCCTAATGCTGACTTTTGAATCAAGCTTATGTTTTTTGTGTTCTAAGGTATTAGTATTCATTGGATCTATGAAATTAATGTTGATATGTTGGTGATATATTGACTTTTCAAAGAAATTATGCTATCTGCGCTTGTAATCTGTTGAATCTTGTCGTAATTCGTTTAGTTCTCAAGTGTTTATTATGAATTTTGTTTATTTATTGATTAATTAATCGACCTAGTGATTATATTAGCTACATTTGTATTTCTTTTAATATGGATTTTTGTTCTGTGTTGATAATCTCATGATTCTTATGGTAATTTGCTTTATTTTTGAGTTCTTTATTTAAAGTAGGATTTCTTTTATATGATCATGATGCAACGGGTTTAAGGAATTACTTTGCTCGATTGTGAAAATTTTGCTTTCTGAAGTTGAAACTTTATCTCTTTGACATTGATATCAACTTACAGTTACTGTCGTTCGAAGGGATTGTGTTTCACTTGATGTAGTAATGAAGTATTGAAGGATGGCGGACAATTTTTTTTTTTTGTTAAATACCACGTTGTTCCATTTTGGAAAGAATATGTATGATCATGTATCTATAAAGCTTTCAACGTGTTCAATGTGACCTTCCAAATGTTATTTCGATTAGGGATAGTTTCTTTAACCAAACCATTTTTTTTTTGGGCCATCAGTTTTAAGAATCTCTTAGTCCTGGAAATGGGCTTCATTTTATTACCTCCTTGTGCATCTTTTGTATGTTTCTACTTTTTCGTGCTTTTATCTCATAGAATCATGGCTCTTTAAGTTCGGACAAGTTTCATTCAGAAAATGTTTAGTGGTTACTAGAGGCTATGACTAGATGACTTTTCTTTCGTTTTAAGATAAGAGAGTTACAAAAAAAGTTTAGTGTTAGGGTGTTGCGAGAGCCTTTCTAGTTCTACATCTGCTGTCTAATCTCTCATCCTCCTCCCATGATTGATTTGTAATCGTTAACTTCTGTTATTTAATTTGCAGGGATGGAAAGGCTCTTCAAGAGAAGGCAGCTAAGAAAGCTGCACAGGCTGCAGGGAGTGGTGATGCCGGAGGCAAAAGCACCAAGAAATAAAAGAATGTTCTATATGGTATTTATTTCAATGAGTGATTGAATCAAGTTTCATATTACTTAAATCAAAAGATTTATAAACGTATTTCAAATTATGTTTGTATTGTTCTGTTTGATCAAGATACAATCTTTTGGTTTCATGTTTTATATGCACGCTTCGTTATTGTGCAATATAGTTTGCAAGTTGCAATAGATCTTGGATAGTCATACAGTCATACTATGAATCTTTAATTCTTAAGTAGCTCGTATTTAATAGATTTGCAGCACATATGCTAGGTTTTTATTGCTGTGTAATGCGACTCAACTTCTCAAGCAACTAATCTGTCAAATTACGTAATATAGGTCAAACATGCTATAAGCCAATAAAACTATGTCATGCCGATTGCTTCTAGTTTCTGAACCGAATACAATGATGTAAAAATAATTGGTTGCATGATGCCCTAATGTGAGAAGCTCTATATATGTTTAACAAAATATATAGTAAGATAGGTGTCCAATTCACTGAAACCATACATGGTTCTTCCTTTTGCATCGACTAAACAACATAGTTTGTGAATGCTATTAGTATTTTGTTTGTTCAACATTTAAGTATGCTGAAACAACTCTATGTTGCTTTAATCTTACAAAGGGTTTTAAACATTAAAAGAACCAAAAGATTGCAACCACGCAGGATTCTGCAAATTGCAAATGGCTTAAAATTGTGATTCATGATTACATTTCTTTTTGAGCTTTTTTATCTTCTTGCCAGTTTATGAAATGAAATGCATCTCGTGATAACGAGACTTGAATCTAAACCTCTGGGTTGATGGAATACCGTTACGCCAAATTCCCCGTGATCAAAGGCGGAGCTATGTTAGGACTGGAGGGGGTTGTAGCCCTCCTAGAATTTGTCATCTTTACACTATTAATCCTTATATTTAAGCTAACCTTATATTATAAACCTTAAACTTTATTAAATAATCATGGTTTGGTCCACCTAAATTTCAAAAACTATATCTTGGCCCTCCTAGTAAAATCGATCAAGCTCTGCCACTGCGTGTGATAAACATTTTTACGTATGACCATTTTGTTTTCCAGTGTTCTTTTGTTTATAAATGCAAAAGAACTAGATATGTTGTTAAGTTTGATTATTTTTTCTTTACATTTTTCAAAATCCGATTTTAGTACACTTCATATAAGCAATCAAAATATTTGATGTTGTCTTTTTGGTGAGAAAGAGCAACTAAAATAGCAAATTAACAACCACGTTTTGCCAAAAAATTATGTAGTAATTCAGTCACAAAATTGTGGACTTGATGAGGTGTTATGTCTTTTCTTCATCCTTTTCATGTTGTCCTATTCAAGACCGAGTCACGGGTTCTGGGTGAAGCTATGTTAACAAATTGCTATTTATTAAATAGGGTTCCCAACAAAAGGAACAAGGTTACCCTTATGAACTCGGACTAAAGGAAACCCAACTGAACTATCTCGGGGTTTGGGGTTGTAGGGTCATTGTAAGACTCCACGATCCAAAGTCGAAAACTTTGGGTGAAAGAGACATTGATTGCATCTTTGTTGGATATCTTTGAGCATTCCAAGGCTTTTAGGTTCTATGTTATTGAACCTAATGAATATGTTTCATTTAACTCCATAATTGAATCAAGGATGCAATGTTTGATGAGAATTATCATCGGTCCCTAGACCAAGTCCGAGGATTCCTAATGGAACTCATGACATTGGTGTATCGAGGTCCACGATGAAGTACCATCGAGGTCCCGATGAGGTTGTGGTTCAACAACCTAAACCTATGCTCGAAAAGAGCAAAAGGGTCGAGAATCCAAAGTCACTGGACCGAGTTTCAATTATATTTAATTGAAGGAACAAGGGATGAGGTCTCGACCAATACTCCTATTGCTTCATTGTTGAGGATGATCCCAATACATTTGAAGAAGCAATGAAGTCCCGGATATTGCTTTATGGAAAGAAGCAATCAATGATGAGATGGATTCCATCATGGGCAACAACATTTGGGTGTTGATTGATCTACCATCCGTTGCAAACCTTTGCCTTGAAAATGGATTTCAAAAGAAAATGAAGGTAGATGGAACTATTGAAAAGTTCAAGGCTAGACTAGTAATTCAAGGCTTTAAACAAAAGTCGAAATATACTATTTTAAGGAGGTTTATATGAACCAACCTCAAGGCTTCATCATGCCTAGCAATGAAAACAAGGTGTGTAAACCGATTAAGTCTCTTTATGGACTAAAGCAGCACCTAAGCAATGTCATCAAAATTTGATGAAGTGGTTTTGTCTAATGGTTATTTACTTAATGAGTCGACAAATGTGTATATAGCAAATTTGATGAATTTGGTAAAGGAGTCATCATTTGTCTATATGTTGATGACATGTTGATCTTTGGCACCGACCAAAATCGAGTTGACATGACAAAGGAATTTTGTCATCAAGGTTCTCTATGAAGGACATGAGGGAGGCTAATGTTATCCTTGGCATAAGGATTAAACATGAAAGTAAAAGACTTTTTATTTCTTAGTCTCATTATATTGAGAAGGTGTTGAGGAAATTCAATTACTTTGATTATACTCCAATGAGTACTCCTATGGATACTTATGAGAAGCTAATGCCTAATAATGGCAAGACGTATCTCGACCCGCTTCAACAATGGAATCAATTTGTGGCCTTAGCAATTTCTTTGGTAAAGAAGTCGAATGGTTGAAAACTTGCTTCTTGAGATTCCATTGTGGCTTAAACCTATAGCACCTATTTCTATCCGTTGTGATAGTGCAACTACATTGGCAAAGACTTATAGCCAGATGTACAATGGGAAGTCTAGACACTTAGGTGTCAGACATAGCATGATTCGTGAACTTATCATGAATGGGGTGGTATCTATAGAGTTTGTTAGATCTCGACGAAACTTAGCTGATCACTTGACGAAGGGTTTGGCTAGAGATATGGTGTTAAAGTCTGCTAAAGGGATGAGTTTAAGTCCAACTTAGTCACTGAATGCTAGGACACCCAACTCCCTCCTGAGGAAACTTGGGAGCTGAGTTCAATGTGGAAAGCTGAACGTTAGTGGACTGGAGTTTATTTTACATTCCAAAGTTATGCTCAGAACCTGCTGAAAAGGAGGATGAAGTCTTTACTTCTTAATTAAAAGAATATTATCCCCTTTCATGGTTCATAACCACATATCTCATTTATACATATCTTTTGTTGTTTTCGAGATTATATTGTTCATATGCATTATTTAAAAGAATATTGTTGTTTTTATTTTCTCATTTATCTTTTAGTTTTATTGTGTATAAAGAAAGAATGCTATAAGCATTTTTCATAAAATTTTTAAGACACTAAAAGAATTGTCATCTTGTGACACATAAAAATATCACCCAAAGTAAAGAAAGCGTCACTAAAAGTAAAAATCCTTACTAATATATAAAGTATTTAAGACTATTTTCTAATTAGAAAGCTTAAAAATTTAGACTTCTAAACTTGCTTGTTATGAAAGAATCTTAAAACTTGATCAATACTTAGCCTCAAAACTTGTAACCGTCATATTAATGATCATATAAGTGATTTAATAAGAAAAAAAATGTGTAACATATAAAACTGAACAAAAGTTATTAATATACACAAAAATGTCAGTTAGGAAATCTTAATTTAAAAAGAACGTATGGTTTATGAAAGAATAAAAAAAAAGCTATAACACAAACTAATTATACTACAATAAAACTGAAAGATAAGCGTCTAACCACAATAGATTCAGCCATCCAAGGTTCTTCTGGCCCTTGAACCTACCCCAGTTAGAAAAACGTCTAACCACAATAGATTCCGTTAGAAAACGTCTAACCAAATAACATTTGCTTCCACAAAAATATAGACACAGTCATCATCTTTGTCGCATTCTTGAATCTTACTACTTAAGATCGCTAAAAGTATAAAAGAAGTGTTAAAAAAGTGTAGGTAGAAGTCCAATAGGTAAAAGTATATTTATGGCGGCATAAAAAAATGTGAATACATAGTTTTCACCTTTTGTCACACACTTCGTCTATAAAAGTGTTGTTAAATCTTAAAATTTTAATCTTTTTCTCACACTCTTTAAAAAAATATTAACAAAAGATTAAATGTAATAATTTTTTTTTTTTTTTTGACTAGGACATCTGTCATTAAAAGTACATCTTGTTGTAATGAGATGTTGATATTTGCTAATTGCTATTAGTGATGTTTTATTTTCAAAGTAAATACATATGCAAGTTCAAAATCATTTCCCTTTACCATTTGCACAGAGTAACTGGAAGTTTCCAATACACTGTAGAAGTCAATAGTCTTCTATCATGCAAAGATATATACATGCTCATCCACAACCACATATCTACTACAAAACACATCCTAAACACATTTATATCACCGACAACCAGCTGCCTCACTCCTTCTTTCATTATTGACCATTGACTACCAGCAGTCCACCACTACTCACTGTGTATTTGTTCTTTCAGATCTCGTGAGAAGTACTAGCTAGCTTTTTCGCATCATTCTGTAACCCAAACCTCGCCCTCATTTACTTCACTTTTTGATAAAAACAGAAACATGATGTTTTCACCTGACGAATTTGCCCACCTCAAAATCCCCCTTGAAGCTATAGCATCCGCCACCAACAACTTTGATGAAGAAAATGTCATTGCAAAGGCTGATTTTGCAAATGCTTACATGGGACAGCTCTTGTGGTCCGGTGACTTGATTAATATCTCTGCTCGGAGATTTAATAAAGATAAATGGAATGATGAAAAAGAACATTGGTTTTGGATGGAGATTTCGATGCTTTCTACTCTAAAGCATAAAAATCTGGTTTCTCTTGTTGGGTTTTGTGACGAGAATGATGAGAAGATCATCATTATCAGGTATGAGGCGGCCAGGGGAAGTCTCAGTATCCATCTAAGTGACCCGATGTTGTTGACATGGGTGGGAAGATTAGAGATATCTGTTAGTGTTGCGCATGCATTAAGCTACATTCACTATGACGAGCACCGAGATTTTAGCGTTATACATCGTAACATCGACAGTGAGACAATTCTATTAAATGATTATTGGGAGCCCAAGTTATGTGGATTTAGAATTTCCATGAAGATCAAAGCATCTGAAAGGCACAATGGTTTCTATACTGATAAAGTATGGATTACGGATGGGTATACAGACCCAACATATATAGAGACAAATAGGGCGAACCACAAGTCAGATATGTACTCTTTTGGGATAGTAATGTTTGAGCTACTGTGTGGTAGGAAAGCAGTAATCGATGACGATCACGATAATAAGTACTTGTCTTCGGTGGCCGTTGCCCATTATAGGGAGAAAAAACTCAATGAAATAATTGATTGGCATTTATGGAGTCAAATGGACTCTCAATCGTTTAACATTTTTGCGGAAATAGCATATGACTGCTTGAATGAAGAACGATCGGAACGCCCAAGTATAGACGACATTGTCACACGACTTGAAAAAGCGTTGGAACTCGCACGTGAAAACCGGCCTGTAAGACTTCTTTTCTCTCATTCATCTTTCTATACTCTCTATGACTATATTTGTTTCGGTATATACAACTTCTTTTTTCTGTTTCATCTTTCTAACACAATAATTAATAGCCCTTTGATATTATGTCTTCCGTTGCTGGACCTTACTGAATATTACTACTACGAATATTAATAGCTCTGTTATTTTAAGAAGAATGTGGCAGGCGTTTGGCCTATTGAATTAGCAATTTGGTGTAGAAACAAGAATATCTTGATTTCAAGTTTCGGCTGTGATAAAGTTGTATTAATAGTGCATGTATCACTTGAGACTAATTTACTTTCTAAGAAAACAACGTCAGAAGTTTTGCAATAGCTACTATTTTGATACGAAAAGAAATGTATATAGGATATGATGCTGACAATAATATCTTCAGGGGCAAAAGGTTATATTGTTGGCTTCATGAAAAAAGTCAACCTATTTCATTTTATCAATTCGTGAAGTTGAATTTTGCAATGCTAACACTCATGTTTATTGCTAAGAAAAATCAAATACATTATTATTTGACTAATTACAATTTGATTACAAATAAACGTCAGTAAAATAACTTATGTAGGAAAAAAAACAACTTTATTGTTTAATTCAATTATCTCACATCCTTTTGTAACCTAAACTCTGTTTTTGTGACAGATACACTATTCGCCCAACCACCTTGCTCACCTAAGAATTCCCCTTGAAGATATAGAATCTGCCACCAACTACTTTGCTGTCAAAAATGTCATCGGAGAAGGTGGATTTGGAAAGAGATACAAGGGAAAGCTCTTGTGGTCTGGTGAGTTGATGGATATAACTGCTCGGAGGTTAATAAATAAAGAATGGGATGATGAAAAAGAACAACAGTTTTGGAAGGAGATTTTGATGCTATCTAGTCTCAGGCACAAGAATATTGTTTCTATTGTTGGGTTTTGTAATGAAGTTGGTGCAGAGACCATCATTTACAAAGACGAGTCCATTGGAAATGATTGGAGGCTCAACAACTATCTAAGTAACCCGATCTTGTTAACATGGGTGAAAAGATTGAAGATATCTGTGGGTGTTGCGCATGCATTGAGTTACATTCATTATGACGAGCCACGCGATTTTAGCGTTATACACCGGAACATCAGCAGTGAAACAGTTCGACTGAATAATGAGTGGGAACCCAAGTTATCTGAATTTCAGCATTCCATGAAGATTAAAACATCTGAAAGGAACCATTCTTTCCATATAGATCCAGTTTGGTGTACGAAAGGGTATACAGACCCAACATGTCTAGAGACAAAGAGTGTGAACCACAAGTCAGATATCTACTCCTTCGGGATATTATTGTTTGAACTATTGTGTGGTAGGAAATCAGTTGTTGACGACCATGATAATAAGTATTTGGCTCCAGCGGTCATTTTCCATTATAGAAAGATCATTTTCCATTATAGAAAGAAAATACTCAATGAGATTATTGACCCGGATCTATGGAAACAAGTCGATCCGCAATCATTCAACGTTTTAACAGAAATAGCGTATGGCTGCTTGAATGAAGAACAATTGCGACGCCCAAATATAGGTGAGATCGTCGCAAGACTTGAGAAAGCATTAGAACTCCAAATGGCAGGCGAAAATAGGCTTGTAAGTCGTTTTTTTTTCTCTTCAAACCTGTATATCATAATAACTATTCTATTAAGAATAACTTATTATTTATGATAAATAATGATAGTCTACTTATTACTGTATTTATGATGCTAAAGGAACACTCAGTAGTTGCGGCCGAAGTTGAAGGTACATCATCCAGTCAAGAGAAGGTAATTTTTTCTTATAACTCTTTTTGTAAGTCACACATCGAAATTTTAAAAAAGAATTGAGATTCTCCTTATAAGTATTTGCCAACTATTGTTCTAACATCTAGCTATTCTTGAGTGTAATACACCAGACCCTCTTTTTTAAGTATCTCCCAACATTTTTTCTCTTTGATAAAGTTTTATAATGGAGTAATTTATGTCAGTTTAGTGTTTCACTGAACACTTTGTAATGGCATCTTGTTCGATACATATAGGGATCAGTGATCTCCGTCTTTACAGGCGTTGAATCCCATGTCAGCAAAAAGACAATGTCGTCCCTCAAAGACCTTTCTCAGTCAAAGCTCAGCTTACAAGATATACAATCCGCAACCAACGGATTTGCTCATGAAAATTTCATTAAAGAATTTGGGTTTGGAATGATTTATAAAGGCCGTCTCTTGCATTCTAAACACTTCATCGATATTATTGCAAAGGGGTTCTTTCCTGTATTTGCAAATGATAAGAGAAAAGAATTTTGGACGGAGATTTCTATGCTTTCAAGTCTCAAACATAAGAATCTAGTGTCTCTTATTGGCTTCAATGATCTTAAGAATAGCAACTTTATCATATACAAGAAGGAGGCCAACGAAAGTCTAGACAAATATCTAAATGACCAGACTCTCACATGGATGCAAAGGTTGAAGATATGTCTTGGTGTCGCAAATGCATTGAGTTACATCCACTATGACGCTGGACGCGATTTTAGTGTCATACATTGCAACATCACTAGCTCAAAAATTTTACTAGATGACAAATGGGAACCCAAGCTATCTGGTTTTGAACTTTCATTGAAAAATACTGTAGCTCGGAGGCACCGTCTTCTTCTAACTCGTGATATTATTGAAAATGTATACATGGACCCAAAATATAAAAAGACCGGTGGTGTGACCCACAAGTCAGATGTCTATTCATTCGGTGTTGTACTATTTGAAGTCTTGTGCGGAAGGAGAGTAGATGAAGATGAGTTGGGAGAGGGGTTATTAAGTAAACTGGCCAAATCTAGTTTGGATGATTTGATCAATCCGCGTTTACAAAACAGATGGATCCGTACATTCAAAATCTTCGCAGACGGTATTTTACGCTTACAAGATGAGCGGGCAAAGCGTCCGCATATAGATCAAGTTGTCAATAAACTTGAGAAAGCTTTGCAACTCCAGTGGAAACATGAAAATCCAGCTGACATTACATCATCCAATCGTTTGAAGGTAATTAATTTCCTTAAACTTTTGATTTGAGGCCGATTATACTAATTATTAAAAAAGCTAGAGTTACTCTATATTACTAGTTATTGTCTGGTTTAACTAACACACTATTAAAACTGTGATGTTGCAATATATGACACTAATTTCACACACTATGGCCCACCTTATTTTTTCTTAAGTATTTTTTACAAATCCAGTCATCCAAGAAGGAAACCGATAACAGCATCATATACAAACCTCGAAACCTATACACAATAACAAACTAATATGCTTAAACTTGGGCTTTAGGTTTAGTTTTAGGGATGACAATCGTTTCCTGACAGTTTCTTAAAACATATCAACTTTTTCTTTGGACGTTCTCATTTTTTTATAAATGTTAGTCAATTATAATTTATTCTTTAATTTGACTATGATCGTTACTAACATTAATGTGGTGCTACATACCTCCATAAAGTTACAGGAGAAGAATTTGGAACACTTGAAGATCGGACTAGATGTTATAAACGAGGCTACCAAGAATTTTGACGACGCATATTGCATCGGGTCAGGCGGATTCGGTAAAGTATACAAAGCAGATCTTGAACATTTCGATAGCAGTAATTCCTCGTCGATAGATGGTGTGAATAAGTGCAGTTTACCCAGAAAAAGAAGCACGGTAGCCATAAAGCGCATTCACAATCAAAAAGGAGAACAAGGGTTTATTTCAGAAATTGAAATTCTAACTACTTGTAAGCATGATAACATAATCCCTCTTCTTGGCTTTTGCTCAGAAGGTAACGGTGCAATGATCCTGGTTTATGAGTATGCTTCTGAAGGAAGTCTTGAAGACTATTTGGGAAGTAGTGAAAAAATGACTAATCTTACTTGGGTGCAACGTATAAGAATATGTCTTGATATTGCACATGGCTTGAATTACATTCACACCAACACGGATCAGGACAAAGAGAAGATAATACACCGTGACATCAAGAGCGCGAATATTCTGTTGGGAGATAATTGGAAGGCGAAGATTGCGGATTTTGGGCTCTCCAAAGTTCACCCAGCAGATAAGAATGCCAGTACTTTCAGTGCCAGTACGATTGCAGGTACACCTATGTACTTCGATCCAGAATATGAGAAGTCTGGCAAGCTAAATAAGAAATCTGACATTTACTCTTTTGGAGTGGTCTTACTTGAGATCTTGACCGGGAGGTTGGCCTATGATTTTGATAAGGGGATTGCACCCATTGCACGACATCATTTTGAGAAGGGAACACTGATGGAAATTGTTGATGATAAGATAAAGGAAGAAACTGATGAACGTATCTTTTCTTTAAGTAAAGGACCCAATAAAGAGTCTTTGGACATATTTTCAAATATTGCTTTTCAATGTATATCAGAAACTCAATTCAAACGTCCATCAATAGATGTTGTCATCAACGAACTCAAAAAAGCGTTAAAACTTCAGGTACTACTCCGATTTCATATCCTCGTATGTGACATTTCATATATTTTACTTTGTGTAAATACTATTTTAATCCACAGACTACTACTACGATTTTCCATTTAAGTTTTTTTAGACCTTTACTTTTATGACTTATTATTTTAACATGAACTTGCAGACTGAGAAACTAAAATTGAAAATAAACATCTGAACACATTTTAGATGGCAACTAGGTCATTCAATTTTTAACTTAACAAATCGACCGACTCTCCAATGATTCACAGGAGAACCACAAGGACAGCCTCAAACTATCACTTGAAGACATAAAGTTGGCAACGCAAGACTTCAGTCAAGACAATATCATTGGACGTGGAGGTTTTGGTAATGTGTACAAAGGAGCTACTCACGCTGATGGACATAATATCATTGCTGCAAAGCGGTTGGATAGGAAGTCTGCTGAAGGAGAAGCTGAATTTATGACAGAGCTGGAAATCCTTATGGAGTATAAACATGTAAATGTCATTGGTCTTGTAGGCTACTGTGACGAAGAGAATGAGAAACTTATTGTTTATGAGTACGCATCCAAGGGAAGTCTTGATAAGTACCTAAGCGATGATAGTCTCACGTGGGTGATGCGGCTAAGAATATGCATCGATATTGCGACCGGGTTGGAGTTCCTTCATGGAAATGTGTCAAGTCCAGAAATGGTGATACATAGGGACATCAACAGCAGCAATATTCTACTGTTTGATGATTGGAAAGCAAAAATTACTGATTTTGGGCTTTCCTTAGTATGTCCAACAGGTCAGGACGTAGACTATGTCATCGACAATGTTACAGGCACAATCGGCTATGGTGATCCACTATACTCGAAAACAGGCTTCTTAACCAAAGAATCTGATATATTCTCGCTTGGTGCAGTTTTGTTTGACATATTGTGTGGGAAACTATCATCCGAAAAACTAGATGATGAGTATTCTTATTTACCCTTTTTGGCTAAGCAACACTATCATGAAGGAAAACTTGACGATTTAGTGTTTGAGGGTATAAAAGAACAAATTGTGCCACAGTCATTTGTAACTTTTACAATGATTGCCCATCAATGTTTACATCACAGGAGAGAAATACGACCAACAGCTAAAGAAGTGGTCATACAACTTAAGAAAGCATTGGAATTCCAGGTAATTAGTTTCTATATTTTGACAAAGTTGTTTACTGATTGTTAACTATATATCCATTTAAACTCTTAGAAAGTAAATTGTTTGAAACATGAGTTTACTGATTGATTAATGTATATCCAGGAGGATTATGACATATGGGAGAGCAAATTGCCTAAAGACTATAAAGAAATAATCCAGATGTCAAAGTACCCTGAAGATTATTCTACCATTAAGAAAGAGGATCTTTACAACATATTTTCTAAAGGAATTAATTCGTTTATATATCTCAATTATTTTGTGTTTCTAGTGTTTTATGCATCTTTTACTTTTTGAGGTACAGTTAATATCATACATGCATTTATACATAATACAAATCGAGTCTAAATTGATTTATGTCGTATAACAGCTGCTGTCATTCGATGGTAAACGAGAAAGAAATGAAATGGTATCAGCAACAACGTTTTCATATAAAAACAGTTGTCCTTTTAAGTGGCAATCTCTTCCGGAATCAAGGTTCTTCTCTCTTTCTCTCTACTCTGGTTATAAACTTATAATATATCTATCTTCTTTATTGTTAAATACAGTTATAACCTATATACGTTAGCATAATAATTTTTATATATATTTTAGTTTTACTTTTTAATATTAACAAGTTTTAGTTATGGGGAAAAAGACAAAATATAAATTCTTTCCTTAGAAATTGGATATGCAGGCTGAGGGAAAACTAATGGACACCCACATACATCGACAATTTTGGTATTTTTACGTTACCTAATATACCCCATGTTTGATAATTTCTTCTCTTTGGAGTCCGTAGCTTGTTTCTTTCTAATAGGTGGTTGTGGCACGCCCCTGTTTTGGGTCCTCTGTTTTCACGACCATGAATGTTAAATTTGGCAGCATCTTGCTAGTCGATTTTATAAAGCCAGTCAATACAGAATGAAGGGGATGACCTTGATGTTGTGTTGGGACGGGCGGTTTGGGGCTGTTTTTGGTTAAAACCAACCTCAAATGAAAGTTTGTTTTTACATTTTTAAAAACCAAACCTAAAACAAAGTCGGTTTGGTTTTTCTGGTCATTGGTTTTTTTCATTTCGGTTATTCGAAATGTTTTTTTGTTTTTCCATTCAAGGTCAAGCTTTCCTAATGGTATAAACTTCATTTCACAAGTACTAGCCGATAACAAAATTAAATGTATTTGAGTATATTTTTGCATCGAAAAACAAAATAGACGTTACATATAATGACGAGAGAAACACTACTTTGGTGGGACAATCGATATGCAATAAAGAAAAATAGACCTTACGATTTTTTATAATTTTAGAAAGAGATATGTCTTACGAATATTATATGTATATCTCTTATTTTTGACACTTTTATAAGCATTTCGATAAAAACTTAAATGTATATTTTCTAGTAGTTTAATTAACATTAGTACGGGGTGGTTCGGGGTTTTCAGTTTTATAAAACCTAAAGCCGAAGCAAAAATTGTGGTTTTTTAAAAACTCAATACCGGACCATCGGTTTTTGAAGTGGATCACCTTTTTTGGGGCTTTTTTTTGCGGTTTTGGGGTTTTCTTGCTCACCCCTAGTGTTGAAAACGCCAACTTCTTGCGTTTGGTCGGAGAAATGCGAATGCACATAGTCGGGTTAGGCGCAACATTAAAAGAAGAAGATGAAGATTTAAATCAAGATTTCTCGGATATTTATCCATATATCAAATCATAAAAAGAAAGTAGATTTGAAAGATACCAAAGAAATGTTAAAAAGGCTTGTCTACATCGGAACTAATTGAGAAATCGACTACTAGACTAGACTACTAGTCCTCGGCGGGACGTTTTAGTGCACAAAACGCCAGACGCAGTGCTCTTTGAAATATTAAAAGAATTTTTTGAATAAAAAACATTGATATTTTCTAGTCATTTATATGTTACAGATACTATAAATTTAAAATATAATTCAAATTTATTCTTCCGGAAAAGTATATATGTTATTATTAACTAGAAGTTACCCGAGCATAGTGATGATTGAGTATAGTTTTCAGCAAAATCTAGTTGCGTCAATTTGCTTGTGCATATTTATTTATTCCTTTCGTGTATCTTTATGGGTTAATTTATTTCTTTTTCGTATCTTTATTGGTGTGGTTTAAAGGTAGCAATCGTTTGTGTGTGCGTGCGCGAATTTTTCTAATTATTTTTTACATAAATTATTATGACGACAATAAAGCACATTTTTAGTAGTTTTGTTTGGTTTGACGGTGATTTAGCTTAGGTGTGTTTATTATGTGTGCGTGAATCACTTTTGTGGCTCATTTACTTAAATAATACTGTAGTTATTTGAGGTGTCAATTGCAGCTTCTGTAGCTTGAGATAATTTAGAAAATATATAACGATTATTTTCAAAATCATTTTCCGAAATACTGTGTATTCTAATGTGTTAACTCTATTTCGGGTCCACCTAAATTTGTTACATTCACTATATTTCATGCTATGTATACTTTATAAGTGTTTATAGATAGTAGCTTTTGTTGGAATTATATTTCATGACAATCAAATAAATAATCACAAAACATCAAAGTATTGAAGCGGAAGCGTAAAGTATTTATTAATGAACAATTAATTAACATATGCGTACCTTTTCTTGATTCTAGCCGAACAAGAATCAAATCCACAAACTAACAATGGAAGAACCCTAATTTGATTTAATTAGGACTATATGAATTACCCCTTACCGTTTTGTAATTCAATCCAAGAATAATAACAATAATGTGTTATTACTACGTTCTTGTACACACGTACTAAACCAAATTAAAGCGATGCTAGTTTTATCAAACCAAATAACTTGTTGTGGAAAAAGAAGTGGATCGATCCCTTGTATAGGGTGTCGACCGGTTTTGAGAACAAAGAAAACACACAAACAATTTTAGGGTTTAGCAATGAGCACAAAAGATAGTTTACAAACAAACTAGGTTTTGTATATATACTAATGCAAACTTGGTGAACAAGTTTGAGTCAAAGTGGGTTTGTTTCCTTTTCCTCCTTGGCCGATCGGTGAGGGTATCCCCAAGGGATTCCGGAAACTTCCAAACTTTGCAATTTAATCCTTTTCCAAATACCTTTAACGCCCGTTAGTCCATTACATTAATTACTTAACGTTCGTTAGTTATTTCGTTTAATAAATAAATAAATACAACATTTATATTTAATTATTTAACTTTAATTCGTAAAGTGTGCAATCCCGTAGTCTCGAGTTCGATCCTAACTCACATCTACTAATTTATATCCATAAAACTAACAGCTCTCACTTGGATATATTTTAATAGAGTGATCACACCGGTTAGCGTCTAGCAACACTTCGATGCCTCTAGTACAACTCGAGTAAGGCTCCTAGAAAAACCTTTTAATGATTTTTCATTATTATTATCCTTTTGTTTCTAATACCACGTTAAATAAAGATATGAAATTAAGTCATTCTTTATAAAACTATTATGTTTTTCGTTATAAGTGATTGACCAAGATTACCGAATCATCTAAACATATTTATGGGAGATTTGGGTGCGGCCGCACAAACATTTTGTCAACCCTACGGTACCCAAGAAGATTAAACTCCAAATAAATTTGAAGAACAAATTTTATCTTGACTACAAGAATAACCCATGAAACTTCGTAACATTTCGAAACAACCCTTATAACTACTAGTTACGTATAGCGTTAAGTTGCTTCACGTAAATGCACTACATTCATGACACTTATCGGTATCTCAAGTCCGAGGATAACTATTCATAATTTACTTATAACAATATTCACAAAGTAAATTATGTGGTTGGATAAGTCCTATATTCAATTCATTGAATATCATCCGAAATGGTATGCATTCTCATCAATATACTTTCAAGTATATTCTACCACATCTCGATTTGTCTTAATTTAATGATACTCCCATATCATTAATCGACAACGGACATTTAAAATAACTTAGTTATTTACGGATTAAACATGCAAATATAGGACAACAATATAATAAATGAAAATAAACATAATCCAAACTTTATTTCATCAAAATAATAAATGTTTTACAATATCCTTTATCCAAATACTAATCACAGTTATGCATGAAACTATTAGCTAAACGAAGTCCAATAAGCTTGTCTTTAGCTAAAGCCTGAGTGAATGGATCAGCTAAGTTATCATCTGTGTGAACTTTCAATATATTAATTTCACCTTCACGGACTTGTTCCCGAACATAGTGATACTTAGTAGAAAATGTCCGGTGCCCTTCATGACTCCGTGTTCATTGGCAAATATGATTGCAAGATAATTGTCACAATACATATCAATAGGTGATTCAATCAAGGCATAACACCAAGCCCCGAAATGAATTGCCTAATCCAAACAACCTCCATTGCGCCTTAAAGGCGATTATGTATTCGCTTCGCCGCAGACATCGCATCGAGACTCTGCTTTCTTGCTCTTCCAATAATCGCTCCTCCATTGATGACAAAGACATAACCCGTCCGAGACTTCGATCTTCTTTATCACAATGCCAGACGCATCACAAGAACTGTAACACCAAGTTCGTGTCCGGATTTCCTCCATACACTAAAAACATATCTTCGTATTCCTAAGATACTTGAATATGTTTAATGACAATCCAATGAAGTTCACCCGGATTTTGTTGATATCGACCGTCATGTTTTGAGCGAACGCCACATCCGGCCTTTTGCATCTCACAAAGATACATAATAGATCCTACACCAAGCATAAGGAACTTTCGCATGCGTGCCACCTCGCAGTGTCAAGCACACATATCGCTAGATAAGCCATGCTTTACATCCATCGGCAAATATCCTTTCTTGAATTTTGCATATTGAATCTCTTCAATATTTTATCAATGTAAGCGCTTTGACTTGAACCAATTAACCGCTTTGACCTATCTCGGTAGATCTTGATTCCCGAATGTATGCGACTTCTCTAAATCCTTCATGGAAAAACACTTCCCAAGATATGCCTTAACATTTTGCAAACTTGGAATGTCTTTTCCATAATTAATATGTCATCGACATAAAGAATTAGGAAAATTACATCACTCCCACTAACTTTGTGATATACACATGGCTCATCAAGATTTTGAACAAATCCATAACTTTTGATTTCTTCATCAAATCTCTTATTCCATTGCCTTGATGCTTGCTTCAATCCATAAATGGACCTTTGAAGTTTGCATACACGGTTTGAAATTGTGGATTCACGAACCCCTCGTGTTGCTTTATATAAATGTCTTCATCTAAGCGACCATTCAAGAAGCGGTTTGACATCCATTTGCCATATCTCATAGTCATAGTATGCTGCTATAGCTATGAGAATTCTAATAGCTCTAATGTCCGCTACAGGAGAAAAGGTCTCCTCGTAATCAATGCCATAAGTTTGAGTAAAACCTTGCGTAATTAGACGAGCTTTATAAACGTGTATATTGCTATCCATGTCAGTCTTAATTTTATAGAGCCACTTACTTCCAACCACCGTGGCGTTTGGATGTAAATCGACCTCTTCCCAGACTTCATTTTCTCTCATGGATTGCATTTCCTCATTCATTGCAACTTGCCATTTTCCTTATCGGGACTTGCCATGGCGACTTTATAACTAGTAGGCTCTCCAAGATCTCCTAACATAGTTTCCTCAACCTCTATGTTAAGACATAGACGTTCAGTGCACGTGTAGCCCTTACGGATCTCGAACCGGAATCACTTCAACTTCGGTGGAGGACCCGGACTATCGTGTTCCCACCTAAGTACGTTAGTGTTTTCGGAAGGTAATGCATCTTCATGATCATCTTCCGGATCATAAACTCTCCCATCGAATTCTTGAGATACGAGATCTCTTTCAAGAAAATCTCCATACCTAGCAACAATTACTTTATTTTCGGTTGATAGTAAAAGTAGTAACCCATAGTTTCCTTAGGGTATCCTACGAAGATACACTTCTGATATTTGTTGGAGTTTATCTGCAGTCACGCCTAACATACACCTCGCAACCCTAGACCTTTAAATAAGACAGTTAGAGCTTTACCATGCCATATTTCATATGGTGTCTTATCAACCTTTTTTGGGAACCATATTTAGAATACGAACAACTCGATTCTAAAGCATAATCCCAAAGGATAGAGGTAGAGTGGTAAGATTAAACATAGATCGTATAATGTCCAACAATGTACGATTTCTTCTCTCGAGATACACCATTTTGTTGTGGAGTATATGGAGAAGTGAGATTCTGACAATTCCATTCTCGCTAAGTAATCTTTAAACTTTTGGCTTAGATACTCGCCTCTTCTATCGGATCGAAGAGCTTTAATCTTCTTTCCCAATTGCGCTTCTACTTGACTTTGAAAACCTTAAATTTTTCAAACACCTCATGTTTATGCTTAAGTAAATAAACATAACCATAACGGTGAAATAATCGGAAAGGTTGCTAAGTAGCTAGCACCTTTCTTTGACACATGTCTAAGTGGTCCACTCACATCGGTATGAATAAGACCAAGTAGATCGTAGCCCTCTCCATATTGCTATGAAAAGGTTTCTTCGTCATCTTCCCGATATGCATGACTACATTTATCAAATGATTCATCATTGATATTTTGCAAAAGCCCTTCTTGTTGCAAATTATGCATGCGATCCTTGCCTATATGAGCAAGTCTACAATGCCAAAGATAAGAAGAATTCAAGTCTAACCTTATCTTCTTGTTAATGCTAAACATCGAATTATTATTATTGTTAGATTCATTTCCAATCACATCAATTTCAAACACACCATTCACGTGAATTGCTTTAAAATAAAATACACCATTTAAAGAAACATCAATTCCATTACGTGAAATAGTATGAGTAAAACCATCATCCAACAAAGCGAAAAGGAAACAACACCTCTAATTATAGAAGGTGCGTAATGACAATTGTTCAATAATGATTACTAAGCCCAAGGCAATACTAAACTAAACGTTCCTATGGCTTCAACAAATTGCATGTGCGCCATTTCCCACGTCGAGATATTGCTCCCCATAGGCAAGCTTCCTTTCCACTCTAAATCCTGCGGTGTATTACAAATGTGAATACCACATCCAAGATCATATACCCGTGAATTTTTATGATTTAGAGTAAATAATTCAATGACAAATAAATTACTGTAAGAACCGCCCATGGACCCGTCAGTATTTCATTTTATTTGCCCGCAATTCATCAAGATAGAAACACGCTTTCTTCCAATGCCCAACGCTCTTACGGTGGTGGCAAGCTTGATCCTTTTAGGATTTTCCTTCCTAGGAGTAGGGTTCTTTTGGGTTGAGGTTGATAGGCCATCACTTGTTTGCCTTTGTCAACCTTTCCCTTACCCTTCCCTTCTTGTTGTTCGCACGCGGTTTTGGCTTATTAATCCTTCCACCACAATAGCAAGTACCGGGCGGTAGGAACCTTTTGAGGCAACCCTTTCTCATAGTCAATTAGCAATGCGTGTAGGTCGAAGAATCGCCTTCCCACGCAGCAGCATATTGAAGTTTCGACAAAACCTATTAAAATCCTTGTTAAGGGATCTATTAATCGATTCATAGCCATGTCATCATAATAAGTTTTGCCAAGTGCCTTTAGCCGGTCCATGTAACCTTTATTTCTAGTACATGAGCACTTACGGGTTTACCCTCTCCCCTCCACACCGTGTAATGCGTCGGTCAAGTCATAAATCTCGATGGCGTACTGGTTTCTCAAACATAGTTCAAGTTCATTGAGCATATTATATGGAAATAATGTTCGACCGCTTTGAAGAGCGATTCCATCGTTCCCAACATAAGACAAGCCACATCATTATGACGCTTATACTCAGCTTCCACTCGTCCTTTTCACTTGAGTAGTCAGAGGACCGGTTGTTCAATTAGGCAAGGTTCATAAAGATATTTCAACCGGTCAAGAACTCTGGACAATTCTCAAAGAAAGCCAATCATTGAAATTCTTAGAGCCACCAACTTTTCTCGATAAAAAAGCTTTTGAACGCAGAACTTAGTGCAAGGTTATCGTTATTTTGAGTCATTTCGAAAAAAGTTCAAGTATTAGTATTTTCGATAATACAACTTTTCAAGAAAATAAAATATACCCAACGGTAATATAAACATATAACCATATAATTTTCTCGAAAACTAGGATCCAAATTATCATAGATTCATTACATCAGTTTATCTGCTAGTAACGAATGCACATAATTAGGTAATCTGTCGAACGTTAATTGGCAAACAATTTTCAACTCCTAGATCATTATGGGATTTATATTTTCCAACGCTATTGCAAATATAAACATGTTTCATCCCATCTTATGCCATTGAGTCCAGGTCTCACTTCCTACTCAATTTAAGTGTCTAACTTAAAGAACTGCAAATATGTTCATGTAAGGTCTGACTTTACATAGAGATTTACCTCTCCATCACAATCTAGCCAAGTATTGTCATGACGTAAATTGCAACTTCAAGTGTTCATTTTAATTAGATGGCATATAACTTAATTTAAAAGGGTACTAGTTTTTGATTTTATGTGGTCAAATCAAATATGTACAAAGATGTCATGCATTCATTTTGCAGCATAAATTTAATAAAAAACTTTTTATTACCAATTCATAAAGATCAAATTATCAAAGTTTTAACTGAGGTATTGGGTTCACCAATCAAGGAATTTAGTGTTAATTATCATCCATTATACCGTTGATGAGTGTCTAAATACTCATCATTTTTATACTGTTAGAATGCCAAAAACATCTGAAAACACTCAGAAACACTTCAAAATGATAAAAATATCACAAACAAGTGTTTTACATGTTTTAAATGCAAAAACATCAAAATCTGATGAAAAACGTATCAAGTTTGCATAATTGGCAGTTTTAGTCCCCCAAGTTTCACAAGTTGTCAAATCTGGTCCTTGGTAATTCAAAAACTTGTAAAATGTCATTAAAGGTCCTTGGGATTCACAAGTTGTTCAAAATAATCCTTTGAAGTTTAAAAATCACAAATTTACAACTTTGGTCCCTCATCTTTGCAAAAGTGTCAAAATTAGTCCCTAAGGTTTTAAAAAAAATAAGAAAATAATCAAAATAAACCTTATACTATTAATAAATGACAAAAATGGTCCTTATGATAAACTTTTGGAAAATTACAAGTTCAACCCTTCAAGTTTCAAAATGACATAAAGGTCCCCGGCTTATAAATGGAATTTTATGCAAATATGGTCCTTGTACTATCAAAGTTTGGCAAGTTCAACCTTGTGATAAGTTTAGAAATGTTACATGATTGGTCCCTCAAAGTTTGCTTTTACACAAATGGTCCTTGTACTTATAAGCTATAACAAATGGACCCTTGGTTATTAATAATCCCAACCAATCCATGAACCCACCAGTGGCCCAATCTTCCAAGCCCAAAAACGACCCAGTGTTTAAATATAAAACCCGCCATGTCTCAGAATTGTTCCTCCTCTTCCCTGCCAACACGCCATTGCTCCACCCGCTAACACCACTGCCCACCACCTTTCCGCCTACTTGCCTACCTCTCACTATCACCCCTCCACCTCTCAATCCTTCCCATACCCTCGATTAATGATGCTCCTGTTCAAACACCTTTTGCCGCCAAAAATGACATTTGTCACAATTGATTAGCTGGAATGATCCAAAGGCTGAAATATGGTGGGAAATGCTCAGAAGTCAACAAGGATGCTTTTTGATATCAATAAAAAGCAGAAGAAGCAGTGTAGAAAAGGAGTAGTGTAATTTTTAATTTTGTAATGTCGTTTTTAATGTTTTAAACTTTCCAGTGTTTGTAAAAACTCTCAAGTATTTTATTTAAGTATTTTCAGTGTATGTGAACATATTTTAGCTATCAATTTCAAGTTTATGTCTGATTTACAAGTTTATGCAATTTCCTAGTTCAAATCCTCTTAAAAGCTTCTAACAAGCTCTGCTACTGTTTGTTTGAGCTTTGTTAAGCTAAACTATAGCTTATTCAATGCTTATGTTTATTGCACTCTTCATTTTCTCAAGTATCCAAAACCAACAAGGGAGCTCAAATTAGAATGGAAGTCGATAATGGGTGCACAGAGGTTTATTTGGGTTGAATTTAGATTAGGTTAGCATAGGTTTGGATTTGGTTTTGGCCTGCATAAGCTGGACACTGTGGTTAGTGATCTTATCATTTTCAGTTTTCAAGTAATATGGCAGTTTTTGTTTGAACTTGTAAATGTAGTTATAGATAGCTTAAACTTGTTTGTGTAGTTGTATAATGGTCATGTAGACTCTTTTCAATCATTGGTTCAAGCTGGTTCATTAGTTAGCTTCATGAAAAGTTCATATCAGCTATGTAAAGGGGTGTTTGGATTTACCATGTTAACTGTGGTCTAGCTTATTTATGTTGTTGTTTGTACTTGTTCCATGTTACATTAATATATAATAGCTCAGAACAAGAACAAAAATCAGTACTTAATCAACAAAAAGTCAAAATGATGTTAATCTCATCCTAACAGTTAACTGTTAGGAGTTGTAATGTGATTCTCATCAAAGTAGCTTATATCTTGATACTTTAGCTTACAATCATCTTATCATAGCTTATTATAACATGTTCAGTCCTTAAATTGATCCCAAAGTTCAAGAAAGTCAAAATTCCATTTCTGTTGATAAAAGTCAAAATTTGGAAAGTCAGGTTTTTGCAAAACTTTGTTGGTGTCTCATGTATTCGTTTCTTCATTAAATTCTATGAGACTTTGGGATTTGCAAGTTCAGTAGGTCTAGTGTAGAGATATCAGTTTTGTTTTCCATTTCTCAAGCTCTAATAAGCTTTAAATCAGCTTCCAATTAGGCATGATATGCCCTGTGTACAATGAGTGTGCATAGGCACATCTTGCAGCCCTTGCACAAGCTTCATTGAAGCTTGTGAGGAGCTGATTTTTGGTCCAAGTATATTAGGCCAGGTCTACTTTAAGTCCATTTATCTGTTTTTCCATTTAACTTACTTGTGTAGCTTATGCAATAACTTAAAGGTGCCCCCCTAATCACTGTTTTGCTTAATTAAGCCAATAAGCTCAAAACCAACTTAAGCTTCTTTAGTGATCTAAAGTACTGTTAAATGGTTAAGATAGGTTTAATATAGCAGTATTTAGCTTTTGTGTTCAGCTGGTACTCTGTGGTGGCCTTGTGCTTATTTTGAAGTGCTTATTTATAAGCTAATCCACAGCAGTTGTTTTTTCCTCCACATAAGCATATGTTTTTATATTTTTTATAAACTTAGAATAATATTTTAGCATTTTCCTGAATTTTTCATATTTTTCCTACACTGTTTGCTATTTTTCTTTATTTTAACTAATTTTTAATCCTTTTAAATAACTTTAATACAAATAAATTAGAAAAGCTTAAAAATATGTTTTCAATTTTCCTAGATTAAGATAAATATAAAAGCCTAAAAGTATTTTTCCATATTTTCTTGGTTTAAATATTATTTTTAGCATTTTAATTAGTTTTAAATAGTATTAAAATAATAATAAATACATAAAAGTATAAAAATATATTTTCAGTTTTAAAATAAGTTTTATCATATTTTAGACTTTTCTAAGTTATAATTTCATTTTCTAGGTTAATCTTGTATTTTCTTGTATTTTAGTACATTTTAAATACTTAATAAATAGTTTTTAATTAATAATAATTAAATAAATAGTTGTAAAAATAATTTTCTTTTTCTTAAAATTTTCTTTCATCATTAGGATTGTAAAATGTATTTTCATATTTTTAGGATCTTTATTTCTTAGAACTCACGTTTTATTCTCAGACGTTACGTAATTTTATTTAAACGACGTTTTAGGTTTTATAAAATAAACATTCATCGATCTGTAAAAATAGTGATAGCGTTTATTTAATATATTTTAACTTTTTAATTTCTTTTAATTTGCATTTAAGTCGCTTTAATTTGTAGATCTTTTCTTTAGGTAATTATCCATCGAAATCTTTACTGATCACTATCCTTAGTGATCATTCTATCATCTGAAGTTGTTTAAACACCAATTCATCCTCCGTGGGACTTAACGACCTAGGAATCCACTATATTCCTCTGATCTTAATTGCATTTGGTGTGTAAGCTGTTTTGAGTTTCTTACGCTTGGTCATTCACAGTGGCTAGCTTGCGTGAGATAACTTGACGGTTTTGCACCAATCAAAATTTTGGCGCTCACGGGAGGTCAGAAGCGTGTTTTAAGCATTTCCGCATCGTACTTGCACATATACCACCTTTTTGTAAGCGCTTTTAAAAATCAAAAGTTCATTAACACTTTTTCTAAAGTGTTGATAACACCAAAATATTTTCATTCTTTGTTTTATGGCATGTTTTCAAAAATCCAAAATATTCATCTTTACCCTCCTACCCTTTTGATTCTTTATTCCTTTACCCTCTATCCATTTGATTCTAAACTTCTTCTATTCTCATGGACTCTCTCGACTACGACGAATCGGAACAGTTGAAAAACTTCCTATTTTATCACAAATGTCAAGAATTCGCGTTGTTCGTGATGATCCATTGATTCTGCGTAGGAAATAGAACGAGAAACCGGGGTGACAAAGGACCGAATGCGCCCATCCGATAATGGAGGTGCTAATCGTCCAACCTACGGTTATCCAAAGATCTAATCCTCAATTGCTCCTAAGTCGCCTAGAATTGATTCTAAACTTTCACGATTTACGGTTAAAAGCAAACATGCGAAATTAGACCGGTGACTAGCAAGAATGACTTGCCTAATCTTCACGCTTCTCAAGAACCGAACCAGAGACCATAACGGAAGTGGTGGAAATTGCTAGCTCTCGAGCACACCACTTGTCCCACCTCCGGATTTTCAAAATGTTCTTTGAGTCTAAATAGTCATTCGATCACCATGTTGGTTTTGTTGATTCTTTGAATGAACTGATTCCTTCTCATAACTCTCAAATAGAATCGTTTATTCCTTGTGTCGGTTGTGGTGAGCCTCTTTATGGTTCACCATGTCGCGTGTACGCAGTGTACAAAGGTGGTAATGATATTCAGAACGGAGTTGTTTGTTTTGTGGTTCGAGGAATTCATTTGATTATGATTCTAATCCGAACTCATTTAACGACCCTCAAATCTTTCCAATTACCCACCACACCCGACTTATCTTCATATAATCAACAATATTCTTTGTGAATTTTGTGGAGATCCTCATCAAGGATTTGAATGTCAATCCGAAACACGTTTGTCTATGAACAGCTTTTCCGGTGATGCTCGTAACTTTGGCTATGACCAATATCCATATGATTCACTAATCCAAGCTCATCAGCTTTGATTGTGAGAACTGGAGGTCCCATTTCACCGATTGTCAAACAGGAATCCAATTCCTTGTAACAATTATGACTATCCATATCAAGACCAACCTCCACAAAGGCCAAATGACTCAAACTCCTCAAGAAACCCAACAAGACACTTATCTAGAACTTCTAGAGTCGTTGAAAAGAACCGAGTTGAGTAAGACAAGATTTCATAATGTTCCCGCTTTTCTTGTGTATATTGTGGGGTCCTCATGATGATTATCAATGTCAACCTTCCGGTTTTGACGAATCTCCACTCCCACAATGTCCCATCATTCAAAATTCACATGAGAAATCCATGGAAGAATTGCTAGGTGAAGAAAGTGTCGCTATAATAAATTCCCAAATTGCTTTTGAAAAGTCTGTTAGGGAATCAATTGCAAAAGAAAAAGCACCGGATCTAGCTCTCAATTTCATTTTACTCGATGACAAGTGATGATGAAGATACACTGAAGATTCATCAAGTTCATCGGTGGATATTCCAGCAGTTGAGATTCATTCTCAAGCAACCGCCATCACACCAAACTCCCAATCACTCTCTCGAACATGGGGACGAGCACCTTGACACTGCTCTCGAAAAGGAATCGGGCAATTCATAAAGTCTAGTGTTGAGGACCTTGTCCCAATCCCAAGAGAGTCACGTGGAATTCTTGATCATGTGTGATATCCTCCTCCTCTTGTCTTCCAAAAGATCATGTTGAGATGTTCTCCGATTCTAATGATGATGATTCGTTATCTTGTGGAGACATCGTTATATGGAAGAATTTCCTTCCGAGCTTGTCGACTTAGGAGAAGAGAATGAAGAAGAATAATCCAAGACGAAGCTCTTCGCCTTACAAGATTGAATGTTAATCTTCTCATTTCTAGAATCGAGGCTTTTAATGAAAAGCTACTTCATATCCTATCCCCTTGAGGATAGTGAACTTTGTTCAATGATTCTATTCTCTAATTGCAAACGCTCCATTTTGATCATATGGGAGAGAAAATTAGTGGTATTACCACTTCTCATTCTCATAATTCTCCCAATTATGAATCATTCACTTTTGATGAGTTCCCAATGAACTCACTCAAATCAATCCGAATATGAATCATTCGCCTTTGAGGAGTTCTCCTTTGAACTCACTCATATCATATCTCCACCGAGTATGATAACTTCTATTTTGATCTAGACACACCCGGATATGTCTAGACCAATTGAGCTTAACCGATAAGATTCATGAAACTATGAATTCTTCGATGATGATGAGTTAGTCAAGATTATTATCATGACTTTCTTTCTTTCTTCACCTATCCCGTGGCTTCTCCTGCTCTTCACTCCTTCGAATGAAGACATTATTTTTGATCCCGGCATTTTCATTTATCATTTGTGTCGGTTCTATGTATATCTCATCGGTGTGGAACTTTCAAGTACTTCAATGTTTATACAACCATCTTGAATGAAAGTCCGATGGAGATTGTCTCTTCCACTTACTTCCCCATGAGCAAATTATCTGGGTCGAGTCAAGCTAGCGACTCGATAATCAAAAACATGAGTTAAACATGGGTTTTCACCCGTGTACCACCCTAGTGTGGGGAGATGCCCCACATGTTGTATATAGACCTTAAAAATGAATGAAAATTGTAAAATTAAAAAGAGAATAATTGTTGTGTTTCTACACTTAGCTAGTAATGTTATCTTTTACGCTCTAAGTTTCGCATAACAATCGGTACTTTGAATATTGAGGACAATATTCATTTCTAAGTGGGGAAATTCGCGAATTTGATCGTAAATGTACCCTTTAGTCTCTTTTTCCCTAAAATGGCCAAATTTTAAAATTTTATAGTGGAAGTACTATGTACTAAACACAACAAATGGTAATCAGTCCGCCATGTCTAACTCACATAAGGATTGGCTAATCCAGGAGCAAACGGCTCTTGGTAAAGATATCTCAAATCCGTTTATGGCTTGCAATTTGCCCAAAATTGTATGGTTAACTCACCATATCTTTAACTAGTGAAAAGTTGGCTAGCCCGCAAGTTTATGGCTTGTGGTAAAGGCAGTTGGAAATCCATAATTGGTAATCACTCACCAAAGATAATATTGATAATTTATCTAAGAGTTGGCTAGTCCGTATAAACGGCTTTCGTAAAGACAAATCAAACCGTTGACAACTTATGATTTGCTTAAAATCATTTGGTTATCATTGTACCAAAGTTCTTACTTGAATCAAACAATTGGCTACTCCGTAGTAATGGCTTTTGTTAAAGAGATAAAATCCATTAACTTTTCATAAATCATTGCTAGGGACTAGCAATATCTTAGTGGGGATTGATGAGTGTTCAAATACTCATCATTTTTATACTTATTAATGCCAAAACATCTCGAAAACACTCGTAAACACTTCAAATGATAAAAATATCACAAACAAGTGTTTTATATGTTTTAAATGCAAAACATCAAAATCGATGAAAACGTATCAAGTTTGCATAATTGGCGCTTTAGTCCCCAAGTTTCAAAAGTTGTCAATCTGGTCCTTGGTAATTCAAAAACTTGTAAATGTCATTAAAGGTCCTTGGATTCACAAGTTGTTCAAAATAATCCTTTGAAGTTTAAAATCACAAATTTACAACTTTGGTCCCTCATCTTTGCAAAAGTGTCAAAATTAGTCCTAAGGTTTTAAAAAATAAGAAAATAATCAAAATAAACCTTATACTATTAATAAATGACAAAAATGGTCCTTATGATAAACTTTTGGAAAATTACAAGTTCAACCCTTCAAGTTTCAAAAATGACATAAAAGGTCCCTGGGCTTATAAAATGGAATTTTATGCAAATATGGTCCTTGTACTATCAAAGTTTGGCAAGTTCAACCCTTGTGATAAGTTTAGAAATGTTACATGATTGGTCCCTCAAAGTTTCTGTTTTTACACAAATGGTCCTTGTACTTATAAGCTATAACAAATGGACCATTGGTTATTAATAATCCCAAATCCAATCCATGAACCCAACTGTGGCCCAATCTTCCCAAGCCCAAAAACCTGACCCAGTGTTTAAATATAAAACCCGCCATGTACTGTAGCTATTCCTCCTCTTCCCTGTCAACACGCCATTGCTCCACCTGCTAACACCACCTGTCCACCACCTTTCCAGCTACTTGCCTACCTCTCACTATCACCCCCCTCCACCTCTCAATCCTTCCCATACCCTCAATTAATGATGCTCCTGTTCAAACACCTTTTGCCGCCAAAAATGACATTTGTCACAATTGATTAGCTGGAATGATCCAAAGGCTGAAATATGGTGGGAAATGCTCAGAAGTCAACAAGGATGCTTTTTGATATCAATAAAAAGCAGAAGAAGCAGTGTAGAAAAGGAGTAGTGTAATTTTAATTTTGTAATGTCGTTTTTAATGTTTTAAACTTTCCAAAGGTTTGTAAAACTCTCAAGTATTTTATTTAAGTATTTTCAGTGTATGTGAACATATTTTAGCTATCAATTTCAAGTTTATGTCCGATTTACAAGTTTATGCAATTTCCTAGTTCAAATCCTCTTAAAGCTTCTAACAAGCTCTTACATCGCTTGTTTGAGCTTTGTTAAGCTAAACTATAGCTTATTCAATGCTTATGTTTATCGCACTTTCATTTTCTCAAGTATCCAAAACCACCAACAGGAGCTCAAATTAGAATGGAAGTCGATAATGGGTGCACGAGAGGTTTATTTGGGTTGAATTTAGATTAGGTTAGCATAGGTTTGGATTTGGTTTTGGCCTCGCATAAGTCGGACATCGTGGTTAGTGATCTTATCATTTTCGCCAAGTAATATGGCGCTTTTGTTTGAACTTGTAAATGTAGTTATAGATAGCTTAAACTTGTTTGTGTAGTTGTATAATGGTCATGTAGACTCTTTTCAATCATTGGTTCAAGTCGGTTCATTAGTTAGCTTCATGAAAAGTTCATATCGCCTATGTAAAGGGGTGTTTGATTTACCATGTTAATCGTGGTCTAGCTTATTTATGTTGTTGTTTGTACTTGTTCCATGTTACATTAATATATAATAGCTCGTAACAAGAACAAAAATCGCACTTAATCAACAAAAGTCAAAATGATAAGATCTCATCCTAACAGATTAATCGTTAGGAGTTGTATGATTCTCATCAAAGTAGCTTATATCTTGATACTTTAGCTTACAATCATCTTATCATAGCTTATTATAACATGTTCAATCCTTAAATTGATCCCAAAGTTCAAGAAAGTCAAAATTCCATTTCATTGATAAAAGTCAAAATTTGGAAAGTCGTGTTTTGCAAAACTTTGTTGGTGTCTCATGTATTCGCTTCTTCATTAAATTCTATGAGACTTTGGGATTTGCAAGTTCAGAGGTCTAGTGTAGAGATATCGCTTTGTTTTCCATTTCTCAAGCTCTAATAAGCTTTAAATCGCTTCCAATTAGGCATGATATGCCCTGTACAATGAGTGTGTATAGGCACATCTTGTTTCTTGCACAAGCTTCATTGAAGCTTGTGAGGAGCTGATTTTGGTCCAAGTATATTAGGCCAGTCTACTTTAAGTCCATTTATCTGTTTTTCCATTTAACTTACTTGTGTAGCTTATGCAATAGCTTAAAGGTGCCCCCCTAATCACTGTTTTGCTTAATTAAGCCAATAAGCTCAAAACCAACTTAAGCTTCTTTAGTGATCTAAAGTACTGTTAAATGGTTAAGATAGGTTTAATATAGCAGTATTTAGCTTTTGTGTTCAGCTGGTACTCTGTGGTGGCCTTGTGCTTATTTTGAAGTGCTTATTTATAAGCTAATCCACAGCAGTTGCTTTTTCCTCCACATAAGCATATGTTTTTATATTTTTATAAACTTAGAATAATATTTTAGCATTTTCCTGAATTTTTCATATTTTTCCTACATCGCTTGCTATTTTTCTTTATTTTAACTAATTTTAATCCTTTTAAATAACTTTTAATACAAATAAATTAGAAAAGCTTAAAAAATATGTTTTCAATTTTCCTAGATTAAGATAAATATAAAAGCCTAAAAGTATTTTTCATAATTTTCTTGGTTTAAATATTATTTTTAGCATTTTAATTAGTTTTAAATAGTATTAAATTAATAATAAATACATAAAAAGTATAAAAATATATTTTCAGTTTTAAAATAAGTTTTATCATATTTTAGACTTTTCTAAGTTATAATTTCATTTTTCTAGGTTAATCTTGTATTTTCTTGTATTTTAGTACATTTTAAATACTTAATAAATAGTTTTAATTAATAATAATTAAATAAATAGTTGTAAAATAATTTTCTTTTTCTTAAAATTTTCTTTCATCATTAGGATTGTAAAATGTATTTTCATATTTTAGGATCTTTATTTCTTAGAACTCACGCTTTATTCTCAGACGCTTACGTAATTTTTATTTAAACGACGTTTTAGGTTTTATAAAATAAACGCTCATCGATCCGTAAAAATAGTGATAGCGTTTATTTAATATATTTTAACTTTTTAATTTCTTTTAATTTGCATTTAAGTCGCTTTAATTTGTAGATCTTTTCTTTAGGTAATTATCCATCGAATCTTTACCGATCACTATCCTTAGTGATCATTCTATCATCGAAGTTGTTTAAACACCAATTCATCCTCCGTGGGACTTAACGACCTAGGAATCCACTATATTCCTCCGATCTTAATTGCATTTGGTGTGTAAGTCGTTTTGAGTTTCTTAGCTTGGTCATTCAAGTGGCTAGCATATGAGATAACTCGACGGTTTGCACCAATCAACTGTGATTTTGCATAAGTGTAAACACTTAGTGTTTCGGTAATTACCACCGAAGTGGCGCATGGAATTAAAACTAATTCGCCTTAAGATGAGTTTGTACATTCTATGGCTTACTTAGTAGCTCCATTCGAACTTACAGGAGCAGAGGACCGTGTAAGTGCAAAGCATAACCTTAGACATCCTTTCGGTGACTGTATGCACTTCTTAATTAACCCTTTATAGTTCATTCCGATGGGTGAGCCGTTCAGACCATTTGTACCAAAATCACCAATCAATTAAACTTTTGAAAACTTAACTCTTCCAAAACAAATCAAATTTCACCTTTGTTTAGTCCGTATTATTTTTCTATTCAAAATTACCCTTTGCTTAAAACTGTCATACATAATAAACAAACAAGTAACGAATAAAAAATAAACTACTAAAAAACAATGCGCACATAATAAACAATTTATACGTGTAAACAAGTAGCCACATGCAACTTATTCGATAAAACCCTATTAATAATCAATATCTAGGTTAAATTAACCAACTAGCACATAATTGATTCATTAATATATAATTGGAGTCTTCCCCAATTCAAGATTTATCGTAAATAAATATATCTTAACAATTAAACAATATCAAAGCAACTTATCCATGACTAACATGCATGTATAATCATTGATATATCATAAATTTTATACAAATAGTCACAAGATCGCATATAAAAAAATTCCATGACACATAACAAATTATTCATGAATTAATCACGTAACTAATATATTAATTCTAGGTTTTAATAAGGTTAGCAAACAATTTTCAAAACCCTAAAAATTTATATATGTGTCGACTAAAAAAAATTAGGGGTACGCCCCAATTAACCAAAAAAATCGACCAAACAATATAAACATAAACCCTAGATTAACATATCAAACAGCATACACGTATTTGTTTTATTACGCGTTTATGTAATTAATTAATCATTAAAAACCAATTACTCGTGATGCCACTGTTGGAATTATATATCATGACAATCAAATAAATAATCACAAAATATCAAAGTATTCAAGGGGAAGCGTAAAGGATTTATTAATGAACAATTAATTAACATAAAAGAATATGCGTACCTTTTCTTGATTCTAACCGAACAAGAATCAAATCCACAAACTAGCAATGGAAGAACCCTAATTTGATTTAATTAGGATTATATGAATTACCCCTTACCGTTTTGTAATTCAGTCCAAGAATAATAACAATAATGTGTTATTACTACGTTCTTGTACACACGTACTAAACCAAATTAAAGTAATGATAGTTTTATCAAACCAAATAACTTGTTGTGGAAAAAGAAGTGGATCGATCCCTTGTATAGGGTGTTGACCGGTTTTGAGAACAAAGAAAACACACACAAACAATTTTAGGGTTTAGCAATGAGCACAAAAGATGAGTTTACAAACACCCTAGGTTTTGTATATATATACTCATGCAAACTTGGTGAACAAGTTTGAGTCAAAGTGGGTTTGTTTCCTTTTCCACCTTGGCCGATCGGTGAGGGTATCCCCAAGGGATTCCGGAAACTTCCAAACTTTGTAATTTAATCATTTTCCAAATACCTTTAACGCTCGTTAGTCCATTACATTAATTACTTAACGTTCGTTAGTTATTTCGTTTAATAAATAAATAAATACAACATTTATATTTAATTATTTAACTTTAATTCTCATACGTAAAGTGTGCAATCCCGTAGTCTCGAGTTCGATCCTAACTCACGTCTACTAATTTATATCCATAAAACTAACAGTTTTATTACCCGTGTGAAGTAGTAACAACAAACTGTTTGTCGTATATTTTTTCTAATTTTTGTCATAGAATGATTTCCCGTGATTGTGATGTAAAAGAAGGGAAAAACTGGTGGAGTAAAGAAGAGTGGAGAAAGTTTGCGAATTAAATTGTAATAAATAATGGAATACATTGCCTTTTATAAGTAAGAGTATTTTAGTAAATCCACTTTTCTCATTTTGTAAGTTTTAAGTAAAAAAATTTTTGCTATAGATTTTGTTGAAAATAATGATTAAATTTAAAAGTAAAAGTGTGTTTCGGGGATTAAAAGCTATGACCGATGAAGACATGGCTATTTATTGATAATACGCAGGTTCGATAAAGTAGCGGAGATGTTTGATGCTTCTAACCTCGATGATCGAAATCAAGACAAGAGCTCAATTTTATCTCCAAATGTTGTTTATGGGGTCTATTTAGTCTTCAAGTATCATGACTCAAGAAACTTGTCAAGTAAACCTGTATGTTAACCTAAAGTATAAAAATGGGCGAATGTCTACATGCATATTTTGAAACACGGAGAGACAAGGAATGGATGATGATTGAGTTGTATCGATTTTTGAATGAGAAAAAAGATGTTTATAAGTTTCTCCTTGAGGGTTTCTCATCATACTATTCTGGAGATGGTACAATTTATGTCGAAGGCATTGAATTTCGAGCCATTAACAATGTAAGTTTGAAAATACTCCTTGGTTCCTAATTTATATTCCTTTTTATATATTGTATAAAAGGATGGATATATGTAGAGAAATAAAAATCATGTTCTAATTAGTTGCATGCATATACCATAATTCTTATACAGGCGAAACATGAAGAAATCGAAAAGTTTAAGGAAGTCCAACAAGTCCCGAAATCAAACTTCAATGCGATCGGTGCAACAATTACCGCCTAAGTTTGAAGAAATATTTAAGAAATACAAGAACTGTGATTTAATTGTTCGGCTTGGCAAAGTAAATGGAATGAAACTTCTTATGCTTCGCCAAGGCAAATTTATACAAATTTTCTAATGTGGATCTTTTACTTCAAAACCATCACCCCAATCGTGTTTGCTTTTTAACAAACTTTTCCTAATTGTACATTCACTATGAGCTCATCTATTGTTACCCAAATATTTTAAAAATTTCTCATCGCATACTAGATTTCATAATTTTAGATCTTAACCTTCTTTTTGGTCTAATAGAATATTGATGATTCATGAATAGATGGTTGACAAAAGTTTCATTTCTTAAATTTGGTTTTTTGTGTCTTCAAATTTTACATTGTTTTGTAATCGTATAATATACCGTTAATGCAGATTTCGGAGGTGGTCGAGTTTTACCACAAAAGTATTTCGTATCAATCGCACAATTGAAAGTCAAATGTTATCCCCGACACAGACTACGGTGTTACCTTGTGTTCAAGATTTCGAAAAATGCTGTGGCTTGCATTGTCCGTGAAAGTACGAGATCTACTCCACCAAGAAAACAATGAGGTTGAATATTTCTATTTTATTACCCCGATCCGATTGAATACAAATAATATTACTCGGGTACCAAAACAAAGGGAAGACGGATGGATGGAGATTCAGCTTTGGAACTTTAACTCAACTCATGAACTTGAGAATGATTCTCTTTCAATTAATATGAAGTTTACAAGTCTTGAAGAACCTATGGCTGGTCTAATTGTTTGTGGCCTTGAGTTTCGGCCATTGTAAAAGAATTATTTCCATATTTAGTATTATTTGTTTTTAGTTGGCGTAGAAAAGGCTCTTGGTGTTACACCCGGATAATTTTAGAGTAAATTTCAAACATCCTCCTTTGGTTTGTCCAAATTGGACATCGAGTCTTTACCTTTGATAGTGCAGAGGCGGTCCCCCGACAAACTTTTGTAACCCGAACACCCTTCTTTGTTAAAAAATAACTAGATACGTGATAATGTCTCGCAATCAATCATGACAAATTTGCTCACTTAAAATCCCCTTGAAAGTATAATTTCCACCACCCACCCGCAACTTTTATGACAAAACTATCATCGATACAGTGGATTTGGTAATGTTTACCGTGGACAACTCTTGTGGTCCAAGAAGTTGATTGATATCCATGCTCGAGGTTTAGGTAACCTACCTTGTCGTAGTTTTTAAGTAAGTATTTTACCACACCAATTGCCTCCTAGGACAACTCCTAGGGTCGAGACTACACGATAAAGCCAATGGCCTAGCAAAATTTATAGGATTCTATTGTGGCATATGACCAATAAATTCTAATGACCACTTTCATTCAGGTCACCATGTACCTAGACACAACGGTGTGCAGTTACTTGCATGTAGGTGTTGAGCTAGAAGAGTGGAACAATTTTGGGTGGCACATTTAAGTTTAAGATTACACATAGGGTAAGAACTAAACCCGTCGGTTTCTAGTCTTATATTTGTATATCCAAGATAACACGATTTTTCCAAAAGTCGTTTCTACCTATGAAGTATGCAAGAACTTATACCACGATTTGTTAAGTTTAGAAAACAAATCTTTAATAATAAAGAGTGTCTAAACTCGTGTTACCATTCCCAAGCATTTTTTTAATACGTTAACTAAATTCATAGAGCTATCCTTTTATTAAACGATCTTGTTGTCGTGACTCGATGCTTAAGTACACCCTTACCCTTGACTTTAGCAGTAGTCACCCACGCTTATTAAGTCTCTAAATAATAATGGTTGACATATTATATACTCATAGCATGCATAATTAGACATTTATAAAACACCTAAACGACACAACCAAACCATATTCTAGTGTTGATCCCGATAACCACTTCGAATCAAGTTGGGTTTGGTTTAAAGGTTAAAACATGACATAAAGCAAGAAGAGTGCTTTAGTTTCGTATCTTCTCAAGATCGCCTTGTGATTCTATTTTTGCTCATGTTGGATCTTCTATCCTCCGTGTCTCCCACTCGATCTCCTCTCTCCTTGTACTTCATAGGTTCTTCTACCTGTATGGGATTCCTCGCACCACGTCCGCCTTGGTTTACATTTAATTAAAAGCTACTCTACTTTTAAAATTAAATTGCAAGAACGAATACCAATGGCACACAGCCTCCCTTAAACCCATAAACAGAAATATAAACAAAATAACTCTAAATCACAACCACGCAATTTATATTTTGGTGTATGGCTCAGCTCGCATCATGCATGATTCAAATAATGTAGGAGGTACTAATTATAAAATTACATGCGAAAATACTTAAGTTGTGGCTTGTTAGAATTGTTACATATGCACATGCACCGCATGTGTAACCCATCCTAATAGGATATATAAACCAGAGTTTCACCCATATCGTTGCCACATGTCATTCTCGAAGAATGACGGTTCTTACCCTATTGATTCATATAGCCAATTCAAAAAATTTACGTTTAAATTTTATAAACCCTAAGTAGGGTTTCCGTAAACTTGTAATTTTAAAAGCTTGTTACTTAGGTAACAAGAAACCCTAAATCCCATATTTATATTTGAAATTTTTATCATAGACTTTAAAATAAAAAATATTTCCTAAATCACTCGCTTATGTTTTAAATATTTTAAAATTCTACTTTCCATATTCAAGAATCCCATATTTCAAATTAGGTCAAACTGAAATTACATTAGCTTATGGAAACTCATTGCTTGGTCACCAAGATTTTTGTCAGTCAAATTTTTTGATCCCATCTAGCTAGGATACATAAAATTGACCTACATAGGGTTTAGGTAAACCTGAACCGGTCTTTCTTGTTCCCTAAGGGTTTTTTTTCATATTTAGATTTAGTAACCTAGAGTTTCCAAAAATAGTTTCGGTATATCTTTAGTAAAGTTTACACCTTATAAAATATTTCCAAAATCTTAAATAATACAAAAGAAAACAAGACTACGTGCATACAATAAAAATAATCCAAGCAAACCTAGTTCTTCCAGTTATTATGACAACACAAATTAGGGTTTTCACGTTTGATTTCGGAAACCATTGCATCCTCATAAAATCGACTCCTTTAGGGATTTTGGAAAGCCTAATGGACAAACACTATGCAATCCAAACGCATAAACCATAATTAAATCACAAGAGTGTGTAAACCCTTTAACACAAGCAAAAACCTTGAAACCCTAATTTGCACAAATCGACCAAACACCCACATAATCAAGTTAAAAATTTTAATTTTATGAAAATATAAGTAATTACTAAGAATCCTAACTAGATTATATATGATTAGGATGGCTATGATACTACTATAAGGTATTGGTGGTTACCCATGTTCTATAAAACATTCAAGAATAAAATAAGTAATTAAAGGTCATGCAACCAAAACCCTTGCTAAACATATCTCCTAATCAATGATATAACCAATAACACTTAAGTTTATAGAACTACTTACTTGATCATGCAATAACATAAGTTTCTTGACCTTCTTGAACTGCACGGAACGTCTTCTTGTTGTCTTGAAGCTACATGAACACTTTAGGGTTTTTTTGGGAGATTCATCACTTGGACTGCATAAGGTATCCACCGGTAGAACTAGGTCTACGAATCTATGCAAGTTGATAATTAACCAAACTCAACCCCTCCCATCCCTAGGGGATCGGCCGAAACCCACAACCATTTTACCCTCTATGAAAATACTACTATGTTTTCATATCCTCACTACTCCCATTTTATTTAGTCACTCGTTACTTATTTCCTCTTGCGTGTTTTGTGTGTGCACCGATTTGACCCTTCGACATTTCTGTAAAGGCCAATTGTGAAAGACGTTGTTTGTCGCACATAATCCTTTCAAAAATATCATTATTTATTAATCTTTTAAAATAAAAATACATGTCTAAACCTCGTGCGCACATGAGACTTATAACTAGTTTGCTACTAAACACACATAATGTCTAGAACATGATATCAATAATTAACTTCAAACAAGACCAATCTAAACACCATGTCAGTTAAACAATGTCAAATTCTTCGTGCAACAAAAATCTATGCAAAATATTAATCGATATTAACACATAATGAAAAGTGCGTTCATGGGTATTATAACTATATAAGTATTAAAAATTTAATATAATTTTTAAGAAAACTTAAACATTACAACCAATGGATTTATGAATTGTCACAATATTTAAACTTGAAAACAAAGTTATTGAAATATTATTACTCGTTATACTATCTGCCCAAATCTCGTGTGTGTACGGGTTCTAAAACTAGTTATAATATATATATATATATATATATATATATATATATATATATATATATATATATATATATATATATATATATATATATATATATATATATATATTTTTTTTGGTAAAGGGAGTAATCCCGCACCCCGGTAAATATATTAACCAAATAAACGTTTATACAATGGATATGAGTGAAGTCTCATATCTCACCCACATAATGTATATATATATATATATATATATATATATATATATATATATATATATATATATATATAGGGTAGGGTTAAATGAAAAGAATGAGAAGGCATGTGAGTGACATGTGTCACCTTGCCACATCACCATGCCATAAGAGGTGAGATCTATGCAAAACCAATATTATCCAAAGAACAAATGAGAAGATCTCAACCATCCAATCTTCTTTCATCCAATGGTCCACAATCCATCTGATATTAACAAGGAGGGGCATATTAGTAGAATCACATGTTACAATAAAAGCAAAAAATAATCCCAAATCCACTCATTCAACATACCACTTTCTCTCATCAAAACCCACAAACCGGATCTCATCTCCATCCGATATTCCATCTCATCTCCATCCGAAACAACGCCGAATAATGAAACCACCACGGATTCATTGAAGCCGCCGTAATCATTGAAACCACCATCAAACAAGACGAATCAAACCGCCGAATAATAGAAACCACCGACGGATTCATTGAAGCCACCGAATCAAACCGCCGAATCAAATCTATTAAAACCGCCACCATCACATCAAACCGCATTTAATCACCATTGAACCACCACCGATTAACCGGAAATAATGCCGCCAAGAGACGAAATCGATTTAATTGAAGTTCCAGTGGATGAAAGTCAAGATAAAGATGATGCTGTCAATGAAACCACTGGTAAATTCCTTGATTCAATTCTTGTTGTAAAAATCCCAAATCCCATGGGATTCCAGGGTTTACATGTTTTTAGAATCAAATGTTGTTGTAAAAATCCCAAATCCCATGGGATTCCAGGGTTTACATGTTTTTAGAATCAAATGTTGTTGTAAAAATGCCAAATCCCATGGGATTCCAGGGTTTACATGTTTTTAGAATCAAATGTTGTTGTAAAATGCCAAATCCCATGGGATTCGTGGTTTAGTGTTTTTAGAATCAAATGTTGTTAAAATGCCAAATCCCATGGGATTCAAATGTTTTAGAATCAAATGTTGTTAAAATGCCAAATCCCATGGGATTCAAATGTGTTGTTTAGATGTTTTAGAATCAAATGTTGTTGTAAAATGCCAAATCCCATGGGATTCGAGTGTTTACATGTTTTAGAATCAAATGTTGTTGTAAAATCTCCAAATCCCATGGGATTCGAGTGGTTTACATGTTTTAGAATCAAATGTTGTTGTAAAATCCCAAATCCCATGGGATTCCGTGGTTTACATGTTTTAGAATCAAATGTTGTTGTAAAATGCCAAATCCCATGGGATTCGAGTGTTTACATGTTTTAGATTCAAATGTTGTTGTAAAAAGCCAAATCCCATGGGATTCAAAGATGAAAATATAAAGGTCTTCATTGTGAGTCCCATGGGATTTATATCATCTTATGTGAATCCCATGGATTTATATATCCCATGGATTTATATGTGAATCCCATGGATTCAAAGAAGAAAATATAAATCCCATGGGATTCACATATAAATCCCATGGGATTCACATTTTTTAAATCTTAATCCCTTAATATTTTTCTTTTATATGCGATTCTATGAGATCACCAAGACCAACTTTATATGAACACACCGAGACACCGGTGGATCGATATATCGGGAGCCCCATGTGGAAGGAATTGTTGTACCGTAAGAGGGAAATACTATGATACTATAGAGGAAGCTATAGATATGTATAGTACCTATGTCAAGGTGAGGGTTTCAAATTAAAAAGCGTGACAACGATTAACAAAACTGAATTGTACAAGCCAAGTACATCATGTGTAACAAAGAAGGAGCTCCGAGACATATTAATGTAGACACTTTGGATCCTAAGCACAATGAGAAACAAAAAGAAATACAACTCTACATGTAACAAAGTTGTCAAGCTCAGATAAGGTTAGAATTGATATCGCTTCGAAAATACAAGCTAATTAAGTTTATTGCAAACACAATCATATGCTTATACCAAAAGAGTATAAACATTTTACAAAAAGCAAAGAAAATGACCGGTTAGAAAAAATGTTTGTTGTTAAAGCAAAGAACAAACAAAATAGGTGCAACACGGGCTCACAACTTGTTAACGAGTATGAAAGGTGGATATGAATATGTACATGGGACATCTTCGATTTTAAGAATCATCACGGATATTAATATTTTCATAGGCGAAAGTGACGACAAATGCTTATAAATAAAATGGAAAATGTAAAGTTGTATGTGCCAAACTTTACATTTCAAAGATAAGGTAGAAGAAAGTGAGTTAGTCGCAATGTTTTGGGTGATGAAGTTGCAAAATGCAATTATAAGGAGTTCGAGACATAGTATCTTTTGATGCAACATTCTGTGAGTAATAAGTAAGTGTTTGTTTTAATATAATTTATTTTGATGAAAAATCACATAAGATTCTCATTATAAATCCCATGGGATTCATATGTGAATCCCATGAGATTATACAAGGGATCACATGGTAATCAGATGGATCACAAGGGATTATATCCCATGGATTTCTGGATTCAGAAGAATCCCATGGGATTCAAGAAATCCCATGGATTCTCTCGTGAATCCCATGGATTTTTTTAAATCACATAAAGATACTTGGCAAGTAAAATTATTAAAAGACATGGATCATATAGAATCCCATGGGATTCAAGAATAACATTTGATTCGCCACTAAAACTTATGTTATTTTTAGATACAACATGGTGTTTGTACCATTTACCGTGTCGATAATCATAAAAAGTGTGTCACGCTTGGTTCTGGGAATGCTTTTAAAAGAAGACACCGAATCCTACACATGGCTACTAAAGGCATTCATGATCGCTTAAAGAACCAACGATGGTGGTGACGGATCAAGACGGGCAATGAAAAGAGCCATTGAAGCCGCTTTTCACTAAATCAAAACATAGACTTTGCATGTGGCATATTCACCAAAAATTCCAAAGAAAGGTAATTTATTGAATGTTTTTATCAATCTCAATCTCAATCCCATGGGATTCTTCTCTGAATCCCATGGGATTCTTTCTGAATCCCATGGGATTCTTCTCTGAATCTCATGGGATTCTTCTGGGAATACGACAGTGGTTTACATGTGTTTATCATTTTATTTACAGATTTGCAAGGAAATATACAATGAAACTGATTTCAAAAAGCGTTTAAACAAGATAATTTGGAATATGTTCATGGAACCGATGGAATTTGAAGAGAAATGGGCTAAGTTGATTGAAGATTTTGGTTTGCAAAACCACAAATGGATGACCAAAATGTTTAAACTACGAGAAATGTGGATTCCGGCATATTTTATCACCTCGCCTTTGTTTGGATTGATGAGAACGACATCAAGGTCTGAGAGTGAAAACTCGTTCTTCAAAAGTTTCACAAGCCCAGGAGCGACACTCGTTAGTTTCATGATGTCCTATGAATCAGCAATGGAGAGACAACGTTATATTCAAGAACATTTGGACTTTAAAACACTAGACGCGGCTCCAAAATGTGAAACAAAGTTAGCAATTGAACGTCATGCAAAGAAAAGTTTATACTAGGACAATATTTCTACTTGTTCAAACGGAAATAAAAGAGGCATGTCGGACTTTTGCGATACAGAACTAAAAATAGAAGAACGCTGTGAGCATGTCACCGTTAGAGACACAACCGGCAAATTATAGAATCCTTAATAAGGAAGTTGCAAAAGAACCAGCGATGAAGGCGAAACAAAGAGCAATGTAAATATTTGTAGACTATAAGGTATATTACTTTCTCGTATAAACTAGATTAATCAAGTAATCCCATGGATTCATAATCAATCCCATGGATTCATAATCAATCCCATAGTAATCCCATGGGATTCAAAGATGAATCTCATGGGATTGTCTAATAGGATTGACTAATAATTATAGGTATTCACCGGAATCCCATGGAATCCCATGGGATTTTGTGAATCCCATGGATTTTTAAAATCCCATGGATTCTCGCTTAAAATCCCATGGGATTGTCTAATGGGATTGGCTAATAATTATTGTGTTTTAAAAAGGTACCGCGAATACGTAAGATGGGTCGGTGGTGTGTAGTTGCGACATTTTGTACGATTCGGTTTCCTATGCCGACACATATTCTCGTGTTTTCAAGAATCGTGATATTAACTTCATTCCAAAACAATATATTTTGAGGCGCTGGACAAGAGATATCATACCACCCGATTTGAGAAGGAAAAGAAACAGATATGGTGAAACAGATGAAGAAATTCAAAGACTTACAAATGAGGCAACGCTTCGTGGATGAATGTTTGTTTCGGTTGAGCAAAGACAAAGTGAAGATGGGTGTTTTGTAGAAAAGTTAAAGACATTGAAAATGTAAATGGAGGCCGAGGTGCCAAATCCTCCTTCAAGAAATACAGAGATGTAATTGGTGATCATTTTGCTATTTCTAACCCCGAGAAGAAAATAGTTAACAATCCAACAAAAGCAAGAAATAAAGGGAATATTTCGTAAGGTAACGAAATGAAAGGCGAAAGAGTGAAAGAGAAAAGCGCTCAAGTTAAAAAGAAACAAATGAAGCCTTGTGGACATTGTGGAGAGAAGACGAACTTGCATACGAAAACAACTTGTCCGATGAACCCAAAGGCAAGGCGAAGGCGAAACTAATCGATGTTTGAAAAAATTAATTTACTTATTTTTTTTAGTTCTTTTTATTGTTTTCTTTTTATTGTTTTCTTGAATATATAGATTGAATATTCAAATTATATTCTCGCTTAATTCACATATTTGTTATTTATATTCTGTTTAAAAACTTACTCGTAACAGAGGGGAGAGATAATCTGAATGGATCACAATGAATCCCATGAGATTCAGTTAGAAATCCCATGGGATTCACAATAAATCCCATGGGATTCACAATAAATCCTATACTTACATTCTATTTAAAAAATTGTATGCATAATCTGCATGGATTCACAATGAATCCCATGGGATTCACAATGAATCCAATGGGATTCTCAGATAATTCACATAAAAGATAAACAATGCTAACATTATAAAACTCCATCATAAACTCTCAACTGTTGTAACATTCTCAAAATGATCTACCATCTACCATCAATGCACATGTTTTCAAAAGAACATTCTCAAAACTTATCTAACATCAATTAACATGTTTTCTAACATTCTACAATCAACTGATCAACTATTGATAGCTTCAACTGGATCAACGGCTAACTTTTCAGTCTTTTCTGGAATCACTTCGCGTTTTTCCCTATTCTTAATAGCTTCAACAATTATGTTCATCTTTTCTAGACGAGGAAGTTTATCAAACTCTTTGCTAGATCAATAAGCTTACCAAAGATGTATATTAATCTCATGTAACAAGATTTTGGTAGCAAACTTAAATCTCAACCGCCTCAACATATCACCCTCACCAACTTGTAACCATCCATTTCACAAAGAGCCCAAACTCGGAAAATGAAATTTCACAATCCCATTTTGTAGCAAGTTCACCATGGTAATATTCCATATGTAGCATTGTGAAAATACCACAATCACGGAAATTTTTCTTGGTTCTCCATTTTAGCTTTGGGATTCTTGGTTTAGCTTTAAGAATGTTAGCATGCTTTTTGTGACCATAGAGCTTCAAATGTCGGAAAACAACTTTTCTACAAAATTATTAAAAAAATATCATAAATTACTAGAATTCTAGGAAAATGTCAATAGCGATTCAAATGGAATTATGTATTAATCCCATGGGATTATGTTTAAATCATAAAGTATTCATCAAAGAATCCCATGTGATTATCATACGAATCCCATGGATTTCATATAATCCCATAGGATTTCTAATGAATCCCATGGGATTTCTAATGAATCTCTTTAAAAACGTAAAAGTAAATACTTACAAGTACTAAGTTGAAAAAAATACTTACTAGTAGTTCACATGTTTTTTATATTTCAATCATAAGTTGCTCCCGAATCATCAAGTATCTAGTATTGTTATCGATATTGTTCGTAAGGTCGATCACGATGACGTAAAAGTGGCCACCATTGCAAATTGAAAAAGCCTGCTTTAACAAAACAAAAATAATAAAATGAATCCAAAGTAAAACACAAACATCAATTTATAAAAAAAAAAAAAAAAAAAACCAAGTCAATGCCGCCGAGAGCCAAGCCAAGAACATTATCTCCAAACCGAGCTAAAATTTCATCTTCAAAACTCTCAAATTTATTGTCCTCGACGCCAACGCTCCATCAAACATAGATTTTACCAGATATGCAATTTAAAAGATCATGTTATGATTTGTATTGCTTTGGGGTGTTTGGTAAGTCGATAAGATGATAAGCACTTTATTAAACAAATAAGAAATTTACTAAAGCAAATCAAAATAAATACTTACAATACATCCTGTTGGAAAAAGTGCGTGATGGAGAACCATGTTCTTTAAATCTCTCTTCATAGTTTAAAATAGCACTCCAACAACAACAACATTTGAATCAATCCACAAACCGGTGCTAACGCTTCCATTTGCAAACGAATGGAAAACACCGTGAACTCCGGAGATTCGTAATCGATTCAAAAATGTTCTCACTATATGAGTAAACAAGAAAAGAAAAACATCTTCGTAATCGCTTGAGTTTGTATGAATCCCATGGATTCAAGATCAATCCCATGAGATTCAATATAGAATCCCATGGATTCTGATTCAATATAGAATCTCATGGGATTCAACATGTAATCCCATGGGATTTGATGTTTTTTTATTAACTATATTAAAAATAAACATGTAAACTTACAACTTGTCGCCTTGCATTGCAAACAAACTATTTCCTAGAATAAACTCCACTTTGTGATTTTGGATACAACCTTTGTCTTCTTATTCATATACGGAGATAACAAGTACGAAGAAGGTTTCACCTCACGCTTTCCAACCGAGTAGCGATTCTTTCAGAGTCATTGATCCCATCATTGATCCGGACCTCCGCTGAGCGATTCTTGTCGAATACAATAAAAGATTTAATTAAAAGAAACAAAATTTTCGTAAAAAGAAAGAGATTCAAGAATATTACATATGCGTGCTCGCAGCCTATACACATGATAATCTCATCAACATTATCTAAGTTATTTTCATCCATCATAAACCCTCCGGTGCACGTGATCTCGTGCTCATCCTCATCCTTCTCACCTCATCAACTTCCTTCTCACCTCATCCTTCTTAGCATCAACTTCCTTCTCACCTCAACAACTTCCTTCTCACCTCATCAACTTCCTTCTCACCTCATCCTCTTTTTATCGATTCATCATTCTCAACCTCATCAACTTCCTTCTCACCTCATCCTTCTCAACCAAATCTTCATCTTGTTTCTCGCCTCATCGGCCAAATCTTCTAAAGTTACCTTCTTCCCATTCTTATCATCGCCATCATCATCCTCCTCATCATCATCGCCATCCTTCCCACTACCATCAAGATCATCATCCTCTTCATCATCGCCATCCTCTTCATCATCGCTCCTCTCATCATCCTTCCCATTACCATCAAGATCATCATCCTTATCATCGCTATCCTTCCTTCATTGACATCCTCAATTAATAGCTTCGTTGCTTGAAAATATTAGCATACTTTTATATAGCTCCTCCAACTTTGCATCACCGGGTAACTCGACATTGCTTTTGTGAAATAATCTTCTATAACAACTCTTTCATCACAAATCAACTCTAATTTTTTTCAATTTTATTAAACAAGTCCCAAATAAGAAACATTGTAATAGTCATAATAAAGCTCAATGCAATGAATCCTATGGGATTTCATTTCTAATCGACTGCATGTGAATCCCATGGGATTCTCGTGGTTGTAAACAAGAAAAAAAACATCATTTCGTAAAAACATTGAGTTTGTATGAATCCCATGGATTCATTACAAATCTCATGGGATTCACTTCAAATCTCATGGATTCATAATGAATTCAATAATATTTGAAGTGAATCCCATGGATTCAGATCAGAATCCCATGGGATTCCATATATTCAATCCCATGGGATTCGTATTCAATCCCATGGATTCACACCGATATCATTTAATAACAATAAATGTAAAACAAATAACAAAATTTTAAAAGGAACCTCGTAATCTTCCGAATCGCCACAAATAAACCCTTCACCTCTTGAACCTCGATTCACCCATTCTGTTGAAGTGGTAGCAAACCAAAACATTCTTCTTTAAGTTCTAGATCCCGCTGCTGGGACATTAAGTATGAAGACCACTTTTGATTGCGGGACGTGTCCGGACAACAGAATCTTTTCATGCTTGTGGAATCCAGATACAAAAGTCGAAAAACAAAAAGTGTAAAAGAAGGTTATAACAAATCACACACAAACACATTTAATAATCAAAAAATAGAGTTCAAAACTTAGAAACTTACAACAAGGAAGGTATATGGACCAAGATAATGATTAGATGTCGTTGTTGGGACTTTATGGCGCTTAAGGTGAAAAATAAAGTCACACCAATCAATAGCCTTAACATCAAGATCTTCACGCAATCTTAACACAACATCCAAACATATCTTCCCTTTAACCCATCAACCTCACCCATCAAGTTTGCAAAAGGGTATGTGGTTGACTTTAAAAGGAAGTCGACTTCCCGAGACTCGATCAATTTATTAGCAATGTCATTAACACGGACATCCTTGAGTTTTTTAGGATGAAACTGACCGATCCAATTCCTCACAAAGTCATCATTTTCTGATCTAGCATCTAGAGAAAAGAGAGATAGACCACCAAATGGAACACCTAATATCTCATGAATTTTGAACTAGTGACCTTGATTGACTCGCCATTCTCCAAAACCAACTCACAACTTTCTGCATGAAATCTAGAAACTACATACCTTCCCAACCTTGAAGGAATGTGATCTATGTTACACTTGTGTAACTAACTAAACCGATGTCACCAAAAACCGCCTCATATCAACCTTAGCGTCACGGATGGCAAAGAAAAGAGTCAGAGGTGTTGTCCGTGTTTTAAGAATCGGAAACATGGCAACATACTTTTCATGCGCTTCCTCTTCCGCCAACTCCTTACCTTTCTTCTTCGACTTCCCTCTTCATCATATTCTTCCTTCTTTACACGCTTATCATCAACGCCATCGTAATTCTCCTCTTCTCTTAGCCAAACCCTTTCCTTCAAAACCTTTTCGCATCTTCAATGTCATCACAATCTACGAAAAAAAAGACATTATAAATATGTTGATCACAATGAATCCCATGGATTCACAATGAATCCCATGGGATTCACATACAATCCCATGGATTCGTGTAGAAATCCCATGGGATTCATAATGAATCCCATGGATTCACAATGAATCCCATGGATTCACAATAAACTCAAGTACATATAATGTAAAACAAATTTGAAACAGTAGCATAATGTGGTGCAGGCATTACCTTTGCCTGCCTTTACATTCTTATCCCTCGCCCTTACCAACCGCCTTCTTACCCTTTTACTCCTTCGCCTCTTCATCCTTCTCCGACACCTCCTTTGAACAGTGCCTTCTCCAACACCTTCTCCTTTTGACTAAAACTGCTTATCAAAACCAAGTAAAACTACTTTATGACTTCTAAAATGCAATTCACTACTAAAATTAGAAGAACTTCGCCTTAAACCGATTCAAAACCGATAATTAACAAAATCTCAACATTAAAAACAGATTAAAACTATACCTTTTGTTGCTTGACCTTCGCTTTTTTCTCTGCCTTCTAATTCGTATAAAGACAAAATCCTTTACGCTTCACTTCATCTTTGACCGAATCGTTCAACCGACTCCGCTTTATCCAACTTAACAAAGAATCTACATAAAAAAGACATGATATAAATATATTGATCAAAATACCATGATACAATCCCATGGGATTGTATGGAATCCCATGGGATTCATTAGTCGATTTACAACAGCCACAAACTAAAAAAGGAGCATGCAAAACTTGTATGCATAACTCGTGATGGATCACAATGAATCCCATGGATTCACAATGAATCCCATGGATTCACATACAATCCCATGGGATTGAATCCCATGGATTCACAATGAATCCCATGGAATGCTAGATGTGCAACAATAAACTCAAGTACATATAATGTAAAACAAATTTGAAACAGTAGCATAATCGTAGTGCAGCATTACCTTTTCCTGCCTTTACATTCTTATCCCTCGCCCCTTACCAACCGCCTTCTTACCCTTCTTACCTTTTGCTCCTTCGCCTCTTCATCCTTCTCCGACACCTCCTTTGAACAGTGCCTCTCCGACACCTTCTCCTTTTGACTAAAACTGCTTATCAAAACCAAGTAAAACTACTTTATGACTTCTAAAATCCTCTTAATAAATCCCATGAGATAAAAAATATACCTTTTTCGCTTTTTCTCGATAGACCTTTAAACTCTTCTGCTTATCTTCAAGATCTTCGCCTCAACTGCTTAACCTTAGCCGACTTATCAACTTATTTCTTACCGACTTATTTTCCTTCTTACCCTTAGCCTCCTTATCAACCTTGGTCCTGGCCTTATCCCCTTTCTCCTTGGACTCGTCATCCTTCTTCGACATAACCTTATTCGCACCTTCTCCTTGAACAGTGCCTCCGACACCTTCTTAGCCTTGACCTTGTCTTTTTCAACCAAGACTTTCTTTTTTCACCTTTGAGACCTTGTCTTTGTAGCCTTAGCCACGCCTCTTTTCAACCAAAGACTTTTTTTTTCACCATATCGATTTTGTTAACCACTTCTTTTGTTGGGAAATCGATGACAACACCTAACATAAAAAAAAAAAAAAAAAAAAAAAAAAGTTAGATATACAATAATCTGCATTAATCGCATTTTAATTTCATTTATGTCTCATTTGAAAAGTGCCAATTTAGTTACTCCCTCCGTACTGCATTATTACCTTCACATTCACTACTAAACAAGTCGGTTTAGTAGCAAAACGCACATATACCTAACTCGACACGCTAGACTTGTCACGTGTCCTCAATAATATACCTAACTTAATTAGTTTACACAAGTTAGCACGCATATTCTACATTACTAATTACACGATTTAGCAAATGCTAGACTTGTCACGTGTCTCAATAAGCATACATATACCTAATCGACACGCTTACTTAGCAAGTGCGTATATTCTACATTACTAATTTTTTCTTGAGTCACGCAATCAATTACAATAAGATTCATATATTTCGTAGTATACATATACACACATATCAACGCTAATAGCTAACTTAATTACACCGCTTAGCAAGCAACATACATTCTACATTACTAATTAAAGTATCTCGCAATCGCCATGTGAAACTCAGACACAATCAAACACGCTCTGCTCAATCATCTACTCATTCAACTTATACTTTTCCTTACAACTTAGGTAGTCCCATACACATATATACCAAGCATGTACGTTCTACATTACTCTACAAGCTACTAATCACACATATTTAGCAAACGCAAGTGTCTTAATATGCATACATCCATACATATACCTAGTCGATACGCTACTAAGCAAGAGCTTATATTCTACATTACTAAACGCGAGAGTCTTAATAAGCATACATATACCTAATCGATTAGGGCCACTCAAGAAGAGCTTATATTCTACATTACTCGCAAGCTACTAATTACATGTATTTAGCAAACGCAAAACTAGTCGCTGTCTCAATAAGCATACATATATTTACCAAATACCACTAATCGGTGCTAGTTTCGCCAAACATAGCATTAACTTCATAACACCCTCGCTTAGCGCCTCCTCATAAACTCTAAAATAAGTCGACAAATTAAGCTCTAAAATAAGCAATCTAATCACAAATTTCACCACAACTCTTCAATCACAAATTTCACCACAACTCTTCAATCACAAATTAAGCTCTAAAATAAGCAATATAATCGATTCCTATAACACAAACTTTAAGCCATCACAAATTTCAATACAACTATTCAATCAAAAATAAGCAATCGATGTTAATTAATCAAAAATAATTAAAAATGAATTTCAAGCTTACTTTCATTAGAAACGTTAGATGAAGCAATTTTTGTCACCGAATCGCCTTTTAGATAGGGCAATCTCTTCTCGAATATCCATTTTAATAGAATACTTATGGTTGCGCGGTGGTTTTGGGGTGGTTTGGGGCGGTTTATGGGTTATGTGGTTGGCGTGGTTGTGTTTCAAGTGGTTTGGGGATCCAAAAGTCGAGAGGGTGAGAGTGTGAGTGAAGCTTGTGTGTGTTTTCACGCTTAGTATAATGAGAATGTCAAATTACAAAATGACCCTTTAGTATAATTTTAGTTTCAAATGTAGATTAATCTAATCCGTTGGATTCAAATGGATGGATGGTCGAGATCTAACCATTTGTTCTTTAGATAAAACTTGTTCCGTATGGAACTTTTCTCATAACATGCCTTCTCATTCTTTTCATTCTAAGAAACTTTTCATAATAACCCAAATTAGCTTGGCTCGGTTTTTACGGTTCGGTTTTTGGACAAAAACCGAAATTGAACCGAAGTTTTCGGTTTTTAAGATAGTAGAAACCCGATTGTTAATTTCGGTCAGTTATTTCGGTTTGTGTTTTTCGGTTTTCAGTTTGGTTACGGCCTTTTTGGTATTCTGCTCACCCCTACCAAATGGGAGGTTTATGGGTCCCAAAAATAATGGATGCTATTGGGTCGGGTTGGGTTGACTCGTTAACATGCTCTGCTTTTTATTAATCCTTTTATTACTTAATTCTGCTACAACTGATTTTAGAGCTTTAAATACTTGGATCACTTTCAATTCGCTCTAGTTTAAAGCAAGTTGTTAGAGTTCCATGTTCACCCTCTTCCCAAACTGAGTATGAGTTCTTAGACCATTTAAAGTACATGAGTTCTTAATGCATTATAAAGTAACTAAGTTGATTATCTCACTTGTTATAACCATCCATGAACTTTTGTTACACAAATTTGACCAAAGGCAAGTTTGATATTCAATGTAAGTAAATGTTTAGTCTTATCAAACTTGTTTGTAAGATTGTGCAAATTGTTAATGGCTTAAAAGAATGGATCAAATATTATTGTTTTCGTTTTTTCAACTTATGAAACGAAATGTATTTTCCGACTTTTTTATATATATCTATACATTATATATAAGAGGAGGCATGCCACTTGGCATCCCATAATGTCATGTCATATTTCCATCTCATCTATTAATCCACCTAAGCAACACATGCCACCTAAGCAACCATGCATTAAATTTTCGGATTTATTTTTAAAAAAAATACACTTGCAGGATTCGAACCTAGGTCTTGGCATCTACACACAAGCGTGTCAACCATCAAGCATGTGAGTTAATGTGATTTGATAATAGAAAACAATTATGTTATGCTGCAATAACTACTGCATTCCCTAATAGATATTTATAAACCTGTAAATTGTATAACATATATCTTTAAAACGTAAAACCCTAATCTCAAATTCGTTCATAATATACTTTTTCTTCAAACCCTAATTTTATCTTTTCCTCGGCCTGTTTTTTCCCTCAATTCTCTCACGCTGATCTTATTCTTGTGTATGCAAGTTTGAGAATACATGGTGTTCTTTGGAAGTAGCATGGTAAGTTTTCTCATGAGTTATTTTTAATTTTTCTTATTCTACTGTCATCTTTTTTTTTTTGTGTGCAGGTTTATCTGTGTGCACACTTCTGATGTTTTACGACCCTAAAACGTTATCCCACCTCACACAAAAACAATAAACCCTAGAACGTTCTCCCATCTCACACAAAAACATGAAATTCAATATCCAGTATTAAAAGGTTACTAGGTCACAGCAAGAGTTTAACAATGTCAAGAAATCACCACATTCACTGCTCTTTTAGTCTCTATTCATTTTATGTTGTGTATAAACCAGTATGTTCTTTTGCTATTGTCAGGACTCAAGATGCATCAAAAGATTAAGCCTGTCAAAGAAATCAGCCCTATGGTGGAAGGTTTGTTTTCTTATAAACTTGATGATGGCAGTGCTCTTGGTTTAATGATAATTTTTAATAATGGTGTTTGAATTTATTGATTTATTTGATGTTTTTAAGGTTAGAGGTACAACGAGATAATCATATCGAGTATCTGATGAAAGGTTTAAGGAATCTTGGTCCTGCGTTCGTTTTACTGGAAAGGAATTAGGATATTTAATGGTTGTTTTTGATGATTTATAGCTGGCCGTGGTTAAGTTATTGGACCCTTCATTCACTTGCTATATTGAGAGAGTCTATTGTTTCGACATTAATTTACTGTGTCTGCAGTAATTATGATGAAGAGATGGTATGTGCAACGATCTTGGAAAAAATGAAAGTGGCTTTCAGGTAATTACCAAGATTATCTTTATATGTGTGAATTGTTAGGCTGACACGTCAGCTAATTGTACAATGGTTAGCTCCATACATTTTATATACAGCTTGGTAAAAGATATGTATTCTTAAGGGCTGGTGTGATAGCTGAATTGGATGCAAGAAGATATGAGGTCGTCAGCGAGGGTAAAGGCACTGAACTCATCTCGCTAATCAACAGTTCACTGCATCACGAAAGGCTCCAGTTCGCTAATCGTCATTGTCAGGCTCTTTTTTGGTATGTAAGAGAGGGAAAAGGCATATTCTAGAGAAGCAGGACCACAGTACCATCAATGTTGTTGCTTAGGAGGTCGTGTGGTCTTACCCGTACAATTAGGATTTCCAGAATACGTGAAGCACTTATTTTCGAACAAACATTTTATGCAAACATTTGGGCATACAACCAAATGTTTAGTAAGACCTTCTTAGGTAGCCAAGTTTCTGTTGGACATCATATATAAGCAAGTACCTATATATTAAAATTCTTAGTTCACTGATGTTTATGTAGTAAAATTCTTTCATGGTTAAATCATTAGTATTAGTATAAACATGATATAGCAGAGTTTCTAGGCACTTTATTACTTTAATGGTAAATTTCACAGAGGTGTATGAGGTTCTTGCTTTAAAGACATGTTTCAGGGGAAAATAGTAGTTATTAAAGACATTTTTGATGGTCAGTTTCTGTTGGACATCATATATAAGCAAGTACCTATATATTTAAATTCTTAGTTCACTGATGTTTATGTAGTAAAATTCTTTAATGGTCAAATCATTAGTATTAGTATAAAAATGATACAGGAGTTTCTAGGCACTTTAATGGTAAATTTCACAGAGGTGTATGAGGTTCTTGCTTTAAAGACATGTTTCAGGGGAAAGTAATTAGAGGGTAAGGGCCTAAAGGGTGACTCGGTACGATTGAAATGCTGACACCAACAAGCGTGATAACGGGGGCACCCCTTGAAAAGGTACTTTCTTATCCTTGAAAAAGTTTCAATTTTCAGTTGGTGTGTTTACATTTATTTTCAAGGTTTGGCTCTATGTGGCGTAAAATTGTAATTGTAACTTAACAAGTCCAGTTGGGACTAACTGAAAGTGGATATATGATCACGATAAACATCAGCAAAAGAAGAATGGACGTTCTGTTAACATACAAAGAGAGATTTAGACGAGTATACAAGGTCACTTTTGACTTATCTATGCCAAAATTAGCCAAGTTTCAAAGTTGTGGCATACATGGACTTAATACATGCTATCGGTGTGTTTAAGATGTCGTAATGAATCTTACATCTATATAAGCCCAATTATTGCAGCCAAGTTTAGAAAACATGATGCACCCTTGAAGCACCTCATAAACATTAAAACCTTATACATGAGTCAAAAGCTAATGAATGGATCTTACTACAAAGCGATACCATGCCTCATGGGCAGGTGCTAAAGACGAAACCCAATCGGATGCATGGGTAGGGAGAAGGCCCAAAGTATTTAGCTTCCACAAACCGAGTAACATACAATAAACAGTAACTTTGGTGCAAGAAGGCCACTTTGCTGCCATGGTATTGTATTTTTTGGGTGATATTTCGATGTTACTGAAGAGAAACTGAAATTAGTCAATGTTGTTTTATGATTTACGGTGGTTGTATGGTTACAGGTTGGAGGCTGGAGCTGAATCCTTGCATTGTTTAACAGCCCAATTGATCTTGCAGTGGTAGTTTACAGAGATCACAGTCTCTTCTATGTTTGGAACATTCATGGAAAATTGCATGTGATTCCCAATATTTGGTTTTATAGTTTCAGAAACAATAAATTTAATTCCTTTGAGAATTTTGTTGCTACAATAAACAATTTTTGTGTTTGTTCAGGCTACCAAGTGTTATGTGTTAGTTTTCACATAGTGGCTGCATTTGGGGTTTCAAGAATCTTTCATGTGAAAACATGCATGATCCTTATCTTTCGGCAGATGGTACTATTAGGTTATGGGATCTTGCTTTGCAATCTGTATCAATAGAAAGTAGGTTCACTCTTGTTCCAAGTCAACATCATGTAGTTACTGAATCAGTTGGCACTTTGTGTCTAGGTAAACATCTTGCTATCTTGGTCATTTACTAGAGGTTACAAGATGGTCAGGCGTGTTGGGTAACAGGTCGAAAGGGATACTTTTGGTGCTGGTGGAAACAGCTCAACCCGAAAACACCTATTCTTTCAATAAAGGTTAGCATCTCAAATATGGTTATAACCATACGATTATTTTTACAATAAGATAGTAATTCAAATAGAATTATTTAGGAGGTTCTATGCATTATAAGTACACTTTCAGTGACTTTTGATCCGTTTGACCCTTATATTCATTTGACCCATTTCCTTGTGAGTTGAATCTAACGAAGTTTTCCTTTGACCCAAAGTTAAGATAGAATATTACCGATCGACCTAACCATAACTTCATAAGTAAATCGGTTGAAATTACCACCTCAATTTACTTTAGAGTATCTGAATATTATGTTGTTTAAGCACTAAATTGTTCATTGATTATTTCTGCAGTTACTGCTGGAACTTTTGAACATGAATCGGTAGTTTCAGGTGTTATCACAAAAGGGTATCGATCTATGGCTGTTAGTTCAGATGGAAAACATCTTGCTGCTGGTGATTCTGATGGAAACCTGCATATTTTTAACTTACACACATCTGACTATACTTGCATACAGGTTTGGAATCATAAACAATACTTTTATAATTCATAATATCTTCTATGCATTTTTCTGAAACTAACCACACAGATTGGCTATACTTGTAGTATGCCCATGAAGCAGAAATCATTTCCTTGAATTTCAGCTTTCCAGTTGAGAAGGGAATTGATCCTGTTAAGGATTTATAAAGCTACTACTATCTAGCTTCAAGTGGACGTGATATAATGCTACATCTTTTTCATGTAAACAGGTATTACTTTTACCCCTTAATAGACAATTTGAAGGTCGAGTGTGCGTCTTTGAATCCTTATATGCACTTTGCTGTTTCAGGTATTTTGATCTGATTGCGAGTACTGATGATCATTCAACTTCTGTTTCTTCAGTGAAATTGACTGAAAATGGACGCAACTTACTCGCTAACGGGGACCCTCATTATGCACAGCATAACGAGCGAGATTTTGTTAGAGGAGCAAACAACCAACATTGGGGATGGCAACAATGCTGAAAGTCAGAGCTTAGGGAAGATAAGGCGCTTAAGCTTGGGTTACATGTGATTGCAAAGGTCTCTGGATACGCTGATGCTGAACAGGTAATTAAATGATGCATCTAAAATGATATAAAATGCAAAATCAATATGCTTAATTAGATTTTATCATATTCCATGTTTGGTTGACTGAAAACTTATGAGTTTGTTACATTGCAGGCACTTGAGTTATTTACAACTACCCCAACCCTTGCCATTCCAAAGGCTATTTCAAGAGCCGGATTGGATGCATCTCAAATAGATTTCTACGAAATTAATGAAGCATCTGTTATAAGCATTTTTTCTTAAGATGGTAAAACTGTAGACAACATCTTGCATGGGGCTACATAGAGCCGAGTTCGGTCACTTTCTGTAGTATTAATTAATATAGAGATTATTGTGGCATCAAGAATTCAAATGAAATAATTAGCTAAACAAATAACTTGATGCTTAAATACAGGGATAATTAGGTAATTCTACTATTCACTTTAACAGCAATTTTACATGCTTCTTCAATCTGATTATTTAGAACCTAAGTTTTATTACTTTAGTATCCAGATTATTTTTTGGCACCTGGCAGATCATGTGATTATTGGACCATTATCTTACTGTTTAGTGTAATATGACTCAGTGCTTGATGTTGAACAAATACGTTCATATTCAACTTTATACTAAATACAACAAATACGTTCATATTAATAAGTTTTGAAATCAATATTGATTGCATCTCCTTAAAAGTCACATATTCCCTGTAGTCTTTATATATGCTGTTGAGTTTATGCTTTAGCATTTCATGGTTGTGTCGAGCTCTTCTAGGTACTTTTTGAGTTAAAGTAAGTAGTATTAATGGTTGATACTTGAGGGGTGTTTGGATTATTTTATCGCCAGTGTATTAGTTTATACGTGTACGTGTTCTAACGATATAATGTGATGTAGAGTACATAGGGACTAAATCAAAAGTGGATATCCGTTACCATACGCCCAGTAAAATTTTAGCAAGTTCTTGCATCCATTGTCTCTTAGTTTTTTTTATTCTTTTCTACTTTATATTTTTTATATGAATTCAACCATGTGTATCTACATACGTATACACAAGTCACAACAATACTGTCGGAGGATTAGTTTGCACCACAGTTATATACAAACCAATCACAATTTCTTCAAGTTTTTATGATAAAATTAAAATAATGACTGGAATAAAGATTGTCAATTTGCTCATAACAAAAGCACTTCTTACTTTGTTGTTGCATATTAGTATTTAGTATTTCTTTTGCTCAGTAACACTTGATTATTGGTTTAGATACAGAGAAAAACGCTGACCCCGATTAAATTTGCAGGCTGTGACGGAGCTTTAGTAAATAGTTCCTGCACGGAAGTGGAAAAGTGGCGAAAATCAAACGAATAAAATTACGTTCGTAGGTAAACCTTTCACCATCCTTCGTACGCGTTTTCACTAAAGATGCTACTTTAATTTCATTTATCTAGAAATTAGCTAATTTAGTGGTTGCTTCGATTGACTAGCATCCTCTAGCAAAACAATAACCAAACAATATTTGAAATGAATAAGAAGCATACCAATCTAAGCAACATCCATAAACAGCAGACCGTGCATTCCCTTCATGCAAACATACTCACAGAACTGCATAGTGACTACTAATCAAACATTCTTGAACCACCAACATACACTGATTCAACAAAAGATCAAAATCCAGGATAGAGTACACTCAGCAATATCCTTCATCAGTACCAAGAACTCTTACGTCATAAGTCTGAATCATTTTAATGAAAATGTGGTGAATGCATAGATGATTTTTTTAGTAATCAATTGGTAATCTAGATGATTGCAGTTGAAGTACTCCGAATCTGAAATTGCCACCACCAAGAGTATCAAAAATGCTAAAATAGAGATACATGGGAATTGAATGAAGAAGAAATAAATACTCTGCAAAAGGAGATTGCGAAGCATGAAGAGCATGTAGATTCACTTGATACATACTATTCTGTCCAGTATTTGCAAATGCAACTTATATGTTGCGTATATTAACTGCAACTGCTATTTGCATCCCGTTTGCCTTCGCCATGGTATATTAGAGCATTACTTTCTGGCATTTAATGTATTCAATTTTTTTTCAAGTTTTTCTGTTAACTATTAACATGTTATATTTTAGATTGCTTCATAATTCAAGCCTCTTAAATTTCCCCGAGGAAGCAAATTTACACTCTGTAAGGGATGGACGCTTTGACATGGAGGCGGTTTCCAGGATATTTGAGGAGGATATAGATATTGTCAACGAGGTTCAACATAAAATTAAAACGGAAGTGACATGGCTCAATTGTCTACATTGTACTCACTAGCTAAAGAAGATGGATACAATTTGACATTAATTTTAAGGAGGGCTGCAGTTTGAAGCAATCTGTTCCTGAGATCCCGGTACCCATGTAAGTTTAAACTCATTATTCTATATTCAATGGTTAAAAGACACGACACACTTAGATCAAGATGTAACCTAGCCATACTTTGTTTGTTACTGTCATATAATGATATTAGTTTGCTAAAGACATAGCTAAGGAAATGGATAAAGCTTCTTCATTGATTGATGAAGCTCCTCAATCCAATATCCATGTGGAGTTAAAAGTACATATAGCGACAAATCTGACTCAGATGTATTTAGGGTCAAACATCATTCATCAGTAAAGCCAAACACAAAAACAACCAATTCTGTCACTTCAAATCAGAACATCAGGTTTTAATTCATTCCGTGTTCCTCAGAGCTTTGTATTTAGACAAACGATTGATTATTAATTTTGTTTAGTCATTTTTATCATGATTTTGAGGTACTAACCAAAGTTTTCGATGAAATGCGTAAAAACGTTTTAATTAAAATAAACTTCAGTTGATTTTAACTTAAACCGGGTATTTTGCTGAAAGTAATAGCTACAACAGGTCGATCCTACTAAGTCAGGACACAACAATATTATAGCTCCAAGAACACCTCAACACCTTGCTTAAAAAGTGGCATACTTTGACTAACAGTCACATAAACGCTCAAAATTATCATTAACAAGCTATTTTTAGGATGTAAGTGAGTTTTAAAATATTTATTATGGCATGCCCACATAAATGCAAAGAGTTACCATTATGTATCTTTGTAGAGTGCAAACAAGTTTTAAGATATATGGTATAGTAGAATCATAACAAGATATAACCGGGCTTTATCATAAATGGTGTATGAATTAGCCCAAATTAGCTTTCCATTATTCTTTGTTTTTGGAAAATTACTAATTAACTAAAACTATATATCTCATATTATACAATATGTAGGTGAATAGAAACAAGGGAATTTTCTGTCTCGGTTGCAGATATGTAAGGTTCACTTAAGTGATTGGAGAAACCAGGTTTATAGGTTTAGGAAAAAAAATCGCTACCTAGCATAAGAACCACCACAGAGTCTTCAGGATACTTTTGCTCACATAGGATAAATTTATGAATTGCATGACCCACTTTAGACATCACATTGGAAACTTTGATAGGGCTATCAATCAGGTCCAAATGATTCCCATTCTTATATAGTTATTAATTCATTAAGTCCATCTTTTATATGCTCGTGTAATCACATACGAGCATTATAATTCATTAATGGCTTGCATGCAACAATAAAAGGATTTATGATATAAAGTGAGTGTATGCTACCTGTTGTTTCTTATATCTACATTCAACATAACCCACTGCCCCTATTTGCTTCTTTAGTTCTTCGCCCTGGAATTTAAAGCAAATATATATTCAGAGGTTAAGGAAGTTTTTAATTCTTACGGACTAATAAGAGCTTAATTAACAGGGTTCAATTGTTCAAAACATGCACAAGTCATCTTAAGCAACTCAGTCTTTAATTGTAGTACTGGTCCTTTTACTTTTCGGTTTAGCAATCACAGCCTCTTTTGTTTTACATTTACAGGATCTACATAAGCTGTCGTACCTATGACATCGATATAGTACAAGCCCCTGGATAGTCCATTAATAATTTATGTCTTCTCTTAAATTTATTGTCTTCTCTTAAATCTGCAATAATAACAAAATCGCTAAACTTTATTCATGATTTGAAAAAGAATGAACTTACAAGGTACTGTATCAGTTTCCATATAAGAGAGTTTTGATACTTATAACAAAGGTCTTCACAACAGCAGCTTCTGATGACCATAAACGCATGATTTAGTAATCGAAACTAACTCTTCATAGTGTTTTGTATATCCTCACTCACTTTCTTAATCTGTGTCAATTGTTGCAGAGCAAGCATATCAGTCCTAATGAAAGCCTTGAAAGTAGTAGTGGAAAAGAAAGTTAAAAAAGAAGATTATGTGGATTGTGTGGTTAGATTCCAAAAACTAACTAAGCCGCCAAATGAGGTGTCAAATCTTGAATTAAAAAAACAGGGCTCTGAAAGTAGTGATGGAAATGGATGGAGTGAATAAAATAAAGACGTTTACATGGAGATCGCATGGTTAGACCCTGAAAACCAACTAAGCCACCAAATGGTGTTTCGAGTCCTGATTAGATTAGCTAGAGGTTTGAAAGTAGTGGGGGAAATGAATGCAGTTAAGGAACTAACAAAGAAAATGCTTATGTGGATCGCTCAGTTAAACTCCGAAAGTGAGCTAAGACACCAAATGGGGCTTCAAATCCTAAATTATATGATGAGAGCTCCGAAAGTAGTGAGGGGAAGGGATGCCATGAAGGTAAATAAGAAAATTATGTGGTTCAGAAAGTGAATGCCATTGTAAGTGTTTTGCTTTTTAATGAAGTTGGCAACAAACCTATTTATATACGAGTGATTGCAATCAATATTCATAGAACTAACCCGCCCAGTTTCTATAGTTTTTCGTGTATTTTTGCGAATATCTCTGTACTTGTAACAAAGTTTTGGCAAATGCATTGTATAGTTTTAGATTTGTAAGTTTTTGACACTATGAATTACAGTTGGAGCACGGTTACGAATCATTTGAGTGTTGTCTGATATAGGATGTTATGGACCAAGCAACACTGTTTGGGAGATGTCTTAAGGTAGGGGTAAAATTTATTTTGCGACCATCAACGAGGGACTTCCATATGCGATTCATTGACTCTTTAGTTGGCACAGGTCACAGGTTCACCTGTGGAAAGCTTAATTGATAATTTTTAGAAATTAGGGAGTCTTAGAGCTGATGTTGATGAAGAGAGGATGGATATGATGTAAGCATATCCCGTAAATTGGTTAGGATTAAAATGCACCTAAGGAATCTCCTTTATTAATACTAAAATTCTTAACAAGATACATGAATACATTGATTCAAGATTTTTTTCCCTACTTTCTTTTGGTAAAACAACACGGGCTTGGTCAAAAACATATTGCAAGATGAGACCATTAGCTGCAAATTTTCATCTGCAAAGTATAGTAGTAAAACAATGACAGTCGACTCCCGCATAAAGTGTAAGCTACCTTATATGTCACTTTCTGGGCCGGTTTGAAATAGTTTCTTTATTGCGCTCCTTCCTGCTCACAGACAGTAATGGTAACCACAACAACAACTTAGGCAAATTGAGTTCATCCTTTGCAGGTTTAGACGAGTTTTTGGTGGGGAGTTGCTGGGTTGTTAGTCGTTGCAATTCCTATACGGGTTTGTCCATATGTAACGGTTTTTAGAATTTTTGGTCAGTGCAAGGGGTAAAATGTTTTAACCGTTAGTTTTTTAGCAGGTGGTACTCAGTAGCTTCATAGCATAAACAAAAAAAACAAGAAAATTTACAAACTCCAACCCCAACACAGCCTACAACGAGTCAGTACCAGGTGCAAGTCTACCATTTGCTGACAGAGGGTCCGACGAGTCATTGGAACAAACTATGATGATGGTGATGCAACAAAAATTAAAACATGCGCAATCAAACAAGACGGGTACATGTATGAATAGAATTGTATACATTAATATGGGCAGGTCACGCAATGGATAAAAATTTGTAAGTAATGTAAATCTTAAATGAGTTTTAAACTTTTGTATGGATCATAGATAAAATAGCAGATGATCTGTTTTTGAGGTAACCTGTTTAGTTATTATATTGTATATACGTGTGATGCATCTTATCTCATGAAAGTTAGTCAAAAGATTGACTTCTTAAGATACTTGATTATTTTGATTATGTACAGAAAAAAATGGTGAACTTAATTGTTACGTGTCATAGGAAAATGGATGAAATGATTCCAAGGGATGTATGTATACAGTGCAACTGGTATATATGGAGGTGTTTGGGATTAAATCTGCTTATTGTGTAATAAAATTAGTCGTTTCAGATAACAGCCAAGCACTTAAAACTCCTTATTAGCTTATATGAAAATTTGTAAGTGAAACAAGGTATTTTGACTTCTGAAAAATCTTGAAACTATTTCCTGTAACAACCCAACTTATTTTAGAAGGTGATAGGCAGATATCCAGCTTTAGAGATCCCTTTGGTTTTTCTTATATTACTTATCTTCTTATTATTGTATTTAGTTGGATGAGTTTCAAAAAGCTGTTATAAAGCTTACATAAAACTGTAAAAATTTAAGTGAAATAATCTCTTTGGATCATTGGGTGTGTTCAGAAGTGAAAGAGAATAAAAGAAGCAAGTAATATGATCTAATAAAATGAGTACTTGAGATCATTTTATAAATATCTTCTCAAAGAGCTAATGAGTAGGTAACATCATCTATGTATTCAGGCACAAACATCTCTTGGATACGAAACGAACTGTTAAAGACTACGTACTATATTTTACGAAAAAAATGGAGGGATCATACAAGTCCAATGACAACCACACATATGGTATTCTTTGATTCTTTACTTTGCTCTTTTATAATATTAGGGATGAAAAGGGTGCCTGATTGCTTAGGGACATAATAATCATATGGACGATGTGGAGTACGAGATGGGCAAATAATACCTGTTATATTGTTCTCCTTCCTTCCAGTGGCCATGATTTAGTAACTTCCCCCTTTTTTAAAGCCCTTTTGAGCCCATAGAAGATAGTTAGACACGTCCAGTTACCCGAGGCCTTCAATAAAATGGTCCAAATCAGCCAATGTTTTTTATTATGAACAAGAATTGATGCCTCTATGTTTATACAAAGGATACTTGAATTTATTTGTCACTATAATGCATTTAGATCTTAGTGGAACAAAAATTGGAGTCGTTATGCTATCACATAAGTTGTTTTAAAGGTTACAGATTTATGGTTCTTACAAGCAGAATATATTTTCCACAAATTGATGATCTTGCATAATTGATGAGCACTTTTTTACTTCATAACTTATGGTAGCGTTACAAAAAAAAGTTTTCTCAATAAGAAACATGTCTCATTGGTTAAACATGTAAAAGTCGTCCAAGATATATTTGTGGAATGGTGGAAACGGGAAGTAACATAAATGTAAATGCTAGACTAATGGTTTTAATTTTCATTTTATTTCTTGATGACATCATAAATGGTTATTGGTTGGCCAATTATCACGACATTAGAATACCTTTAGACATGATAATCTACTAGAGTATAAAGCCTATATATGCTCATCACTGCTAAGAAAAGTTAATCTATGTGTATGTTTTGTTTTACATGTATGATTTTGTTTTTCATTTAATTTCTTGATTACATCATCGATGGTTATTGGTTGGCCAATTATCACGATGTGAGAATAGCTTTAGACATGATAATCTACAGAGTGTAAAGCATATATATGTTCATCACCACTAAGAAAAGTTAATCTAGGCATGTATGTTTTGTTTTCCGTATACCCGTTTGTAGGTTGATTCACTAGATTTCATAGGTTCGTAAAATGTGGGATATTTGAAACATCTTATATACTTCTTCCGGTTCATGGAAGCTAAACTTCAAAATTTTAGGAGGAAATCTTACATACTTAAGTAGTTATAGTTGAATCTTGTATGTTCGACAAGAGCTAGGCAATTCAACGTGAACGACTTATTTTTATTTTTGCTTACCATGCTCATATTACTTTATCATGAGTCACTAATTTTTAATACCGGTTACTTTTGAACAATGCAGGCGCACACATTGAAGGCCAAACGAACATACCAAAGGTTGCCCTGAATAGTAAATGCACAAGAACCACCCTGACAGCTGACTTATCTATCTCTACGTTTTTTATTCTCATTATTGTTGTAATAACTAATGTTAACATTATGGTAATATCTATTCCTATAGTTCAACCCGGTACGGCTCATACGAGTTCACCAGTTGAAGGTGTGACCTTAACTTTTTTTTTGTAGCTTATCGCAGCACTATCACACACATGTAAATAACTCAAGTAATAAGTTTGAGATTAATTCGCATGTCGTAGTAGTCAATTTGGGGCGTTTATCATCTTATGATTTTCGCCCCATTTTTCTCGCTTTATTTGGTTTTTGATAATTGAACATCTTATTTATGACATATTTATAATGTATACGGATATGTATATGATATATGTGTACACCATCAATTTATTCATGGCTAGAAAGAAACTTAGTAAATCTTATGAAAGTTACATTATGGTTTTATCTGTGCAGCATTGGTGAGTTCAGTTCTATTACCTTTTATGTTATTCAATTGAAGTTAGGGACTTGCATCTTCATTAATATATTCCTTAACTAGCCTTAATGTTTTCACAAATACATGGCTTCCGATATTTATAGTTCACAAGAATCTGTGCTATCTGAATTCTCAAGCATATAAATATAAATTCTCAAGCATATAAATTCTATTATCAGCAAGATGTTGTAATAGTTTAAGGTGGCTAGCTACCCCAACCATCAATCAACCATTTAAAAATAAATATTATAACAAACTCAATATTAAAAACAAACACTTTCATCTTCATTTAATATAATAACAATAAAGACATAGTAATTTGATCCGATTATGAGAATTGGGGTTTTCTTATGTAAACAATGTAACAAACATGTAACCTAAAAGACTTAAAACTAAACATATAGCATTATCATAAACAACCTCTGATCGAATAAAAATCCTTACTCTAATGAACTTCGAAGATTATAACGAGTAAAAACTAAAAATCCAACAAAATAGTAGAACCAAAAAAAATTATTAAAAGAACTGAATATTCATATTACTGTTTTTTTCTTAAAAAAATAAAATAAATAAAAAATAAAATAAAATAAAATAAAAATTCAAATGAAATTAAACAAAGTGTGTTATATAAGTGTAAATTAAAACACAATGTAAAATAGATGTAATGATTACATTATTTGATATGCAACACTCTATATATATTCAGATATAGATTAAATGTTGCATCAAAATTACGTTCATGAGTTTCCGTGAAACTAATGCATTTGTGACTGGTATATATGTAAGGCAACAAGCCTACAAATTGTTTGAAACAATAAAAAAAAACAATGTATAATACACTTAAAATACAAATACAAAGGTTGTCATGTACTATCGATGCACAGACATGTTAATTACTTTTATTAAATGTTTCGTTTCATGGAAGTGTCGCGCACATTCATAACAAACTTGCACAATGCGTACACTTAATCAAGAATCAATCTTAACAAACTAAATTCTCAATTACATGCAATTGTTAATACAAAAATACAAATTCGTAAAGTAATACAATCAAACACAAAAAAATAATAACCAAAACAATACTTACATTAATATGAATATTATTAATATAATAATACCAACAATCTGCTAAATAAAATAAATGAACAATAATATGCAACTAATATTAACGCGCCCCTAGCATTAGCAACTGATAAGGAAGATGATACGATTGAGATTGAAAAAAATGATGAGGTAATTGCTAAATAGAAATCAATGGGTCAATACGAGAATGAGTCACCTGATAATTTGGGTTAGACTGTTTATGCAACTATTTAGATACGAGTAACACGTTTGAGTATTTTTCACGTGGTTATATCATTCTGATATAATAATGTCTGATATGGAGAAGATTTAAATGAAATACTTGCTACTTATTTTCAGATGGGTTTTTTGTCTTTGAGTATCAAAACCTTAGATAGTAATGTGACTGCTCTATAATTGGCGACACCATAATTCAACTCGATTGTAATTTTATATGTACTCATGCCGATACTCAAAAATTATCCTCGCTAAAAAGGTTCCAAAGGAAGGTAGGTACATATTTTCCCACACTTTTAATAGCGCCCAAACACCCCTTATTTTTCCATCAAGGTTTGTTGAGTATAAATGTTATTTTTCGCTCGAAGAACTCATCTGTGATGACACAAGAAGACATATAGCAAGCTCAACAATTTAATTTTTTTCATTTTTTTTCTTTATAGAATTAGGAATATAGCGGTGAAAAGTGTTCTTATATAAAAGTGGAATATACAGAGAATATTGTACTGATGGTACACCAATATATTGTAAGAAAGCGTTACTCCACAAAATAATAGCTGAAACGGCAAACATTCTATATGGATGTTATAGCAAGAATTATTTAACAGTTATAACTTATAAGTATATAGAAGATGAATAAAAGTTAACGTTTATTTCTTTTAGTTGTTAATGTATTCAATAAATAACATGGTATATTTATTTATTTTACATTATCTTAAAGCTCTTCCCATTGACGATATTTCAACAAATATACCATGCGAATCTTGAAGCAATGGGTAAACAGAACGAGCATATTGTGGGGCCTCATAATCATCTCTTGGTTGATCTCATTGCTGAAAGACTCGTATTTTCAGCAGATGCTATGATACTGTGAACCACGACTCTAATATTCTCGTGAGGCGGTACTTTCATCGAAAACGAGGTATTCACCCAGCTTTGAACATACCCGGACTATAATTTTGATGCACCAAGAAACTTGCTAACCGATATAGAGATAAGCTTTTGTCTGCAGTGTCATTATCAGGTTTAAAGACCATGGAACCTTAAATGTAACAACTTTTAATAGCGTTGATGTTGGAACAGCTTTAGAAAGAAACAAAGCTCCTACTACAGCTGGGGCTCCTGCCCCAACTGCTACAACCGGTTTATTCTTAAATCCTCACTTTTTGTCACTGTGATTAGCGGTTTCACCATCCTTTGTTGACTCGGAAATCACCTCTTCGGCCTTATCCTTAAGATATGAAGGAACTATAGTGTTCCAGTGTTTCCTTAAACCGGCTAAAGTACTAACTTCTAAAACAAAATGTTAGAAAGTAGTTACCTCCTTTTAGGCGTTTTATTGATTATGGTTACATCATTTATAGTTCTTAACCATTTAATTTAACTTTTAATAACCTTTTACTATATATTTGTTCTACTAAATCCTAAAAATAAAAACCACAAATCAAAGTACTTACCTACTTTAAGTCGTTTTTTATGGATTATGGTAACATCAATTATAGATCTAAACCATTTCAATTAACTTTTAATTATTTTTTAATATATGTTTGTTCTACTAAATCCCAAAATAAAAACAACAAGTCATACCCGCCCATCGGACGGGTTTTGACACTATATATATATATATATATATATATATATATATATATATATATATATATATATATATATATATATATATATATATATATATATATATATATATATATATATATATATATATATATATATATATATATATATATAGTGTAAGGTTATTTACGTAACCAAAAATTTATGAACTGCGAGAACCACAAAGGACCAATCGATTTATATAATTAATTTTCCTTTTCTTTTTCGCCTATTTTCGTAGGGTATTTTGGTATTTTGTTTTATTCTACATTAATTATTTGTATGTATTTACTCATGTATTATTGGTAACATGATCAATTCAGTTACGTATAACATCTTCATTTGTTCAAAAACCCTAAAACAGTTTTTATAATCACCATCGATCAACACCATTTTTTTTACCCAGATCTTCATTAAAAAGGCAAAAAAAGAAATGGATTCTACTCGTGAAAACATTGTTGAAGAGAATTCCAATGTTTCAATCGAAACCCCTGCGCAAACAAAATCAAATGTTGTTATTCAACCAACAATCAATGACGACTTTGTTAATTCTGATGAATATGATCCTTCAGGTAAGTAACATCATTCTAATTTATTTAATTTAATCATCGTTAACTTGTTTTTGTGGCTATCAATTTTAGAGTCCGATTAATAATTTTTGATGATGATTGGTGATGTGTGTGGCTTATAAGGTTTGATTTAATATATTTACTGATATAGTGCATATGGTTTAGCCTTTTGTTTTTGAAATTGTTCTATATACTTGAATTGTCTTTGGTTCCCGAATTAGTAATAATTATCGTGTTTCGCTTTCTAAAATCGCTTTTGATTCGCATTTTATCCGATGCATGCAGAAAGTTTGTTGCTATGCTTAGATCCTATTTCATGAGGTCTAAAGAATGGTCATTAGAGAGCTAGTTGTGGTCCCTTACTCTAGTTTTGTGTATTATTTTCTAAGGAGCTAGTTCAGAAAGATGCATATGTACAATACTCATGATCACATGTACACGAAAAATACGTTGAACACAATGAAGAAGAGAAAGACAATGAATATACATGTGCATACCTTTAACCTCAGTTTTCCGATTATAATTGCTATCTACATATGCAACTTTGATTGTCTTTGGTTCCTGAATTAGTAATGAATAATTTTTTATGATGATTGGTGATGAGTGTGGCTTATAAGGTTCGATTAAATATATTTATTGATATAGTGCATATGGTTTAGCCTTTTGTTTTTGAAATTGTTCTATATACTTGAATTGTGCTTTGGTTCCTGAATTAGTATGAATATCAGGTTTCGTTTCTAAATCGTTTTAATTCAGGCTTTTATTTGATGCATGCAGGAAAGTTTGCTGTTGCGTTTGGATCCTATTTCATGAGGTCTAAGGAATGGCTGTTAGAGAGCTAGTTGTGGTCCCTTACTTTAGTTTTGTGTATTATTTTCTAAGGAGATAGTTTTGTAGAAAGATGCACATGTGCAATGCTCATGATCACATGTGCACGAAAAATACGTTGAACACAATGAAGAAGAGAAAGACAATGAATATACATGTTCATAGCTTTAACCTCGCCTTTCAGATTATAATTGTTGTTACATAACTTTGATTGTCTTTAGATCCCGAATTAGTAATGAATATCGTTTGGTTTCAAATCTTTTGATTTAGACTTTTATTTGATGCATGCAGAAAGTTTGTTATTGTGTTTGGATCCTATTTCATGAGGTCTAAGGAATGCCATGTTAGAGAGCTAGTTGTGAACCCTTACTCTAGTTTTGTGTATTATTTTCTAAGGAGAAAGTTTTGTAGAAAGATGCACATGTTCAATGCTCATGATCACATGCGCACTAAAAATACGTTGAACGCAATGAAGAAGAGAAAGACAATGAATATACATGTGCATAGCTTAAACCTTAGTTTCCAGATTATAATTGTTATGTACATATGCAACTTTGATTACTAAGTTACATAATAGATTTTATTAATGCACGTGTGCAATGTTCATGATCACATATGAAGAAAAAAAGCGTTGAACGCAATGAAGAAGAGAAAGACAATGAATATACATGTGCATAGCTTTAACCTAAGTTGCCAGATCATCATTGTTGTATACATATGCAACTTTGATTACTAAGTTACATATGTAACATTTATAAATGCACATGTGCAATGTTCATGATCACATGTGAATGAAAAAAACATTGAACGCAATGAAGAAAAGAAAGACAATGAATATACATGTGCATAGCTTTAACCTAAGTTTCCAGATCATTGTGTGTTTACATATGCAACTTTGATTACTAAGTTACATACGTAGAATTTATATATTTCTATACGTGTATAGGGCATGGGAAACCAAGGTTAATTGGTATTTGCATTAATCACAAGTGGTTCATTAGTGTTTGCATTTGGTACAAGTACATATGCACACTTTACAGTAGTATACTAACCAATATTCCACATTGTGTACAATACATATGCACACAACTACTTACTCCTATATCTTATATTATGCAATACATATAACAAGTTTGAAGTGATCACCTTTGGTACAATACATGTTCACATATGTATTAGCCAAATTCCCTAAATCCAAACACTCGTCTAACAACTCAAAACACTTGTATATGAATAAAACATTTACAATTCCAAACACAGTTGTATTTCTTACAATACATATGCACACATTATCCAGGTAGATTTAACTAGAATATACATTTGGTACAATACAAGTGCACATATGTGACGTTCATTGAAACTAGATGCTTGATTGTTTGGTTAAGTAACATTTGGAAGTCATCGTCCTTTCTTCTCAAGGTACATTTATCGCTCATCAATGGTATTTTCCTTCGTAAGGCCCATTCCCTTTGAACCTACCGCTTCTCCTTAATTCAAAACATATACAACATCCATTATACACATATGAAATTACATATATCGAATTAGCCAAATCCCCTAAATCAATACACTAGCTAAATCCTTACGTCTAAACACATATGCATTAGCCCAAAATCCCTACATCAATACCACTCCGAAATCCCATAAATCAATACACTAACTTTCTGTATCAATTACACGAGAACAAAACAAAATCAATAAATTCTATTCGTGACATTCCACAAACACCGTGTTCACCAATCCAAACAACCCTAAAACCCAACCAATATCCAACCTTTATCACACAACACAAACACATGTATTTCTCGACTACAATTACTTACGCTAACCACCATCAACAGTCATGATACTCTTATCATCAAACCAATAACTAAAAAACACAAATGGTTTTCAAAGACATGTATTTTATCAAATCTATAACTACTATTTCAAAGATATAACAACAATCAGTTGAAATTACTAATCATGATCCTACATCTAGTTTATCAGCAAAAACACAAGTGTATTTGACATTCATTATTACAATAAACACACATGTACTAACCAAACCAGATACACCTATCCAAACACCATTATATAAGAGATACTACAATAACAACTACAAAACTGCTACACATGTATAAGAGATACTACAATTTTTATCTCAATAAACCATATAAAGATGTTCTAGCCATATAATGACAGATGTTTATCTTAAGAAACCATATAAAGACAGATGTTGATTATGTTATGAAACACAAATTTATTTTTAGAGCAATAGTCATAAAATTAATCATAACACATGTTTATCCAAACCAACACACATGTATAAGAGATACTACAATTTTTATCTCAAGAAACCATATACAGATGTTCTAAGCATATAAAGACAGATGTTTATCTCAAGAAAACATATAAAGACAGATGTTTATCTAAGATATCAAAACTAACACATATGTTTATCTCAAGAAACCATATAAAGCCATCTTTAATAGCCTTTCTTTTTAAAAATAAACACACATGTTCTAACCAACCAAGCTCTAAACCAGCATGATCTAAACCAGCATGATCCAAACACAATCATAATCACATGATCTAAAACATACAAACTGTTAATTGTAAAGCTTTACAATTACATTACATATTTCATTTTAATGAAGCCCAAATAAATCAACAAAACCTAAAAATACAATTAACACACCTATAAACTTATACAAAAAACACAGTTAATCAACACACATGTTTATCCAAACCAACACACATGTTATACAAAATTAATTGAAACTGAAACATAATTGTATGAAACACAAATGTATTTTTAGAGCAATCATCATAGAATTAATCATAACACATGTTTATCCAAACCAACACACATGTATAAGAGATACTACAACTTTTGTAAATTCAATAATCACATATTCTATTGTTAATTTTATTAGACACACAATTATTCATGTACAACAGAGGATACAAAAAAAATCCTAACAAAAACCAAAATTAAAGCATAAAAACACAATGTAATGTTCCAGTAACAAAGAACACTATACACCAATCAAAACCATATATTGGTTACATATGACCCACCTAAAAAACACACAGGCAGTTTCCTAAATCGATTTTTTTTAATTAAAGATCAATGCACACTAAATTATTGTTTAATAACACAATCAAAAAACAATTAAATGAATACCTTTCACTAATTACCAGGAAAAAATGTCGTTTTAGTTCTTTTGGGTTGAGTATTTTTTTTTATTCCAAAACCCTAATAATTGGGGCTTTTAGCGTCACATTAAGATAAGGAGAGTGTGTGTTTTTTTATTTGTGAGTTATTTCAGGAACTGATATGATTGCTAAAAGTGGGGGGAAGAAGTTGTGATAACTTCTCCGATAACTTCTCCTCAGGGAATTTAATGAATTGTAAAATACCAAAAATGTCCCTCAATTTTAAAAAAATACAGGAAAATAGTTCTACTTATTTACCAAAATGTCATGTGCATCCTCCACCATTGATCATAAAATTGAATGGCTAGGATCGGTTCTCGCAGTTCTCGCATTTTATTTGGTTCTGAAAATAACCTTCCCTATATATATATATATATATATATATATATATATATATATATATATATATATATATATAGTTAGGATCAAATAAGAAGAATAATAAAAATAAGAAGGATAGGAAGTAACCACAACCACTCATTTTAGATGCACACAAAATGGACGATCTTCATTCAAATTTTCCCTCCCATATTAAAATGTGTGCTTAATTACTTTACCCTTCTCATTTTAATTATTCTTCTTATGGATCCTTCCATATATATATATATATATATATATATATATATATATATAGGGAGCGAGTTTGAAACATGAATACAATCAAAGATTTACAGTTAAACTATCTATACATGAAGGTTGCGCTTCTACATTTAAACAAAGGCGAAGGCGCTGAAATGTAACTAACTTGTCACTTTTGCTTTTATCCGTAGAGTATAGATCTAGTGAGAAGATTATTGAAATGAGAAGAAGAAGAATTGTAGCACATATTCAAATAAGGAAAAAGAAATAATAGGGAGATGCATCTATTTTTATGAGTGCATCTAATATTTGTGGTTGTGGTTTCTTCTCATCTTAATTATATTTCTCATTTGATTTTACCTCTTTATCCGTAAACATAAAAACACTTGATATGTTTAGTTAAATTGGATTATTTTATCTTTACATATTTTGTAAATCCTGATTACACTTCATAGTTTATATAAGCAATCAAAACAGTTAAATGTTTTTTTTTTTTTTTTTTTTTTTTTCCTGTAAAAAGTGCCACTAAAATATAAGCAAATTAATAATCACGTTTTGCCAAAAATAATGGAGTAATCTAATCACAAAATTGTGGAGTTGTTATGTCTTCTTCTCTTCATCCTTATAGTCAACTAAACAAGATTATCTCTACAACTCATTTTATAATGTAATTCCAGACAATTAGCCAAAAAACAAATGTTTAAAGATAACATTCCAAACCATTAACTAGATTATCATAATGTGGTTGAACTTAAATATAGTATTACTTAACTAGATTACATATAGAGGCTGCGACTACAAGGTTTTAAACAATGATAATGACGACGTTAGTTATCGATGTGATCGTTGAAAACCTAGTAGCTAACGCGAAATTTCTTTGAAAAGAAGATTTTTATCTCGCTCACGTCACCAACAACGGTCACTATACCATTACCAAACGCCTAAATATGAAATACGATGGTGATGACATTGATGTAACTAGCATCTTCATAATCTAGCTTTAAGGATGTCATTCGTTGTCTAGCTTAGTATGTTCAATAGTTAAATCTTATTTCAATTGATAAACATAAATACGCATAACCTAAAATCTCACCTTCTTTCAATAAACTTTACACTTCAACGGTATTGTGTATACTTATAAGTTATAACTATGTATAAACAAGTGACGTCGCTCGTGAGCTATTCGGGATTGACTCGGTAAAAGGTCAAAACGAGCCGGCCTAAACGGGCTTGAGTCCAAGTTCAAGTCTAGTTTGGAACTTGGTTAATAAAAGAGCTCGAGCCAGAGCTTCATACTCAAAGTTCAATTAGGCTCAAGAGACTTTGCAATATTGAGTTATATATTGTGTATGGGTAAAACAATATAAACAAGCTCAAAATAAATAAACGAGCTGAAGTGTGCTTGCAAACGAGCTTCGGGGAAACTCGAACTAAGCTCGACACGTTCTGACCATATATTTAATCTATAAATTTCAGGTCACTAGCTCATGTTATCATGAACAATGTTTATAAACTATGGTGCATAATTTGGAGATGCTTATAGTAGAATAACTACGGGCTAAGAGTATAAACCATGAGCTGCAAACGTTTTGACAAATGCCAAACATTATTTTACGAATACTTTTGCTTTTTGGACACCTAATCCTCGTGGTTTTGGACCACAAAATTTAATTTCTATCTTCAATAATTTTAAATTCATACTAATACGTATTTAATTAAAGGATAATGTGGTTAAAATAACCCAAAAAGCGCACTCAATGGTATTTTAAGTCACGTTTAGTGGACATCATGATAAACTTAGTTTTCATTTAAGTCATCTTAGCTCATAACTTTGTTGTATTACGAGTTGAAATGATTTGCACATTTAATTTTTTGAATAAAATACTTCAATTTGTGCAGTAAACAGTTGTACTATTTATATATACTATATATTCTATTTTAACTGATTGTATATTAAAATATGTAAATCAAAACTTCATGTGTGCAAATCATCTCCTAATACAATAAACACAATGAATAGTCATGTGAATAAATATGGTATGGGATGAGTTAGGTTAAAGAAGAAATACAAGAGGATCGACCGCAAGGAAAACTATTACTTTACATAGAATTATGGCTCAAAACGGTCTATTGGCCGAAGAAATGAAAATGAATTTGGTCGAGGTTAATCTGTAAAGGTGTGTAGAAACGAAGTTTCTATAACATTTGAACATCTTCCTTTATCACGTCTTTCCTTATTTATCGGCTCTACAACCCTATAATAACATTGCTAGATATTAATAAGCACGCCTAATGATGCTTTGAATTAAATATATACACTTGCACAAAATCGAAAAGATAAAAATATTTAACCTCACATATCAATAGTGTCTTGCTATATACGTCGATCATCATTATTATATATATGTGCACTTGTCTACTAACTTTGTTTTGTAGCATCCCTTTATCGCCGATTCTTTAGTAGCTCAAACAAGGAGGAGCATATACAAGGGGAGCATTTGCAAATGTCAAGCTCATTTGCAAATTGTTTACACATCTACACATTTTTGCTATGTGTATTTCATCTTTTACATACTTTATTGCTTGAAATTAACCCTTCATGTAGGTTAAGCTTTTATAACTAATTTATCCATGAATGTGCTAGAGTCAATATACAAAAGATATAAGAATAATGGGGATGCAATGAGCTAGGGAGCTCGGAGATATTGGAGTAAATGGCACGGCGTTGGTTAAACCGTGATGATAGAAGGCTCCACTAGGATGATGCAAACTTACTTCTTTAAATGATGGGATTTGGGATCATCAAATACATTCGGGGATCATCCACAATCTACTAGGGCTTTTCTAACAAAATCACCTTCAACCTATATGCTCAAGTCTTCCTCTCAAGTCCTCTCAGGTCTTCTCAAGTTTCTCCTATTTTCGCCGATCTTCTTTCCATCTCTACTTTGGCGATACCTTTTTTCTTCGACAAAAGGGGGAGAAGGAGTGTAAAAATATAACTTTTACACTTTACTTTGAGTTATAGTTTACTTATTTTGTCATCATCAAAAAGGGAGAGATTGTTAGTGCAAACATTATGACGTTTAATCTATACAGTGTCTTTATATTTTAATGATGACAAACATGCAACATGTAATACATAACGTAAAGTGCACAAGTTACTTGCTTACGCAAATCATCAATGCATGCACGCATCAACATCTTCCGATGTCTCAAGTCTGAATCACTTAAGGTATGTACAAACTAGTTAAGTGATCAAAAAAATTATTTTTTTTCCACAAACCTGACATTTTTATAAATGTGACAAAACTTTTTACAAAAATAAATTATACAAATTATTTTGTAATTATAAAGAAATGTTTTAATAAAAAAATAAATTTGAATTGAAATTTGAATTTCAAATTCCCAACAGCTATTTTTACCGCCCAAATCAGTTAAATTTTTACCAGAAAAACATTTCACCACTAAAGAACAAATATAGGAGCGTCTTCTAGGTGACGGTCCCTTATATATGGGACCGTCCAATGTTTACGGGATCGTCCCCTGCTCCTCCTAGTGCCTATAATACTGCATTATTTCTTCAGAAAAATCAACCCTCTTTAGCACAAAACTTTATGTTCTTTCTTAATCCCTAATTTCACCTTGTTTGATCACATTAACTTGTTTAAATCTTGTTCAAATGTGATTCTTTCTTTCTCTCCTCAAGTGCAAAGAAAAGAACTTTCGTTATCATCTAGATACAAAGTTATGTAGTCAAGATAGTCCACGTATAACATTGGTTACATATAGATCGAGTCTATATCTTTCAATCATGTGTAATAGGTAGATCCGGACGATGTGCAAGTTCGTGAGTTGTTGTATGTTGATTGGGTAGATCGTGTTGATCGTGTATATTGCGTTGATCATGTTGATCTTTTAGATCATGTTGATCGTGTAGATCGTGTGAATTGGTTCTAGCCAAGATTATAACTCGACATTTTGCTTAGTGTCGAGAATTGGTGTAAGCAATGGTGTATGGTTTTCTTCACCTAAAGGGAGCTTGTTGATTACATAATAAGATACTTCCCACTTTTCTCTCTGGCGACCAAAAGGAAAACCGAAACCCTTCTTCTGTAAACAACGATCTCATCTGCTCTTTTCTCTTAATCCTTTACTCTAATCTGTTATTCTTATGCAATTACTTATGTGATTTGCTTAATTATTTCAGATTTTTGTGATCGCTTAGGAGTTAGGGTTCTTCGTTTGTTAGGGTTTCGTTTTTTGTTTTCTTTTCTGGTCTTTATTCGTTCACTGGATAGTATATACATGATTAATTGATTGTGTGTATCATCATAACATGGAGCCTGGTTAGTCTTTTGTGGGATTATCGCTTAAACCCTAACATCCTGTTAGGGTTTTCTCTCTTATTTTGTTTGGTCGTTTTATGGTGCTGCTGGGGTTTGTCATATTTACGTGGGTTTGTGTGATTGTGTGTGGGGTTTCGTGTCATGGAGAAAGGGTTTTTCAACAAGGAATGTCCGTCGAAGAAAGCTGCTAGTCCAGCCACCAACTTGGCCGATCAAGTTGGGTCTCTTAAGGAACCTATGCCGGTTACTGGTTTGGTTGACAATAATTTGGGTGTGGAGCAGATTGCGCAGTCTAGTGGTACACCTCTTGTTGGTACTGATGGACAAGTGGAGCCGGTTTCACTTGATTCAAGCTCTAGGCATGATGTACCTGCTTCTGATTCGGCCTCTAAACAGCCTAATGTGGAGCAGTTGATTGCTAATGCACATCAGAATTTTGATGCAGCAATGAATAAAATTGACAGTGATATTGCTAAGATGGCTTCATCTTCTGATGTGAACAACTCGAGTGGTATTAATGGTACTAAAGTTTATTCTGCAAATACTCCTCTGTCGAGTTTTGATGTGGCTATGCAATCCCAAATGTATGGTACTAATCATAGTGTTACTTCTGATCTTAATGCTTCGATGGATGGTAAGAATGCTTCTACTTCTGGTCTTAATGTGAGTGATAGTATACACAATGAAGTGAGGTCGTTTGCTAATGTGTTAAACTCGGAACGTGTATCTAGGAAAGTTAACTTCCGTTCATTGGTGAATGAGAATCGAATTGATAATCATGATACAGTTCTTCCTAAGGCTGCTATGGAGGGTGTGTTTAACCGCTATGATAATACTCTTGTTGGCTTCTTTGTCGGCAAGAATATTGCATTTCAGTTGGTCAAGAATTATGTCACCAATACATGGGGTAAGTTTGGGTTAAAGAAACTTATGAAGAATGATGATGGTGTATTTCTCTTTAAATTTGATTCTAAAGAGGGTGTTGAGAATGTTCTTCAACGAGGACCTTGGATAATTCGTAATTCTCCTATCATTCTCACTAAATGGACTCCTGACGTGCTATTGTCCAAAAGTGAGGTTACCAAAGTTCCTGTGTGGATTAAATTGCATAATGTGCCATTACTTGCATATTCGGAAGACGGGTTGAGCCTTATTGCTACTCAGGTGGGTAAGCCGATCATGTTAGATGCATTCACTAGCTCCATGTGCGTTGACTCATGGGGTCGTATTAGTTTTGCTCGTGCTCTTGTTGAGTTATCATCGGGCGATCTTAAACATGTGGTAACTATGGCTATCCCAAGAAGGATGATAGTGGTTTTACGACGGCTAGTATCAAGGTTGAATATGAATGGAAACCTCCACATTGCATGGAATGTAAAGTGTTTGGGCATGATAATGCTTGTTGTCCTAAGTCTCTAAGGAGCATCATCTTGATGCTCACACCTCGACCTGGATGTGAATGATGATGGTTTTAAGGTGGTGCGAATCGGAAAGCCAAACCCCAAGGTCCGAAGTTGTCTAGTGGTATTAATATGGGTAAGGGTCCTAAATTTGCTCCTAGGAAGCGGTTTATATCCCAAAGAAGAAGGCGCCGGACGTTGCTCTTGTTAATGCTACAGTACTCCTGTACTACTTAACTCTTTTGGGACACTTGAGGTGCATGAGGACACGGGCATTCAAAGTCCCATGGTTGATTCTAATCACGAGGAGGCGATGATTGGGGATTCTACCGTTGTTCTAAGGAAGGCGATGTGGATATGGGTCGTACAATGGAGGTTAATGAGGATGTGTTTAATAAGACGGTTCTACATCACATGTATCGCCATGAGTGATTCAATGGGAACAATGAATGTTGGTTCTACTCCCATAGTTGAGAAAATTGGTAAGCTTGAAAAACTACTTATTCTTTGAAAGCTACTCTTGTGGATGACGATGGTCAACCTATTCCGTCTACCTCGTCTATTAAAGAGCTAACCCTTTTCTAAAGTGGGAGAGATTGAGGTGTCGATTCGAAGATGAGGTTGTTGCTAACCCATTTGATGAGTCCGCTAATTTATTTAGTGGTGGCCAAGGGTATGAAGATGAATATGATGAATATGACTTGATGACTATTCGAAACAGGTTCGTGATCTTCCCGGAATTTGGATGTCTTTAATGCCATGTATGGCACAACGTTTCAAGGTCCTAGGAAATAATTTCACAGTGTCATATGTTATCATTTGAGTAGTGTTTTGTTTCTTGTTTAGATAATTGGAAGTATCTTGTTATGTAAGCTCTATGCCTATGTAACGGGCGATATATGGGATCTCACTCATATACATTGTACTTAAACATTTATTTGGTTAATATATTTACCGAGTGCGGATTACTCCCCTTTACCCAAAAAAAAAAGGGAGCTTGTTGATTACTGAAGTAACTCTCGAGTTGGGTACTCGAGGAGTGAAGTAGGGCAAGAGGTGCTTCGTGATCGAACCACTATAAATCATCGTGTCTGGTTTGCACTTTCTTTTACCCTTTGCTTTACGTTTATATTCACTTTTATTATTTCTTCTTTAGTAGTATTATTGTGGCACTTGTGATAATTGTATTTGTAGTTACACCTTCATATTAACTAGCTAACTAAAAAAATGCAAAGTCTCAGAAAATTTTGTCACATGTCTTAACCAAGCCACTCATGGCGGTCACAGAATAGACAGACGGTTCCACATATATATGGGACCGTGCACATATAGGACCCTCCACGGTGTCATCGTAACCAACTCTAATTTCTTATATGTGTTTGTGTGATTGGTTATTTATATTGTGTTGATAATATGTGTGTCTTGGTTTGATAAACATATTTGAAATTATATTTATGACATAATCTATGATATGTGTAGCTGTTACGACCATCAAAACCACTATTCACATTTAGCCATGCTTGATCAAAAATTTGATACAAATGATTTTTGATTTTAAACATAAACGTATTCACCCCCTCTACGTTTCTACAATATGGTACCAAAAAACTTCATACCCCGTATTTCATTAATACCAAAATAACATTACATAACACCATTACAAACTTGCATAAAATACCTACATAAACCTACATTACATCACAATGACAACCTACATAAACCTAATTAAGAACATAGTCAAAACCAAAAGCATCATCATTTTGTTGAAGAATGCAATCCGATCCCTTTCACCATTCACTTGAACCAACTCAGCTTGAGCATTCCTCAACTCATCTTGAGCATTTCTCAGGTTGACATGAAGCTAATACATCCTTCTTTGATACCACTTATTTGGAAATTCAACATCCACCCACATAAAGTAATTGCAATTAGTTGTAGGATCCAAGTAGTTAGGGCAACAAAGAAACCTGCGAGCTAGGTTGTTAATTGCCTACGATATTCTGCAAGTTGCTAATTGTCCACACCAACAAAGATTGGCCATTGATTTTGGGGTGGAAGAAACCTAGATGAAAAATAGGGGAAAATTATTTTGGGTGGGGTGGGGTTATGTGTTTGGTTAAGTTTTTATTAAAAAAATTGTAAGTGTAAATCTGATTTGGATAGTAGGGCCCACAAAAAGCTGAGGTGGACAAAGTAATAACTCTATCTCCCGTTTACTAGTTTTTGGGGTAACCAGAGTGAAGACGTTTCTGGTTTTCAGTAACCTGAATGTCAAACCCGTATAGCCCAGTAACCCATTTGCACAAAAAAATAGTTGGGTAACATAGGCGAACAAAGTTGCACAGTTTGGTAACCTATCTGTCTTAAAACCCTATTTATGGGTAATGATTTTACACTCTCATTTCTAATTTGCACACTCCAAATTGTGCTTTAAACAATTGTACATTTATCATATGATGCTTTTGAAAATTTTACATTAAAATGTGCGGATCAAAAGTAAAAGTGTGCCAATTGTTACTCTATATTTATCTTCTCCAACTTTGAATTATCTTGCCTCCATCTATGTGTAAAATGCCTTTTTTTAATGTTGCAACCTTAAAAAATTGGACATAAATAATCAATAATCATTAATTATCCCTCTTCTTCTTGAAAGTTGAAAAGACAACCTACCATTATATTTATAATCAACTATACCTGCTTCATGAGTTGCAATTGGAACCATATTATAAGGATCACCTAAGAAAATAAATTAAGACCATTAAGCGGGCAACGCTTTTCTTTATTTATATTAATGTTTATAGTAGTAGGGAGAAGGTTGTAATAATGTTTGTTGTTTTGTTAATTATTTTCAAACTTTGAATAATTCAATAAAAGGGATGCATCCTATATGTTATAGACAACTAGCACGGTATCCGTGCATTAAAACGATGAATATCCTATAATCAAAACTTTTGATGTATAATATTATTTGATTATATATTTTTCGTGATAATAACTTTACGCTTGTCGTACACTATCTCATATAAATATGATAGAGTACCCGTGTATCGCAATTTAGTGGTTATACGAAAACGATAGTTAATAGTATTACAAAGTTGTGACGATTGGCAATGCAAGATACTTGCTAGTCAATATATTATGTAATATTTGTCACAATATTATATAACGTGTAAGCATAGAGTAGTATACATTAGTTTGGTGCAAATAAATAATCAGCAAATATGTAGATAACTTTGTTTAACAAAATATGAATTACGTTATTTAAAAGCTACACATTTTATACCTTAAAATCACACGAAATTTCGTACTTTGGGTTATGATGACCATATTAATGGCTTGTTTAGTTTGTACCTTGTGGTATATTAATTATTTTTTGAACGATGAATTATTTTAAAGCTAACATTAATTATAGGTGTTGTATAGATGTATTAGTGAATTAAGTTAATGTAAACATATGTTTACAACTTGTATTTTTTTAATGAGAGAATATTTTAAGACTCACATTAATTATTTGTTAATATTTTTAGCATTATTAAAAGTGATTCCTCCCGTCATGTATTGTGTAAACTTAATTGTATGTCAAAAGTCAATAGTCTTTACAAAAATCAAACCTCCATCCATGATTGATGAAAAGGAATACAAGACACTTATCCACATTCTCTATATATAAAAACACAAATCGAATAGATTTATAGAAGAGGCCGTGTTTTGCTTTTCTAAAATAATAATAAGAGATATTTTTTTCTTTTCACTTTCAACGTGCGTTTGTGTGTTAACGTGTCATCCAACGACATTGGTTTGTGTGATGAGGCGATGTGGTAACGCCGACAACGCCTTAACCAACTCAACATAACGCCGAGCTTGACGTTACCATATCTAGGCCTCTTATGGTCAACTTTAGTGGCTTTACCAGTCTTTTTTTTTTGTGTAAAACACACACTATCCCCTTTCATAGTTCATGCAACTGAGTGAAGACGTTTTTGGTTTTCAGTAACCTGAATGTCAAACCCGTATTGTTCAGTAACCCATTTTCACAAAAAAATAGTAGGGTAACATAGGCGAACAAAGTTTCACAATTTGGTAACTTATCTGCCTTTTTTGCATGTTGCAGCCTTTAAAAATTGGACATAAATAACCAGTAATCATTATTATCCCTCTTCTTCTTGAAAGTTGAAAAGACAACCTACCATTATATTTTATAATCAACTATACCTGCTTCATGAGTTGCAATTGAAACCATATTATAAGGACCACCTAAAAAATAAATTAAAACCATTAGATGAGTTGCAATTGGAACCATATTATAAGGATCACCTAAAAAAAATAAATTAAAACCATTAGGCAGGGCAACGTTTTCTTTATTTATATTAATGTTTATAGTAGTAGGTGAGAAGGTTGTTATAGCTTATAATGTTCGTTGTTTTATTAATTTATTCTCAAACTTTGAATAATTCAATAAAAAGGACGTATTCTTTATGTTATCGACAACTAGCACAATATCCGTGCATTAAAGCGGTGAATATTCTATAATCAAAACTTTTGATGTATAATATTATTTGATTATATATTTTTCGTGATAATAACTTTACGCTTGGCATGCAAGAATTTTGTGAATCAGTTTATCGAACACTATCTCATATAAATATGATAGAGTACCCGTGTATCACGATTTAGTGGTTATACTGAAACGATAGTTAATAGTATTACGGTTGTGACGATTGGTAGTGCAAGATACTTGCTAGTCAATAAATATTATGTAATATTTATCACAATATTATATAACGTGTAAGCATAGAGTAGTATACATTAGTTTGGTGCATATATATACTCAAGAATCAGAGATAAGTTTGTTTAACAAAATATGAATTACGTTATTTAAAAGCTACACATTTTTATACCTTAAAATCACCCGAAATTTCGTACTTTGGGTTATGATGACCACATTAATGGCTTACTTTCGACCAAAAAAAAAATCGTATTTTTCACCTTTTTTAAGTTTTTTACTTTTACGTTCGAAAATTGCATTAAAAATCATATATGATTAAACACTAATTTGAATATCACATGTGATATTAGTATTATATCATATATGATATTAGTGTTATATCATATATGATATGTAATATCACATGTGATATTAGTGTAATATTACATATGATATACATATCATATCACATGTGATATCACATATCATATAGTATGATTTAACACTAATATCACATGTGATATTCTAATTAGTGTTTAATCATATATGATTTTTTTCATGCAAATTTCAAGTAATGTAAAAAGACGAGAAACGTGAAAAAAACAATTTTTTCTTTTTCGAAAGTATATCAAAGTGCCCGCTCATAGAAAGATAATTAAATGCTCTTCATGACGATGTAAATATTTTCACTTAACGATTAACGGTTTAAGAGATATTTAAATTATAAAAATAGGTGAAATAATAAAATGTTTTTAATTTCATCATTGATTTCTTTTTAGATGGATGGTGGAGATGAGTCCCTTGGTATGTAAGAAAAGTTTGGTATGTAAAATAACTCCCCTCTAACTTAATTCACTAATAATACATCTATACAACATCTATAATTAATGTTAGCCTTAAAATAATTCATCGTTCGTGCCTATGTATAGAAAGATAATTAAATGTTCGTCACAATGATATTTTTTTTTTCGCTTAACGATTAACGGTTTGAAAGTTATTAATATTTAAAAAAAGAAGATGAAAGTTGGTTTTTTAAATTGTAAGATTAATCTCATCAATTAGATCAAATAAAAATGGATGGTGAGGATTGATCCCTTGGTATGTAAATAATCTTTTGTCATCAAATGATCTTAAATCATATAAACATATGTTTAGAACTTGTATTTTTTAACGAGAGAATATTTTAAGACTCATATGTTAATATTTTTAGTTTTATTATTTGTATTTTTTGAATTATTGTTTTCATGTTAGAATTTTATTCAACATGCTTTATTATTTGTATTTTTTCATTTAATAAAAGAAAAGCGATTAGAAAAGTGATTCCTTCATCATGTATTGTGTAAACTTAATTGTATGTCAAAAGTCAATAGTCTTTACAAAAATCAAACCTCCATCCATGATCGATGAAAAGGAATACCACACACTTATCCACATGTTCTCTATATATAAAAACACAAACCGAACAGATTTATAAAAGAGGTCGTGTTTTGTTTAAAAAAGAAGAGAAACTTTTTTTTTCCCACTTTCAATGTGCGTTTGTGTGTTAACGTGTCATCCAACGACGTTGGTTTGTGTGATGAGGCGATGTGGTAACGCCAGCAACACGCCTTAAGAGCACTCCCATCCTTAACGGGGTAACGCCCATTATCGGCATTTTAACGCCGTTAGCGGCGTTACACCGTTGGAAGAGATAATGTTTAACGCCGTTGGTCCCAAGCCGTTACCACCATAACGCGCGTTATGCGCTGAAACAAAACAAAAAAAAAAAAAAAAAAAAAATCAAAAAATTTTCATTTCAAGTCCCTCTAACGGCTACTAGCCGTTAACTTTTAAAAAAAATTTCAAAAACCACCCCTAACGGCTAGTTTAAAAAAAAAAAAAAAACATTTTTTTACCACTATAAATACACAATTAAAACACCATTTTTTTCCACACTTCAACTACTAAATCCTCTCAATCTTTCAACTTCCCCTAACTGCAAAAAAAAACAATGTCGGGAGGCAACGACGATACTTTCTACAATCTTCTCGCTGGTGGGTGGAATCCCTCAAACCCGGGTTCATCATCTAACCCGAATGCGGGTTCATCTTCAAAGCCCAACCCACTAGGCGCTTCGAGCCAAGAAATGTGGCAACAACATCAAACATTACTGTTTTGGCAACAACAAAACCAACAAAGCACCTTAAACTCCAACTTTCAAAACCTACAATTCACACAACAGTCACAATGGCTATCCCTAAGAAGGAGGGTAGTGGTTTTACGACGGCTAGTATCAAGGTTGAATATGAATGAAACCTCCACATTGCATGAAATGTAAAGTGTTTGGGCATGATAATGCTTGTTGTCCTAAGTCTCCTAAGGAGCATCATCCGATGCTCACACCTCGAACTGGATGCGAATGATGATGGTTTTAAGGTGGTGCGAATCGGAAAGCCAAACCCCAAGGTCCAAGTTGTCTAGCGGTATTAATATGGGTAGGGTCCTAAATTTGCTCCTAGGAAGGTGTTTATATCCCAAAGAAGAAGACACGGACGTTACTATCATAATGCTGCTGGGTACTCCATTACTACTTCTAACTCTTTTGGGACACTTGAGGTGCATGAGGACACGGCATTCAAAGTCATGTGGTTGATTCTAATTCGAGAAGGTTAATGAGGCGGCGATGATGGGGATTCTACCGGTTGTTCTAAGGAAGCGTATGTGGTTATGGTCGTACAATGGAGGTTAAAGAGGATGTGTTAAATAAGATCGGTTCTACATCACATGTTCCGCCATGAGTGATTCAATGGGAACAATGGATGTTGGTTCTACTCCCATAGTTGAGAAAATTGGTAAGATTGAAAACTACTTATTCTTGGGAAAGCTACTCTTGTGGATGATGATGGTCAACCTATTCCGCCTACCTCTTCTACTAAGAGAGCTAACCCTTTTCTAAAGTGGGAGAGATCGAGGTGTCGATTCGAAGATGAGGTTGTTGCTAACCCATTTGATGAGTCCGCTAATTTATTTGGTGGTGGCTAAGGGTATGAAGATGAGTATGATGAATATGACTTGAGGACTATCGAAACAGTTCGTGATCTTCCTGGAATTGGATGCCTTTAATGCCATGTATGGCACAACGTTTCAAGGTCCTAGGAAATAATCTTCTTCGTTGGGTCATATGTTATCATTTGAGTAGTGTTTTGTTTCTTGTTTAGATAATTGGAAGTTTCTTGTTATTGTTTCAAATGGGCCATTGTTTCAAATCTTTAAGTATTTGAAGGAAGTCCAATAACATTAATATAGTTATGTTTTTTTAAAGTATTATGTAATGTTTTTATTTTTAATTAAATGGTATGTTTTATTATAAATATTGTGACGTGATTTTATGTATTTAAAAAAAAAAAAAAAAAAAAAATGAATTGGTACTAGACTACTCCTACTAGTTAGGGTAGTGTTAGGGTAGTATTGAGTAGTTTTGAGTTGGAGTTTTTATTGGATAGAGGTGATATGACACCCTCGGGTATTAGGGTATGAAAGCTCCACCTCCTCCCTTACAGTCTTACATGGGTCATGCGTGTGCAACAGAAGATTTCCCTATATACCTACTCATCCACAATCACAAGGAAGTTTCTTACACACAGCAGGCATCAATAGTCTTTTATTATTTACTCCCTCCGTCTCAATTTAATTGTCCATATTTCTATTTTTGGATGTCTCAAAAAGATTGTTCACTTTCCTTTTTTAGTAAAAACTAGAGAATCTAAACAGGAAATATTCTGGTTGAAAATTAAAGTGGCCCCACTTTTATTAAACTTTGTGATTTCTCTCTCCTGACAATTAAATTGAGACGGAGGGAGTATTAGAATTATTCAAAGGAAAATACATACTCATCGGGAAAGGTTCCTATACACTGTAGTAGGTCAATAGTCTTTTATCATTACTCGTAATAAAAATAGAATTATGCATAGCATATATATACATAACCACAACCTCATATATACAAAACACACCTAAACACATAACCTCACTCCTTCTTTCATTATTGACCATTGACTACCAGCAGTCCACCACTACTCGTGTATTTGTGTATTCAGATCTCGTGAGAAGTACTAGCTAGCTCCTTCGCATCATTTTGTAACCCAAACCTCGCCCTCTTTTACTTCACTTTTGATAAAATTAGAAACATGATGTTTTCACCTGACGAATTTGCTCACCTCAAAATCCCCTTGAAGATATAAGATCCGCCACCAACAACTTTGATGACAAAATGTCATTTCAAAGTTGGATTTGGCAAATGCTTACAAGGGACAGCTCTTGTGGTCCGGTGAGCTGATTGAAATCAATGCTCGGAGGTTTAATAAAGACGAATGGAATGATGAAAAAAAACATTGGTTTTGGATGGAGACTTCAATGCTTTCTAGTCTAAAGCATAAAAATCTGGTTTCTCTTGTTGGGTTTTGTGATGAGAATGGTGAAAAGATCATCATTACCAGGCGTGATGTCATGGGAAGTCTTGTAAACTATCTAAGTGACCCGATGATGTTGACATGGGTGCGAAGATTAGAGATATGTGTCGGTGTTGCCAATGCATTGAGCTACATTCATTATGACGAGCCACGTGATTTTAGCGTTATACATCGAAACATAGACAGTAGGATAATTCTGTTAAATGATTATTGGGAACCCAAGTTATCTCAATTTAGACTTTCCATGAAGATCAAAGCATCTGAAAGGCACAATTGTTTCAATACTGATAAAGTATGGAGAAGGGATGGGTATACAGACCCAACATATATAGAGACAAAAAGGGCGAACCACAAGTCGGATATGTACTCCTTTGGGATAGTAATGTTTGAACTACTGTGTGGTAGGGAAGCAGTAATCAACGACGACCAAGATAATAAGTACTTGGCTTCGGTGGCGTTGCCCGTTATAGGAGAAGAAACTCAATGAAATAATTGATTGGGATTTATGGAGTCAAATGGACTCTCAATCGTTTGACATTTTTATGAAATAGCATATGAATGCTTGAATGAAGAACGATCGGCACGCCCAAATATTGATGAGATTGTCACGAGACTTGAGAAAGCGTTAGAACTCGCACGTGAAAACAGGCCTGTAAGACTTCTTTTCTCTCATTCATCTTTCTATACTCTATATTTGTTTACACCTTCACTCCATTTGTATATACAGCTTCTTTGTTCTGTTTCATCTTTCTAACACAATAATTAATAGCCCTTTGATATTATGTCTTCCGTTGCTGGACCTCACTGAATATTACTACCCCAATATGCAATGCTAACAAAACTCAAGTTAAGATATGACCAAAGATACCATATTTTCTCTGTTATTTTAAGAAGAATGTGGCAGGCGTTTGGCCTATCGAATTAGCAATTTGGTGTAGAAACAAGAATATTTTGATTTCAAGTTTCGGCTGTGATAAAGATGTATTAAAAGTGCCTGTATCACTTGAGACTATTTTACTTTCTTACTTTCAAAAAACGTCAGAAGCTTTGCAATAGTTACTATTTTGACACCAAAAGAAATGTATATAGGATATGACGTTGAAAATAACATCTTCAGGGCATAAGGTAATGTAAAAAATATTACTGGTATAAATGTTATATAGTTGGCTTCATGAAAAAGTCAACCTATTTCATTTTATCAATTCGTGAAGTTGAATTTTGCAATGCTAACACTCTGTTTTCTAGATTCATTATTATTTGACTAATTCCAATTTGATTACAAATAAACGTCAGTAAAATAACTTATGCAGGAAAAAACAACTTTATTGTTTAATTCAATTATCAATGATAATCATGATGCATCTCACATCCTTTTGTAACCTAAACTCTGTTTTTGTGACAGATACACTCTTCGCCCAACCACCTTGCTCACCTAAGAATTCCCATTGAAGATATAGAATCCGCCACCAAGTACTTTGCTAAAAAGAATGTCATCGGAGAAGGTGGATTTGGAAAGATATATAAGGGACAGCTCCTGTGGTCCGGTGAGTTGATGGATATAACTGCTCATAGGTTAATAAATAAAGAATGGGATGATGAAAAAGAACAACAGTTTTGGACGGAGATTTCCATGCTGTCTAGTCTCAAGCACAAGAATCTTGTTTCTATTGTTGGGTTTTGTAATGAAGTTTGTGCAGAGACCATCATTTACAAAGACGAGTCCAGGGGAAATGATTGGAGGCTCGACAACTATCTAAGTGACACAATGAGGTTGACATGGGTGCAAAGATTGGAGATATCTGTGGGTCTTGCGAATGTATTGAGTTACATTCATTATGACAAGCCACGCGATTTTAGCGTTATACACCGGAACATCAGCAGTGAAACAGTTCGACTGAATAATGTCTGGGAGCCTAAGTTATCTGAATTTCAGCATTCCATGAAGATTAAACCATCTGAAAGGAACCATTCTTTCCATATTGATTCAGTTTGGTCTACGAAAGGGTATACAGATCCAACATGTCTAGAGACAAAAAGTGTGAACCACAAGTCAGATATCTACTCCTTTGGGATATTGCTATTTGAACTATTGTGTGGTAGGAAATCAGTTATTGATGACCATGATAATAAGTATTTGGCTCCAGCGGTCATTTTCCATTATAGAAAGAAAATACTCAATGAGATTATTGACCCGGATCTATGGAAACAAGTCGATCCGCAATCATTCAACGTTTTCACAGAAATAGCGTATGGCTGCTTGAATGAAGAACAATTGCAACGCCCAAATATAGGTGAGATTGTTGCAAGACTTGAGAAAGCATTGGAATTCCAAATGGCAGGCGAAAATAGGCTTGTAAGTCTTTTTTTTTCCTCTTCAAACCTGTATATCATCATAACTATTCTATTCAGAATAACTTATTATCTATGATTAATAATGATAGTCTACTTATTACTGTATTTATGATGCTAAAGGAACACTCAGTAGTTGCGGCCGAAGTTGAAGGTACATCATCCAGTCAAGAGAAGGTAATTTTTTCTTATAACTCTTTTTGTTAGTCTCATCAAAATTTTAAAATAGAATTGAGATTCTCCTTATGTTGAAGGCTTGAAGCCAATTAATGATCGGTGACATTGTGTCTAAAGTTGGGAAAAATCACATTTGCCAACTATTGTTCTAACATCTAGCTATTCTCGAGTATAATACACAAGACCCTCTTTTTTAAGTATCTCCCAACATTTTTCTCTTTGATAAAGTTTTATAATGGAGTAATTTACCTGAGTTTACTGTTTCACCCTATGAATCTGCACACTTTGTAATGGCGTCTTGTTCGATACATATAGGGATCAGTGAGCTCCGTCTTTACAGGCGTTGAATCACATGTCAGCAAAAAGACAATGTCGTCCCTCAAAGATCTTTCTCCGTCAAAGTTCAGCTTTCAAGATATAGAATCCGCAACCAACGGATTTGCTCATGAAAATGTCATTAAAGAATTTGGGTTTGGAATGATTTTCAAAGGCCGTCTCTCGCATTCTAAACAGTTCATCGATATTATTGCAAAGGGTTCTTTCCTAAATTTGAAAATGATAAGAGAAAAGAATTTTGGACGGAGATTTCAATGCTTTCAAGTCTCAAACATAAGAATCTAGTGTCTCTTATTGGCTTCCATGATCTTAAGTAACAAGTTTATCATATACAAGAAGGAGGCCAACGGAAGTCTAGACAAATATCTAAATGACCAGACCTCACATGGATGCAAAGGTTGAAGATATGTCTTGGTGTCGCAAATGCATTGAGTTACATCCACTATGACGCTGGACGCGATTTTAGTGTCATACATTGCAACATCAGGAGCTCAAAAATTTTACTAGATGACAAATGGGAACCCAAGCTATCTGGTTTTGAACTTTCATTGAAAAATACAGTAGCTCGGAGGCACCGTCTTCTTCTTACTCGTGATATTATTGAAAATGTCTACATGGACCCAAAATATAAAAAGACCGGTGGTGTGACCCACAAGTCAGATGTGTATTCGTTTGGTGTTGTACTATTTGAAGTTTTGTGCGGAAGGAGTGCAGTAGATGAAGATGAGTTGGGAGAGGGGTTATTAAGTAAATTGGCCAAATTTAGTTTGGATGATTTGATCAATCCGGGTTTACAAATACGGATGGATCCAGAAGCATTCAAAATCTTCGCAGAGACGGTATTTTACTGCTTACAAGAGGAACGGGCTAAGCGTCCGCATATAGATCAGGTTGTCAATAAACTTGAGAAAGCTTTGCAACTCCAGCGGAAACATGAAAATCCAGTCGACAGTACATCATCCAATCGTTTGAAGGTAATTAATTTCCTTAAACTTTTGATTTGAGGCCGATTATCCTAATTAATAAAAAAGCTAGAGTTACATAGTTATTGTCTGGTTTAACTAACACACTATTAAAACTGTGATGCTGGTTTAGCTTTACAAAAGTCATCCAAGAAGGGAAACAGATAACAGCATCATATACAAACCTCCAAACCTACACCCAATAACAAACTAATATGCTTAAACATATCAACTTTTTCTTTGGACGTTCTCATTTTTTTGTAAATGTTAGTCAATTATAATTTATTCTTTAATTTGACTATGATCGTTACTAACATTAATGTGGTGCTGCATACCTCCATAAAGTTACAAGAGAAGAATTTGGAACACTTAAAGATCGGACTAGATGTTATAAACGAGGCTACCAAGAATTTTGACGACGATATTGCATCGGGTCAGGCGGATTCGTAAAGTATACAAAGCAGATCTTGAACATTTCGATAGCAGTAATTCCTCGTCGATAGATGGTGTGAATAAGTGCAGTTTACCCAGAAAAAGAAGCACGGTAGCCATAAAGCGCATTCACAATCAAAAGGAGAACAAGGGTTTATTTCAGAAATTGAAATTCTAACTACTTGTAAGCATGATAACATAATCCCTCTTCTTGGCTTTTGCTCAGAAGGTAACGGTGCAATGATCCTGGTTTATGAGTATGCTTCTAAAGGAAGTCTTGAAGACTATTTGGGAAGTAGTGAAAAAATGACTAATCTTACTTGGGTGCAACGTATAAGAATATGTCTTGATATTGCACATGGCTTGAATTACATTCACACCAACACGGATCAGGACAAACAGAAGATAATACACCGTGACATCAAGAGCGCGAATATTCTGTTGGGAGATAATTGGAAGGCGAAGATTGCGGATTTTGGGCTCTCCAAAGTTCACCCAGCAGATCAAGATGCCAGTACTTTCAGTGCCAGTACGATTGCAGGTACACCTATGTACTTCGATCCAGAATATGAGAAGTCTGGCAAGCTAAATAAGAAATCTGACATTTACTCTTTTGGAGTGGTGTTATTTGAGATCTTGACCGGGAGGTTGGCCTATGATTTTGATAAGGGGATTGCACCCGTTGCCCGACATCATTTTGAGAAGGGAACACTAATGGAAATTGTTGATGACAAGATAAAGGAAGAAACTGATGAACATATCTTTTCTTTAAGTAAAGGACCCAATAAAGAGTCTTTGGACATATTTTCAAAAATCGCTTTTCGATGTATAGCAGAAACTCAAGTCAAACGTCCATCAATAGATGTTGTCATCAACGAACTCAAAAAAGCGTTAAAACTTCAGGTAAGAAATGGATTTAAATTATAACTTTATAATCTCCATAGTATGTGACATTTCATATATTTTACTTTGTGTAAATAGTACTATTTTAATCCTCATACTACTACTCGATTTTCCATTTAAGTTTTTTTAAACCTTTAGTTTTGTGATTTATTATTTTAACATGAACTTGCAGACTGAGAAACTAAAATTGAATATAAACATCTGAACGCATTTTAGATGGCAAGTAGGTCATTCTGTTTTTAACTTACCAAATCGACTGACTCTCCAATGATTCTCAGGAAAACCACAAGGACAGCCTCAAACTGTCACTTGAAGACATAAAGTTGGCAACGCAAGACTTCAGTCAAGACAATATCATTGGACATGGAGGTTTTGGTAATGTGTACAAAGGAGCTACTCACGCTGATGGACATAATATCATTGCTGCAAAGCGGTTGGATAGGAAGTCTGCTGAAGGAGAAGCTGAATTTATGACAGAGCTGGAAATCCTTATGGAGTATAAACATGTAAATGTCATTGGTCTTGTAGGCTACTGTGATGAAGAGAATGAGAAACTTATTGTTTATGAGTACGCATCCAAGGGAAGTCTTGATAAGTACCTAAGCAATGATAGTCTCACGTGGGTGATGCGGCTTAGAATATGCATCGATATTGCTACCGGGTTGGAGTTCCTTCATGAAAATGTTTCAATTCCAGAAATGGTGATACATAGGGACATCAACAGCAGCAATATCCTACTGTTTGATGATTGGAAAGCAAAGATTACTGGTTTTGGACTTTCCTTAGTATGCCCAGCAGGTCAGGACGTAGACTATGTCATCGACAACGTTACAGGCACAATCGGCTATCGTGACCCACTATACTCGAAAACAGGCTTCTTAACCAAAGAATCTGATATATTCTCGCTTGGTGCAGTTTTATTTGACATATTGTGTGGGAAACTATCATCCGAAAAACTAGATGATGAGTATTCTTATTTACCCTCTTTGGCTAAACAACACTATCATGAAGGAAAACTTGAAGATTTAGTGTTTGAGGGTATAAAAGAACAAATTGTGCCACAGTCATTTGTAACTTTTACAATGATTGCCCTTCAATGCTTACATCACAGGAGAGAAAGACGACCAACAGCTAAAGAAGTGGTCATACAACTTAAGAAAGCATTGGAATTCCAGGTAAGTTTCTATATTTTGACATAGCTGGCCTTTAACTATATATCCATTTAAACTCTTAGAAAGTAAATTGTATGAAACATGAGTTTACTGATTGATTCATGTATATCCAGGAGGATTATGACATATGGGAGAGCAAATTGCCTAAAGACTATAAAGAAATAATCAAAATATCAAAGTGCCCAGAGATCTATTTTGCCAAAAAGAAAGAGGAACTCTTCAAAATATTTTCTAACGGAATCCTCCTTCAAGAGGACAAAGTGGTAATTAATTCTTTTATATATCTCAATTATTTTTTGTTTCTAGTGTTTTATGCATCTTTCACTTTTTGAGGGACAGTTAAAAATCTCACATGCATTTATACATAATACAAATCGAGTCTGAATTGATTTGTGTTGTATTATAGCTGCCGTCATTCGATGGTAAACGAGAAAGAAATGAAATGGTATCAGCAACAACGTTTTCATATAAAAACAGTTGTCCTTTTAAGTGGCAATCTCTTCCGGAATCAAGGTTCTTCTCTCTTTCTTTCTACCCTCGTAATTGTTAAATACAGTTATAAGCTATATACGGTAGCATAATAATTTGTTTATATATTTTAGTTTTTACTTTTGTTTATATTACAAGTTTTAGTTATGGGAAAAAAAGACAAAATATAAATCTTTCGTTAGAAATTGGATATGCAAGCTGAGTGAAAACTAGTGGACACCCACATGCATTGACAAATTTGGTATTTCTGCTCTTTGGAGTCATAGCTTGTTTTTTTCTAATAGGTGGTTGTGGTATGCCCCTGTTTTGGGTCCTCTGTTTTCACGACCATGAATGTTAAATTTGGCAGCATCTTGCTAGTCGATTTTATAAAGCCACTTAGTGAAGAATGAAGGGGACGACCTTGATGTTGCATTGGGATGAACATCCGGCGGTTTGGGGCTGTTTTGGGTCAGAACCAAACCTCAAACCGAAAGTTTGTTTTTTACATTTTTCAAAACCAAACCCTGAACCGAAGTCAGTTTGGTTTTTCTGGTCTTTGTTTTTTTTTTTCAGTTTGGTTATTGGAAATGTTTTTTTGTTTTTCCATTCAAGGTCAAGCTTTTCTAATGGTATAAACTTGATTTCACAAATACTAGCTGATAACAAACTTAAACGTATTTGAGTTCATTTTTGCATCGAAAAACAAAATAGACATTACATATAACGATGAGAGAAAAACTATTTTGGTGGGGACAATTGATATGCGATAAAGAAAAACTAATTAAACGTATTTGAGTTCAATTTTTAGTAATTTTAGATAAAGAGATATGTCTTACGAATATTATATGTGTATCTCTTATTTTTGACACTTTTGGAAGCATTTCGATTAAAACTTAAATGTATATTTTCAAATAGTTTAGTTAACCACAGGGCGGCTCGGTTTTTTCAGTTTTATAAAACCAAAATCCGAAGCAAAAATTGTGGTTTTTTTAAAAACTCTATATTGGACCATTGGTTTTTGAAGTGGATCCCCTTTTTGGGGCGTTTTTTTTCGATGTTTGGGTTTTGGTTCTGCTTTTGGGTTTTGGGTTTTCTTGATCACCACTAGTGTTGAAGACGCCAACTTGTGGTTTGGGCGGAGAAATGCGGATGCACATAGTCGGGTTAGGTGCAACATTAAAAGAAGATGAAGATTTAAATCAAGATTTCTCGGGTACCTTATCCATATATCAAATCTTAAAAAGAAAGTAGATCTGAAAGATACCAAAGAAATGTTATAGGCTTGTCTGCATCACAATTAATAGAGAAAACGACTACTAGACTAGACTAGACTAGACTACTAGTCTTCGGCAGGACGTTTTAATGCACAAAAACGTCGGGACGCAGGCTCCTTGCATAAAAATTCGTGAAAGAATCTTTTTATGAATAAAAGAACATTGACGTTTTCTCTTTATTTATATGTTACAGATACAATAAATTTATAATATGAATTAAAATTATTCCTCCGAAAAAGCTTATCTATTATAATTAACTAGAAGATTACCCAAGCATAGCGATGATTATGTATAGTTTTCAACAAAATCTAGTTGCGTCAATTTGCTTGTGCATATTTGTTCATTCCTTTGTGTATCTTTTTGGGTTTATTTATTTCTTTTGTGTATCTTTATGGGTGTGGTTTAAAGGTAGCAATCATATGTGTGTGCGTACGCGAATTTTTCTAATATTTTTTAAATAAATATTATGAAGACAATACAGTAGATTTTTAGAAGTGTTGGTTTGATTTGTTGGTGACTCAGCTTAGGTGTGTTTATTATGTGTCTTTGAATCACTTTTGTGGCTCATTTATTTGAATAATAGTTATTTCACGTTTCAATTGTAGCTTCTGTAGCTTGAGATAATTTTGAAAATATATTGACGATCATTTTGTAAATCATTTTCCGAAATATTGTATGTATTCTAACGTATTAACTCTAGTTCGGGTCCACATAAATTTGTTACATTCACTATGTTTCATGCCAAGTATACTTTATAAGTGTTTATAGACAATAGTTTTATTACCCGCGCAAAGCAGTGACAACAAACGTTTTGTCGTATTTTTTTTCTGATTTTTGTCATGGAACGATTTCCCGTGATTGTGATGTAAAAGAAGGGAAAGTGGTGGAGAAAAGGAGAGTGGATAAAGATTGTGAATTAAATTGTAATAAATAATGAAATACATTGCCTATTATAAGTAAGAGTATTTTAGTAAATCCACTTTTCTCATTTTGTGAGTTTTAAGTAAAATAGTTTTTGCTATAGATTTTTTCGGATTTTTTTTTTTAAATTTAAAATTAGAAGTGTATATTTGGGGGAGTAAAAGCTATGACTGATGAAGACATGGATATTAATTGATAATACGTGCAGGTTCAATACAGTAGTGGAGATGTTTGATACTTCTAACCTGATGATCGAGATCAATACAAGAGCTCAATTTTTATCTCCAAATGTTGTTTATGGGGTCTATTTAGTCTTCAAGTTTCATGACTCAAGAAACTTGTCAAGTAAACCTCTGTATGTTAACCTAAAGTATAAAAATGAGCGCGAAAGTCTACATGCATATTTTGCAACATGGAGAGACAAGGAATGGATGATGATTGAGTTGTGTCGATTTTTGAATGAGAATAATGATGTTTATAAGTTTCTCCTTGAGGGTTTCTCATCGTGCCATTTTGGAGATGGTACAATTTATGTCGAAGGCATTGAATTTCGAGCCATTAACAATGTAAGTTTGAAAATACTCTGTGGTTCCTAATTTATATTCCTTTTTATATATTGTATAAAGAGATGGATATATGGAGAGAAATAAAAATCATGTTCTAAGTTACATGCATATACCATGATTCTTATACAGGTGAAACATGAAGAAATCGGAAAGTTTAAAGAAGTCCAACAGGTCCTGAAATCAAACTTCATTGTGGATCAGGTGAAACAATTACCAGCTAAGTTTGAAGAAATATGTAAGAAAACGGTAAGCGTGACGAATTGTTCTGGTTTGGCGAAGTAAATGGAATGAAACTTCTTATGCTTTCGGCCAAGGCAGCTTTATACAAATACTCTAATGTGGATCTTTTTACTTCAAAACCATCACCCCAGGCCAGGTTTGCTTTTTAACAAACTTTTCCTTACTGTACATTCACTATGAGCTCATTATGGTAACCCGAATATTTAAAAAATTTCTCATCAAATACTAGATTCAATAAATCTAGATCTTAACCTTCTTTTTGGTCTTAATAAAATACTAATGATTCATGAATAGCTAGTTGACAAAACTTTCATTAATTTTTATTTGGTTTTTTGTGTCTTCAAATTTTACGTTGTTTTGTAATCGTATAATATACCGTTGATGCAGATTTCGGAAGGTCGTCGAGTTTTTACCACAAAAAGTATTTCGTATCAACTGCACAATTGAAAGTCAAATGTTATCCCCTGATACAGACTACAGGTGTTGCCTTGTGTTCAAGATTTCAGAAAAATGCCAGGGCTTGCATTGTCCGGTGAAAGTACGAGATCTACTCCACCAAGAAAACAATGAGGCTGAATATTTCTATTTTATTACCCCGAGCCGATTGAATACAAATGATATTACTCGGGTACCAAAGCAAAGGGAAGACGGATGGATGGAGATTCAGCTTTGGAACTTTAACTCAACTCATGAACTTGAGAATGATTCTCTTTCGATTAATATGAAGTTTACAAGTATTGAAGAACCTATAGCTGGTCTAATTGTTTGTGGCCTTGAGTTTCGGCCATTGTAAAAGAATTATTTCCATATTTAGTATTATTTGTTTTTAGTGGGTGTGGAAAACGCTATTGGTGTTGCACCCTGATAATTTTAGATAGAGTAAATTTCAAACACCGTCCTTTGGTTTGACCAAATTGTAGATTGAGTCTTTACCTTTTGATAGTGCAGAGGCAATCCCGTGACAAACTTTTGTAACCCAAACACCTTTTTGTTCGGACAAACAAACAGATACATGATAATGTCTACAATCAATGACAATTTGCACACTTAAAACTCCCTTGAAAGTATAATTTCCACCACCCACAACTTTCATGACAAAACTATCATCGGTACAGAAAGTCGATTTGGTAATGTACTAGCGACAACTCTTGTGGTCTGGTAAGTTGATTGATATCCATGCTTAGTGGTTTAGGTAACCTGCCTTGTCATAGTTTTTACGTAAGTGTTTTACCACACCAATTTCCTCTCAGAAACAACTCCTAGGGCCGAGTCTCCTACACCAATCAGGCATATTTAGTCTCCTCATGCGGCCTTGGGTCCTTTGTGGCCGAATACCGTTAGACTACATCATAAAGCCAATGGCCTTGCAAAATTTATTGGCTTCTATTGTGGCATACAATAAATTCTAGTGACCACCTCATCCCGCGTCGACCATGTACCAAGACACAACGGTGTGTCGTTACTTTCCTAGGTGTTGAGCTTGGTGTTGGCGCATTTAAATCTAAGATTACACATACGGTAAGACATAAACCCGTCGGTTTTCTAGTCTTATATTTTTATATCCAGTATTAAAGCGATTTTTCCGAAAAGTCGTTTTACGTATGAACTATGCATGAATTCAAACCACGATTTGTTAAGTTTAGAAAAACAAATCCTTAATAATAAAAAGTTTCTAAACTTAGGTTACCCTTCCTAAGCCTTTTTTTAGATAGGTTAACTAAATTCATTGAGTTATCCTTTTGTTACACGATCTCGTTGTCAGGGACGACTCGGTGCTTAAGTACACCTTTACCCCTGACTTTAGCGAAGACACTCACGTTTATTTCTCTAAATAATACCGATTGACATATTATTTACTCTTAGCATGCATAATTAGACATTAAGAAAACACATAATCGACATCGCCAAAACATAATTTAATGTTGATCCCTGGGTTTACTTCTAGTTTCGTGTTTCGTGTCTGCCGTCCGTCATTCTTTCTTTCTCCCGGTGGATCTTCTATCCTCGGTGATCTTGTATCCTCCGTGCTCCTACTGGATCTTCTCTCTCCTTGTACTCCATAGGTTCTTCTACCTCGTCTAGGCTTCCTTGCATCACGTCCGTCTTGGTTTACATCTAACTAAAAGCTACTCTACTTTTAAAATTAGATTATAAACCAAACAACTTTACATCACAACCAAACAGTTAATATTTTTGGTCTGTGGCTCAAGCTCTTGTCATGCATGATTCAAATAAAGCAGGAATGTACTAATTATAAAATAATTATAAAATTACAGGTGAAAATACTTAAGTTATAACTTGCTAGGACCTACTACACATGCACATGCACCACATGTGTAACTCATCTTAATAGTACATGCAAATCACGAGCTTCACCCATATTGTTGCACACCAATGCAACATGTCATTCTCGAAGAATAATGGCTCTTACACTATTGCTTCATATTACAATTTAGAAAGTTTTACTTTTAAATTTTATAAACCCTAATTAGGGTTTCCAAAACTTAAAATTTTAAAAGCTTGTTACTTAGGTAACAAGAAACCTTAAGTCGCCATACGATATCATAACGTTGGATAATCCAGGTCTTATGATCACACAAGTACAATTAAAAGGAGATAACTATGATGAATGGTCTTGTTAATTCTGAACGTCTTTGAGAGCAGTAAGACATTCGGGTTCATTGACGGAACCATTAAGAAACCCGAGATAACGATAAAGACATATAAGATTGGTTGACGATCAACTTGTTATTGGTGTCTTGGATACGAAACACCATTGAGGACTCGTTTCGTTCAACCATCTCGCCTAAGGAAGTAGCAGAACAATTGTGGAATGACATAAAAGATCGTTTTTCAATTGCCAATGAGCCTCCGGGTCAATAACTAAAATCTGATCTTGCTAGTTGTCGACAAAAAGGAATAACGATAGTCGACTACCATGCAAAGTTGAAGCAAATCTAGGATGGAGTAAGTAACTACAAATAGGTAGCAACATGCAAGTGTGGCAAGTGTGAACGCAATTTTGGAAAAATTATTACAAAGAAGCAAGAAGAAGAAAAGGTTCATACGTTTCTTCTTAGACTTGGTGAGAACACGTATGGAACCGTAAGATCAAATATATTGGCACAAGATACGCTACCGAGTATGAATAAAGTATACTCGACTCTTATTCAGGAGGAACTGGTCAAGACCATGACGCGGGGAATGGATGAACGACAAGAACTAATGACCATGGTTGTTCAAAATCGAACCGAGTATAAGAATAAATCCACAAGTTGCACAAACTGTCATAAAACAAGACATGATGTTGAAACTTGTTTTGAAATCCATGGCTATCCGGGTGTACAGATTGGAGCAGCTTCAACAAACAATGAAGTCAAGGACTCACAAGTTGTGACATGTCTTGGTCTTAGACCAAAGCAATGCGAAATACTAATACAAATTTTGAACGGAAAGGAGGGTCTAGATCAACAGAAAAAATGAATGGTATGTATTATTGGATTATCACTACTACAAAATAGTTGTTTACTCACACTTATTAGAGCATGTTGGCGCACTTTAAAGTGTGAAGAATTAAAAAGTTCACACTAGTATACGTGTGAACCAATTGGGTGTAGCAAATATTTTCACACTTTTATGTGTGAAGTTTTATAAATATTTTTCATACTTTTAAGTGTGAGAGTTTTAAAACAATTCTTTACACTTTTAAGTGTGATGATTTTGATTTTCCCCTTTACCCAAAAAAAAAAGTGTGATGATTTTGATTCTTCACACTTTTAAGCATAATGATTTTAATTTGGAAATAATTATTCACACTTTTAAGAGTGAGATTGAAATTCTTCACACTTTTAAAGTGTGAGGATTTTGAAACAAATATTCAAACTCTTAAGTGTAAATATCTTTACAAAAAAATTCACAATTCATAAAGTGCGAAGAAAAAAGTGTGTAGAAATGATATGTTTGTTGTAGTGTATTGATTCTGGGGCAACTAACCATATGACAGGTTTGTTGGAAGAACTTTGCGAATTGCAGGAAATAGCTCAAGTTCTATTCAAATTGCCATACAGTAGAAAGGTCGTAGCTAGACAACAAGGAACCATATGGTTCTGAAACGTTTTGGTTCTAAAATAAAAATTGACCATACCCGGATTGGAGCACAATTTAATTTATGTACCACAATTACTGGACCATTGCACTAGTTTCGTTATGTTCACACCTAACATATGTGTTATACACGATTGCAATACGAGGAAGGTGATTGGTGCGGGTAACACAAAGGATGGAGGACTTTTCTACTTTGAGGATATACCAGCGGTGTAAGTATTTAAGACAACTACAACGTGATCGTTCGATATATGGCATAAACGATTAGGTCATCCCTCTTTAGAAGTAACAAATCTATTCCTTTTTTTTTTTTTTTCTTTTTTTTGAACAGCGATTTATAAAAGGAAAAACTAGCAAGAAGCTAGACTTACAAAGTAATCAAATAAGGGTTTTTAAGCCATTCGATCCAACCGAACGAGGCTCTGCTTCTAAATTTACACCAATAAAAGGAATTAGAGACAATGTTGTCAAAAATAAACGCCTTCGAAGGAGCCTTATCTTCAAAGATGAGCTTGTTGCGATAGGTCCATAAATTCCACCACAAAGCATAAAAAACGCCTTCAAACAAAGCCTTGGTTTTAGACGCAAGCCGGAGAGACAACATCCAAGTACACCACTCCCCATAAGAATTGACATCCACGTAATCAATACACCACCAAGAGGAGATTTTGCGAGCAAGCTGCTTTGCCATATTGCAGCGGAAAAAAAGATGATGAGAAGATTCAGTACCTTCATCGCAAATGGGACAAGATATCGATTGAATATCGATACCACGTCTAGAAATATTGAGTCTTGTTGGTAATGCGTCCATCTTTATCTTCCAAGCAAGCACATTAGTTTTGATAGGAACGTATTTATTCCATCTCGTTTTGGATTGATCAGACTTAAGACGAGAACCATCAATAATCTTACGAATGGAGGCCACCGAGAATTCGCCCGTACTTTCAAGGGTCCAAACCCACCTGTCGACCGAAGGAACCAAGTTAACCAAACTTACTAAAGACATAAGAGCTTCGAATTGCACCTGTTCAGCACCCCCCTGATATGACGACAGAAACACATAGTCAAACTCGAATCAGATAGTTTATCCCGAACGTTAACCTCCTTGTGGTTTTCTAAAGCATACAACCGAGGATAGAGGTCTTTAACAATACCAGCACCGGACCAATTGTCATTCCAAAAAGAAGCCATATTGCCATTACTCAGTTTAAGAAGTATGTAGTCAAAAACATTCACTCGTTGGCTGGACAACACCTTTATTTCCTTAATGATAGTAGTCCAACAAGATTGTCCACCTCCTTTACGAACCAGGTCAATGTTCCCATCGTTACCGTGTATGGCTTTAATAACAAAAGACCAGAGAGAATTATTATGATCGTAAAATCTCCAAAGCCATTTCAACATAAGACCTCTGTTGAGAGCATAAAGGCTAGAAACGCCCAAGCCCCCTTTCTCTTTGTCGGCTAGAACATTATTCCATTTCACCCAAGAAGCTTTACGACTAGCCATCTCATGGCCATTAAAGAAATGACATCTAATTGATTCCGACTTATGTAATACACTCGACGAACACGAAAAATGGACATGTAAAGAGAGGAATCGACCCAAGCACCGACCTTAATAAAGTTAATCGACCACCCATGGAAAGAGCTTTCAATTTCCACTTAGAGGCGAGATTGAACTTTATCAATAACCTCTTTCAAGCCTCACTTGAGACATAATACCACCCACTTTAGTGCCTAAATAAGAGAACGGACTATTAAGGATGAGGCAACCAAGTTTACCAGCCGTGTGATGAACTCTGTCTCGGTCCACATGAACGCCCATGATCTTGCTTTTACTCATATTTATACGGAGCCCCGAGACATGAAAAAAGCATTCTAAAATGTGAGTAAGCGTGTTTATGTTTTTATCATTCCACTTACCAACAAACACCGTGTCATCTACTTAAAACATGTGCGATAAATTTACCGAGTGACCAAGTTTAATCCCCGTGAACATATCAGCATCGACCACCCTTTGGAAGGATATATGCAAACATTCCATGACAAGAATGAACAAAAAAGGAGATAATGGGTCACCTTGCTTCAATCCTTTGAAGAATTGAAATTCTTGAGAAGGACTACCGCTGATAAGGATGGAGCCACGCGAGGACATAAGACATTTCTGAATCCGTTTGCACCATTTTTTCCGAGTGACCAAGTTTAATCCCCGTGAACATATCAGCATCGACCACCCTTTGGAAGGATATATGCAAACATTCCATGACAAGAATGAACAAAAAAGGAGATAATGGGTCACCTTGCTTCAATCCTTTGAAGAATTGAAATTCTTGAGAAGGACTACCGCTGATAAGGATGGAGCCACGCGAGGACATAAGACATTTCTGAATCCGTTTGCACCATTTTTTCCCGAACCCAAACTTTCTTAAAATATCATCCAAGAAATCCCATCTAACGGAGTCAAAAGCTTTCTCAAAATCGACTTTGAAAATCAACAACTGCTTCTTCTTATGTTTACACCATTGCAACACTTCGTTGAGAATAAAAGGACCATCCAAAATTTGTCTCCCTTTGATGAATACCGATTGGACATCACTAACAATATCCCCTAAAACCGTAACAAGCCGATTTGACAATATTTTCGCTATAATTTTGTAAATACTACCAATAAGACTAATTGGTCTGAAATCCTTAACCAAATTAGCGTCATGAATTTTAGGAATTAGAACAATGAAGGAGGAGTTACAACCTTTAGGAATGTCCGTGTGAGTGAAAAAATACTTCACAGCCTCGAAAACATCTTCTTCTATAATAGACTAGAACGTACAATAGAACCCAAAAGAGAATCCGTCCGGACCTGAGGATTTATCAGTGTCGCAATCCCAGATAGCCCGTTTCAACTCTTCTTTAGACACGTCACTTTCTATAACAAATCTATTCCTATAGTGAGTTTAGATTAAAAAAATAATAATAATAATCAAGTGCTTAGTCAAACTTGTGATGTGTGTCATCGTGCAAAACAATGTCAGAGATAAATTTCCTATTAGTGAAAATAAAGTGTCATCTATATTTGAACTTGTCCATTGTGATCTATGGGTATGATTTTTCTCGCTCCATTTGAAAAAAAAAAAAAAAAAAAAAAAAAATTACCACTTTTACATGCTATAAATACTAACTCAAACACACTTTTAAACACAATTCAACTTCAAGGATTATATACCTCCTCGTATGATTTTGCGAGCGAGGAGTATTCGATTAGGATTTAAGATTTAAGATTTGGGATTTATGTATTATATATTTCGCATTGTTTTTATTTTTAATATATTGTAATGTTTTATTTATTTTAAAGAATTTTATATTTGTTGTTAAAAATATTTGAATTAAAAAAAAAAAAAAAAAAAAACGTTAGGTAACCACCGCGCAATTAGATCGTCGAGAGAGAAAGGCGATGTGACATGGGTAAACTAGGTTGCGATTGTGTTTAGCCTTAAAATTTTAGTCTTTTTCTCACACTTCTTAGAAAAATATTACTAGTATTAAAAGATTAAATTTAATAACTTTTTTTTTTTTTTTTCACTAAAAGTCATTAAAAGTACATCTTGTTGTAGTGAGATGTTGATATATTTGCTATTACTGATGTTTTATTTTCAAAGTAAATACATATGCAAGTTCAAAATCATTTCTTTTTACCATTTGCACAGAGTAACTGGAAGTTTCCAATACACTGCAGAAGTCAATAGTCTTCTATCATGCAAAGATATATACATGCTCATCCACAACCACATATCTACAAAGCACATCCTAAACACATTTATACCACCACCAGCCACCTCACTCCTTCTTTCATTATTGACCATTGACTACCAGCAGTCCATCACTACTCACTGTGTATTTGTTGTTTCAGATCTCGTGAGAACCACTAGCTAGCTCCTTCGCATCATTTTGCAACCCAAACCTCGCCCTCTTTTACTTCAGTTTTTTAGAAACATGATGTTTTCACCTGACGAATTTGCTCACCTCAAAATCCCCCTTGAAGACATAAGATCCGCCACCAACAACTTCGATGAAGAAAATGTCATTGCAAAAGGTGGATTTGGAAAAAATTACAAGGGACAGCTCTTGTGGTCCGGTGAGCTGATTCATATCGATGCTCAAAGGTATAATAAAGATGAATGGGACGATGAAATAGAACATTGGTTTTGGATGGAGATTTCGATGCTTTCTAATCTAAAGCATATAAATCTGGTTTTTCTTGTTGGGTTTTGTGATGAGAATGATGAGAAAATCATCATTATCAGGTATGAGGCGGCCAGGGGAAGTCTTGTAAACTATCTAAGTGACCCGATGATGTTGACATGGGTGCGAAGATTAGAGATATGTGTCGGTGTTGCCAATGCATTGAGCTACATTCATTATGACGAGCCACGTGATTTTAGCGTTATACATCGTAACATCGACAGTAACACAATTCTATTAGATGATAATTTGGAACCCAAGTTATCTGAATTTAGACTTTCCATGAAGATCAAAGCATCTGAAAGGCACAATTGTTTCAATACTGATAAAGTATGGAGAAGGGATGGGTATACAGACCCAACATATATAGAGACAAAAAGGGCGAACCACAAGTCGGATATGTACTCCTTTGGGATAGTAATGTTTGAACTACTGTGTGGTAGGGAAGCAGTAATCAACGACGACCAAGATAACAAGTACTTGGCTTCGGTGGCCGTTGCCCGTTATAGGGAGAAGAAACTCAATGAAATAATTGATTGGGATTTATGGAGTCAAATGGACTCTCAATCATTTAACAGTTTTGCGGAAATAGCATATGACTGCTTGAATGAAGAACGATCGGAACGCCCAAGTATAGATGAGATTGTCACACGACTTGAAAAAGTGTTAGAACTCGCACGCGAAAACAGGCCTGTAAGACTTCTTTTCTCTCTTTCATTTTTCTATACTCTATATTTGTTTCGGTATATACAACTTCTTTGATCTGTTTCATCTTTCTAACACAATAATTAATACTCCTTTGATATTATGTCTTCCGTTGATGGACCTCACTGAATATTACTACCCCCACTATGCAATTCTAACAAAACTCAAGTTAAGATATGACCAAAGAGACCATATTTGCTCTGTTATTTTAAGAGGAATTAGCAATTTGGTGTAGAAACAAAAATATTTTGATTTCAAGTTTCGGCTGTGATAAAGTTGTATTAATAGTGCATGTATCACTTGAGACTATTTTTGTTTCAAAAAAAGGTCAGAAGTTTTGCAATAGCTACTATTTTGACACCAAAAGAAATGTATATAGGATTTGACGTTGACAATAATATCTTCAGGGGCAAAAGGTAATGTAACATCCTCAAAATCAAACAGCAAAAGAACTTTATTGTAAAAAAAATATTACTGGTATAAATGTTATATCAATTCATAAAATAAAAGGAGATAAAAAAAAAAAAAAAAAAAAAAAAAAAAAAAGCAGTGAAGGACTCAATTATAAAGGGAACTTTATAGCTGATTGCAGTTTGATTACAAATAAACGTCAGTAAAATAACTTATTTAAACAAAAAAAAAAAAAAATGGTAATGATGATGCATCTCACATCCATATGTAACCTAAACTCTGTTATCAATGGGTTTTATAGATTAAAAAAATGGATTACAAGAAAGGCGTTCCATGGAGGTCGCTTACATACATAATAATGATAATGATGATGCATCTCACATCCATATGTAACCTAAACTCTGTTTTTGTGACAGATACACTCTTCGCCCAACCACCTTGCTCACCTAAGAATTCCCTTTGAAGATATATTATCTGCTACCAACAACTTTGCTAACAAAAATTTCATGGGAGAAGGTGGATTTGGAAAGTGTTACAAGGGACAGCTCTTGTGGTCGGGTGAGTTGATGGATATAACTGCTTGGAGGTTAATAAATAAAGAATGGGATGAAAAAGAACAACAGTTTTGGACTGAGATTTCGATGCTATCTGGTCTCAAGCATAAGAATCTTGTTTCTATTGTTGGGTTTTGTAATGAAGTTGGTGCAGAGACCATCATTTACAAGCTCGAGTCTAGGGGAAGGCTCGACAACTATCTAAGTAACCCGATGTTGTTGAGATGGGTGAAAAGATTGGAGATATCTGTGGGTGTTGCGCATGCATTGAGTTACATTCATTATGACGAGCCACGCGATTTTAGCGTTATACACCGGAATATCAGCAGTGAAACAGTTCGACTGGATAATGATTGGGAACCCAAGTTATCTGAATTTCAGCATTCCATGAAGATTAAAGAATCTGAAAGGCACCATTCTTTCCATACTGATTCAGTTTGGTCTAGGAAAGGGTATACAGACCCAACATGTCTAGAGACAAAAAGTGTGAACCACAAGTCAGATATCTACTCCTTCGGGATATTGTTGTTTGAACTATTGTGTGGTAGGAAATCAGTTACTGACGACCATGATAATAAGTATTTGGCTCCAGCGGCCATTTTCCATTATAAAAAGAAAATAGTCAATGAGATGATTGACCCGGATCTATGGAAACAAATTGATCCGCAATCATTCAACATTTTCGCAGAAACAGCGTATGGCTGCTTGAATGAAGAACAATTGCAACGCCCAAATATAGGTGAGATTGTCGCAAGACTTGAGAAAGCATTGGAACTCCAAATGGCAGGCGAAAATAGGCCTGTAAGTTTTTTTTTTTTTTTTTTTTTTTTCCCCTTCAAACCTGTATATTATATTAACTATTCTATTCAGAATGACTTTTTATTTAGGTTAATAATGATAGTCTACTTATTACTGTATTTATGATGCTAAAGGAACACTCAGTAGTTGCGGCCGAAGTTGAAGGTACATCATTCAGTCAAGAGAAGGTAATTTGTCCTTATAACTCTTTCTGTAAGTCACACATCGAAATTTTAAAAAAGAATTGAGATTCTCCTTATAAGTATTTGCCAACTATTGTTCTAACATCTAGCTATTCTTGAGTGTAATACACCAGACCCTCTTTTTTAAGTATCTCCCAACATTTTTTCTCTTTGATAAAGTTTTATAATGGAGTAATTTACCTCAGTTTAGTGTTTCACCCTATGAATCTGCACACTTTGTAACGGCGTCTTGTTTGATACATATAGGGATCAGTGACCTCCGTCCTTACAGGCGTTGAATCCCATGTCAGCAAAAAGACAATGTCGTCCCTCAAAGATCTTTCTCAGTCAAAGCTCAGCTTTCAAGATATAAAATCCGCAACCAACGGATTTGCTCAGGAAAATGTCATTAAAGAATTTGGGTTTGGAAAGATTCTCAAAGGCCGTCTCTTGCATTCTAAACAGTTCATCGATATTATTGCAAAGGGGTTCTTTCCTGAATTTGCAAATGATAAGAGAAAAGAATTTTGGACGGAGATTTCAATGCTTTCAAGTCTCAAACATAAGAATCTAGTGTCTCTTATTGGCTTCAATGATCTTAAGAATAGCAACTTTATCATATACAAGAAGGAGGCCAACGAAAGTCTAGACAAATATCTAAATGACCAGACCCTCACATGGATGCAAAGGTTGAAGATATGTCTTGGTGTCGCAAATGCATTGGGTTACATCCACTATGACGCTGGACGCGATTTTAGTGTCATACATTGCAACATCAGGAGCTCAAAAATTTTACTAGATGACAAATGGGAACCCAAGCTATCTGGTTTTGAACTTTCATTGAAAAACACAGTAGCTCGGAGGCACCGTCTTCTTCTTACTCGTGATATCATTGAAAATGTATACATGGACCCAAAATATAAAAAGACCGGTGGTGTGACCCACAAGTCAGATGTGTATTCGTTTGGTGTTGTACTATTTGAAGTTTTGTGCGGAAGGAGTGCAGTAGATGAAGATGAGTTGGGAGAGGGGTTATTAAGTAAACTGGCCAAATCTAGTTTGGACGATTTGATCAATCCGGGTTTACAAAAACAGATGGATCCAGAAGCATTCAAAATCTTCTCAGAGACAGTATTTTACTGCTTACAAGAGGAACGGGCAAAGCGTCCGCATATAGATCAGGTTGTCAATAGACTTGAGAAAGCTTTGCAACTTCAGCGGAAACATGAAAATCCAGTTAACAGTACATCATCCAATCGTTTAAAGGTAATTAATTTCCTTAAACTTTTGATTTGAGGCCGATTATCCTAATTAATAAAAATGCTAGAGTTTAACTGTGATGTTGCAATATATGACACTAATTTCATACACTATGGCCCACTTTATTTTTTTCTTTCTTTTTATACTTTCGTTATTCAGGCAACCACAAATCAAATGTAAATTCATTTTTGACTTTGATTTAGAAACGGCTAATATCTTTACAAAAGTCATCCAAGATGGGAAACCGATAACAGCATCATATACAAACCTCCAACCTATACACAATATGCTTAAACTTGGGCCTAATTCATTCATTATAGGTTTAGTTTCTGGGATGACAATCGTTTTCCTAATAGTTTCTTAAAACAAATCAGCTGTTTCTTTGGACATTCTCATTTTTCATAAATGTTGGTCAATTATAATTTATTCTTTAATTTGACTATGATCGTTACTAACATTAATGTGGTGCTGCATACCTCCATAAAGTTACAGGAGAAGAATTTGGAACACTTGAAGATCGGACTAGATGTTATAAACGAGGCTACCAAGAATTTTGACAACGCATATTGCATTGGGTCAGGCGGATTCGGTAAAGTATACAAAGCGGATCTTGAACATTTCGATAGCAGTAATTCCTCGTCGATAGATGGTGTGAATAAGTGCAGTTTACCCAGAAAAAGAAGCACGGTAGCCATAAAGCGCATTCACAATCAAAAAGGAGAACAAGGGTTTATTTCAGAAATTGAAATTCTAACTACTTGTAAGCATGATAACATAATCCCTCTTCTTGGCTTTTGCTCAGAAGGTAACAGTGCAATGATCCTGGTTTATGAGTATGCTTCTGAAGGAAGTCTTGAAGACTATTTGGGAAGTAGTGAAAAATGACTAATCTTACTTGGGTGCAACGTATAAGAATATGTCTTGATATTGCACATGGCTTGAATTACATTCACACCAACACGGATCAGGACAAACAGAAGATAATACACCGTGACATCAAGAGCGAATATTCTGTTGGGAGATAATTGGAAGGCGAAGATTATGGATTTTGGGCTCTCCAAAGTTCACCCAGCAGATCAAGATGCCAGTACTTTAAGTGCCAGTACGATTGCAGGTACACCTATGTACTTCGATCCAGAATATGAGAAGTCTGGCAAGCTAAATAAGAAATCTGACATTTACTCTTTTGGAGTGGTCTTATTTGAGATCTTGACCGGGAGGTTGGCCTATGATTTTGATAAGGGGATTGCACCCGTTGCACGACATCATTTTGAGAAGGAAACACTGATAGAAATTGTTGATGACAAGATAAAGGAAGAAACTGATGAACGTATCTTTTCTTTAAGTAAAGGACCCAATAAAGAGTCTTTGGACATATTTTCAAATATCGCTTTTCAATGTATAGCAGAAACTCAAGTCAAACGTCCATCAATAGATGTTGTCATCAACGAACTCAAAAAAGCGTTAAAACTTCAGGTACTACTCCGATTTCATATCCTCGTATGTGACATTTCATATATTTTACTTTGTGTAAATACTATTTTAATCCACAGACTACTACTCCGATTTTCCATTTAAGTTTTTTTAGACCTTTACTTTTGTGACTTATTATTTTAACATGAACTTGCAGACTGAGAAACTAAAATTGAAAATAAACATCTGAACACATTTTAGATGGCAACTAGGTCATTCAGTTTTTAACTTAACAAATCGAATGACTCTCCAATGATTCACAGGAGAACCACAAGGACAGCCTCAAACTGTCACTTGAAGACATAAAGTTGGCAACGCAAGACTTCAGTCAAGACAATATCATTGGACGTGGAGGTTTTGGTAATGTGTACAAAGGAGCTACTCACGCTGATGGACATAATATCATTGCTGCAAAGCGGTTGGATAGGAAGTCTGCTGAAGGAGAAGCTGAATTTATGACGGAGCTGGAAATCCTTATGGAGTATAAACATGTAAATGTCATTGGTCTTGTAGGCTACTGTGACGAAGAGAATGAGAAACTTATTGTTTATGAGTACGCATCCAAGGGAAGTCTTGATAAGTACCTAAGCGATGATAGTCTCACGTGGGTGATGCGTCTTAGAATATGCATCGATATTGCGACTGGGTTGGAGTTCCTTCATGGAAATGTTTCAAGTCCTGAAATGGTGATACATAGGGACATCAACAGCAGCAATATTCTACTGTTTGATGATTGGAAAGCAAAAATTACTGATTTTGGGCTTTCCTTAGTATGTCCTACAAGTCAGGACGTAGACTATGTCATCGACAACGTTACAGGCACAATCGGCTATGGTGACCCACTATACTCGAAAACAGGCTTCTTAACCAAAGAATCTGATATATTCTCGATTGGTGCTGTTTTATTTGACATATTGTGTGGGAAACTATCATCCGAAAAACTAGATGATGAGTATTCTTATTTACCCTTTTTGGCTAAACAACACTATCATGAAGGAAAACTTGACGATTTAGTGTTTGAGGGTATAAAAGAACAAATTGTGCCACCGTCATTTGTAACTTTTACAATGATTGCCCATCAATGTTTACATCACAGGAGAGAAAGACGACCAACAGCTAAAGAAGTGGTCATACAACTTAAGAAAGCATTGGAATTCCAGGTAAGTTTCTATATTTTGACATAGCTGGCCTTTAACTATATATCCATTTAAACTCTTAGAAAGTAAATTGTATGAAACATGAGTTTACTGATTGATTAATGTATATCCCAGGAGGATTATGACATATGGGATAGCAAATTGCCTAAAGACTATGAAGAAATAATCAAGATATCAAAGTGCCCGGAGATCTATTTTGCCAAAAAGAAAGAGGAACTCTACAACATATTTTCTGAAGGAATCCTCCTTCAACAGAACAGAGTGGTAATTAATTCTTTTATATATCTCAATATTTTGTGTTTCTAGTGTTTTATGCATCTTTTACTTTTTGAGGGACAGTTAAAAATCATACATGCATTTACACATTATAAAACGAGTCTGAATTGATTTATGCATCTTTTGTATAACAGCTGCTGTCTTTCGATGATAAACGAGAAAGAAATGAAATGGTATCAGCAACAACGTTTTCATATAAAAACAGTTGTCCACTTAAGTGGCAATCTCTTCCGGAATCAAGGTTCTTCTCTCTCTCTCTACCCTGGTTATAAACTTATAATATATCTATCTTCTTAATGGTATAAACTTGATTTCACAATTACTAGCCGATAACAAAATTAAATGTATTTGAGTTCATTTTTGCATCGAAAAACAAAACAGTCGTTACGTATATGACAAGAGAAACACTATTTTGGTGGGACAATTGATATGTGACAAAGAAAAATAGACCTTATGATTTTGTATAATTTTAGATAAAGAGATATGTCTTGCAAATATTATATGTGTATCTCTTATTTTGACACTTTTGTAAGCATTTCGATAAAAACTTAAATGTGTATTTTCTGATAGTTTAATTAACATTAGTGCAGGCGGTTTGGTTTTTTCGGTTTAATAAAACCAAAAGCGAAGCAAAATTGTGGTTTTAAAAACTCAATGCCGGACCATTGGTTTTTGAAGTGGATCACCTTTTTAGGCGTTTATTTTCGGTTTTGGGTTTGGTTGAGTCTTTGGGTTTCTTGCTCACCCCTAGTGTTGAAAACGCCAACTTCCTGTGTTTTAGGCGGAGAAATGCAGATTCACATAGTCGGGTTAGGCACAACATTAAAGAAGATGAAAATTTAAATCAAGATTTCTCGGTACCTTATCCATATATCAAATCATTAAAAAAAAAAAAAAAAAAAAAAAAAAAAAAAGTCATGTATACATAAATGATGGAATACATTGCCTTTTATAAGTAAGAGTAAAGTAGGGTAGAAAGTTTATGAATTAAATTGTAATAAATAATGGAATACATTGCCTTTTATAAAGTAAGAGTATTTTAGTGAATCCACTTTTCTCACTTTGGAAGTTTTAAGTAAAATAGTTTGTGATATAGATTTTGTCGAAAATAATTATTAAATTTTAAAGTAGAAATGTATATTTGGGGGACTAGAAGCTATGACTGATGAAGACATGGATATTTATTGATAACACGTGCAGGTTCGATAAAGTAGTGGAGATGTTTGATGCTTCTAACCTGATGATCGAAATCAAGACAAGAGCTCAATTTTTATCTCCAAATGTTGTTTATGGGGTCTATTTAGTCTTCAAGTTTCATGACTCAAGAAACTTGTCAAGTAAACCTCTGTATGTTGACCTAAAGTATAAAAATGGGCGCGAAAGTCTACATGCATATTTTGCAACATGGAGAGACAAGGAATGGATGACGATTGAGTTGGATCGATTTTTGAATGAGAAAAAAGATGTTTATATGTTTCTCCTTGAGGGTTTCTCATCGTACTATTCTGGAGATGGTACAATTTATGTCGAAGGCATTGAATTTCGAGCCATTAACAATGTAAGTTTGAAAATACTAGCTCCTTCGTTCCTAATTTATATTCCTTTTATATATTGTATAAAGGGAGGATATATGGAGAGAAATAAAATCATGTTCTAATTAGTTACGTGCATATATCATAATTCTTATACAGGTGAAACATGAAGAAATCGAAAAGTTTAAGGAAGTCCAACAAGTCCTGAAATCAAACTTCAATGCAGATCAGGTGCAACAGTTACCAGCTAAGTTTGAAGAAATATTTAAGAAATACTGATAACCGTGATTTAATTGTTCGGCTTGGCGAAGTAAATGGAATGAAACTTCTTATGCTTTCGGCCAAGGCAACTTTATACAAATTTTCTAATGCGGATCTTTTTACTTCAAAACTATCACCCCATTCCAGGTTTGCTTTTTAACAAATTTTTCCTAATTGTACATTCACTATGAGCTCATCTATTGTTACCCAAATATTTAAAAAATTTCTCATCAAATGCTAGATTCCATAAATCTAGATCTTAACCTTCTTTTTGGTCTAATAAAATATTGATGATTCATGAATATATGGTTGACAAAAGTTTCATTTCTTAGATTTGTTTTTTTGTGTCTTCAAATTGTACATTGTTTTGTAATCGTAGAATATACTGTTAATGCAGATTTCGGAAGGTGGTTGAGTTTTTACCACAAAAAGTATTTCGTATCAATTGCACGATTGAAAGTGAAATGTTATCCACTGATACAGACTACACGTGTTACCTTGTGTTCAAGATTTCAGAAAAATGCGAGGGCTTGCATTGTCCGGTGAAAGTACGAGATCTACTCCACCAAGAAAACAATGAGGCTGAATATTTATATTTTATTACCCCGAGCCGATTGAATACAAATGATATTACTCGGGTACCAAAACAAAGGGAAGACGGATGGATGGAGATTCAGCTTTGGAACTTTAACTCAACTCATGAACTTGAGAATGATTCTCTTTCGATTAATATGAAGTTTACAAGTCTTGAAGAACCTATAGCTGGTCTAATTGTTTGTGGCCTTGAGTTTCGGCCATTGTAAAAGAATTATTTCCATATTTAGTATTATTTGTTTTTAGTGGGTGTGGAAAACGCTATTGGTGTTGCACCCTGATAATTTTAGATAGAGTAAATTTCAAACACCGTCCTTTGGTTTGACCAAATTGCAGATTGAGTCTTTACCTTTTGATAGTGCACAGAGGCAATCCCCGTGAAAAACTTTTGTAACCCAAACACCCTTTTTTGTTCAGACAAACAAACAGATACATGATAATGTCTATAGTCAATGACAATTTGCACACTTAAAAATCCCCTTGAAAGTAATTTCCACCACCCACAACTTTCATGACGAAACTATCATCAGCACAGGTCGATTTGGTAATGGTTACTACTTACTAGCGACAACTCTTGTGGTCTGGTAAGTTGATTGATATCCATGCTCAGTGGTTTAGGTAACCTGCCTTGTCGTAGTTTTTATGTAAGTGTTTTACTGTTGGTTTTATGGACAATAAATTAATAGACGTGTGTTAGGATCGAACTCGAGACTTTGGGATTGCACACTTTACGTATGAGAATTTAAAGTTAATAATTAAATATAAATGTTATATTTATTTATTTATTAAACGAAATAACTAACGGACGTTATGTAATTAATGTAATGGATTAACGGTCGTTAAATGTTTATGGAAAAGGACTAAATTGCAAAAGTTGGGAAGGTTAGGAATCCTTTGGGGAATCCTACACCGATCGGCCTAAAGAAAAGAAACAACCTCAACTTGTTCACCAAGTTTGCTTGGAGTATATAAACAAGGCTTGGGGTTTTATTTTTCCATCTCTTGTCTTCATGTTTAAACCCTAAAATTGTTTTGTGTGTGTTTTGTCTCCAAAACCGGTCGACACCTTCAATAGGTTCGATCCAAAGCTTTCCACAATAACAAGTTATTTGTTTAATAAAACTAGCGGTACTTTAATTCGGTTTAAGACGCGTGTACAAGAACTTAGTAATAACATACTTTTGTTATTATCTTGGATTGAATTACAAAGCAGTGAGGGTAATTCATATAATCCTATAAACCCTAATTAGGGTTCATCCTAAGTGCTAGTTTGTGGATTTGATTCTTGTTCGGCTAGAATCAAGAAAGAGACAGCATACTTTATTCTTTAGTTAATTAATTATTCATTATATGTTCCTATCTGCTTCGCACTTACTTTGATGTTTATTGTTTATATTTATGATTAGTCATGTTATATAATTCCAACGATGGCATCACGAGTCATTGGTTTTAATGAGTAATTAATTACTAAACACGTAAAAACGGATATTGTATTGTGTTTGATATGATTTATTCTAGGGTTTTGGTTATGATTATATAAACCCTAATTTTAGGGTTAAGGATTTTGCCCTAATTTGGTTTTAAAAATCTATTATGGATCGAAAATTTTTTTGGGTGGAAACTCTAAAATTTTTTAGTCGATTTCCTAAATTTTTTTTTTAGGGTTTATATTAATTGTTATGTTATCAATATCGAAACCTAGATTTAATATATTTGTTACGTGATAAATTCATGAATAAAGTGTTATGTGACATGGAATTGTATGCGATCTTGTGACTTAATTGAATAATTGTTATGTTATATCCATGATGATACATGCATGTTTGTCATGGATAGTTGCTTGTATTATTATTTAATTGTTAAGAATGGATTAATTGTTAAGTTTTATACACATGTATAATTATGATAAATCTTGAATTGGGAAAACTCAATTATATACATTAATGAATCAATTATGTGCAATTTGGTATATCATTAATTATGGGTTTACGCAATCGATTCGTCGATGTATGTGGCTCACTTTCAATTGAGAGTGAAAGCCTAATTAATATATCGTTAATTTAACCTAGACATTGATTATTAATAGGGTTTTATCGAATAAGTTGCATGTGGCTACTTGTTTACACGTATAAATTGTTTATTATGTAGCATTGTTTTAGTTGTTTATATTTTTATTGGTATTACTTGTTTGTTTATTATGTGCGGCGGTTTTAAGCAAAGGTAATTTTGAATAGAAAATAATACGGACTAAACAATGGTGAAATTTGATTTGTTTTGGAAGAGTTAAGTTTTCAATAGTTTAATTGATTGGTGACTTTGGTACAATGGTGAGCAGCTCACCCATTCGAATGAACTATAAAGGGTTATTTAAGTGTGCGTGATCACATGCTGAATGGATGTCTAAGGTTTTGCGTTTGCGCTTACAGTCCTCGCCCTCTGTAAGTTCGAATGGAGCTACTTAGTAAGTCATAAAAGTACAAGCTCATCTTAAGGCGAATTAGTTTTAATTCCATGCGCCACTTGGTGGTAATTATCCGAAACACTAAGTGTTTACACTTATGCAAAAGTGCGGTATAATGGATGATAATTAACACTAAATTCCTTGATTGGTGAACCAATACCTCAATCAAAACTTTGATAATTTGATCTTTATGAATTGGTAATAAAAGTTTTTTATTAAATTTATGCTACAAGATGAATGCATGACATCTTTGTACATATTTGATTTTACCACATAAAATCAAAACTAGTACCCTTTTAAATTAAGAATATGCCATCTAATTAAAAGGAACACTTGAAGTTGCAATTTACGTCATGAGAGTACTTGGCGAGATTGTGATGGAAAGGTAAATCTCTATGTAAAGTCGGACCTTACATGGACATATTTGCGTTCTTTAAGTTAGACACTTAAGTTGAGTAGGAAGTGAGACACGGACTCAATGGCATAAGATGGGATGAAACATGTTTATATTTGCAATAGCGTTGGAAAATATAAATCCCATAATGATCTAGGAATTGGAAATTGTTTGCCAATTAATGTTCGACGATTACCTTATTATATGCGTTCGTTGCTAGCGGATCAACGATGTAATGAATCTATGATAATTTGGATCCTAGTTTTCGAGAAAATTCTATGGTTATATGAATATTACCTTGGGTATTTTATTTTCTTGAAAAGTTTAATTATCGAAAATACTAAAATTGAATTTTGCTAATTCTTTAAATGTATTAATGCAACATTAAACCGTAAACGTAGGTTATTCCTGTATTGGTAAAATTGATCTACACCTGTAAGGGTTTTAGTAGAGTCAACGTTACTAAAAGAATAAACCTAGTCCTCTTTTCACGCGAAAGAGTGAGATTCAATCTATCCTTTTCATGAATGAAGAAAGGTATGATAGGAAAATTAGAATTGTCTAAATTCTAAATACATAACTCGTAAGCAAATTTTAATAGTTAAGAAAATTGCATATTTCGAGTTATTAAATTAGAAGATAGACTAATTCTTGTATAATTGGTAAAAGACAAACTAGCATATTTTATCTAGTTGTTGTGCTTTGACCATTTAAAAGTACTACTTACAATTGTTGGAATAGTAGAACTATTAAGAAAGAAATTGCATGCCCAATTTTTCAAGTTAATAGCATTGATGGATAGTTCATCATCTACATAGTAGAATACACTCTTTAAGTACATAAGTAATTGTTATGTATGGACTTTTCAAAGGTGTAGGAAGTAAATAGAACGATATTTTCTTTCCTTGGTTAATGAAACACTTACAATGTTGTCAAATCCGATGGGAGTGTTGTGTTCTTATTCGAATAAAGAATTAATGTAATGATCTTTTATTCATGGGAGTTACAAGCTTTGTCATCTTGGTAGTAAGGTGTTGTTTCTTTTTGACTTAATGGATGGTTGCTAATAGATTCATTGCTTCGAGAAAAAAATAGGGTTTCTTTTTTCTCCATATGATATGAGCGTCTGGCGTGGATGGGGTTAAATGTGGAGTCCTTTCAAACCAGAGGCTCATATAGTTATATATTTTATTCATTTGACATTTATAACCTCATCCTCATTCTTGCTATATCACTCACCCCTTCAATTCCTTATATGTCAACACACCTATGAGACACTTCTACCTCCCTCTAACCGTCACCTACATCGTCGCTCCCTCCTTTACGATGGGGCCACTGCCCCTCAGCTCCGGAAGTCAAGCTCTTTCACTCGGTGCATTCACTCCAGGTGATCTTCTTCCTCCATGACGGCCTTCCACCTTTATTCTTCTTCTAACGCCGGCCAACACAAGTCCCATGATGACCTTTATGTTATATCTGCTCCTCTGCTTCAGATCTGACTATTTGGGTTGTTCAAAGTAAAAGATTTGACTATCTGAGAATATGGGGTATATGCCCTTAATTTTTAAAAGCTGGAAACACATTGATTTAGATCTTGTGTTGTGATGTGTTATGCACTATATTGGGTCTTGTTTCATGATATACTATTATTTTTGTTAATGATAGTAATCTGCATCTTCTTATGTTCTTGATTTTATATAATTTGATCATTGATTTTTTTAGTTTCTTGAATTTTGTAGTACAGAAGTTTATACTTTATAGTGGGTTTTTAGTTTGTGGTTGGTTTTTGTTGTTCATGTACGCAGTTTGCAAGCATGTAATGATGGCATCATTTTCTTCAACATCACAAAGGGTAAATTTGTCATTTAGTTGTTAACCAAGAAAAAAAAAGAAACAAACATTTTTTGATACATCATTTATCCAGAGGGACACGTTGTGGAATTAGATGATATATCCAGCCAGCACTTATTCTAACAAAAAAAAGAAACAACACCTAACTCAGATTATCTCTAGAATGTCTTACGATAATTACTTTCCACTTGTGGAAACTTATGTTTTCAAGGATAGTCATGTACGTTTCCTTATTAGACAATGAAGTGGTTCTACATCTACTAGTTATGCTAATATCAATGACACAATCATATTAGTCACATAAACAAACATATGTCGTGTTGTTTATACGCTACATGATGTTGTTCCATGCACAAGTGGGAGAAATCTATATTGTGTGCAAGGTACAACATATAAGTATATGATTTAACAGATTCTCTTGATCGCAAGGTAAGAGACTAACGTTCTAATATAACTTGTACATATCTAATTCAAGAAACATTTGGTGTTGAAATTTCGTCATGTGAGAACTTGGCGAGATTGTAACAACAAAGTAAATCTCTATGTGAAGTCGACCTTGCATGGACATATTTGCGGTTTCTAAATTAGACAAGTATTTAGAATATGTGTCAAGATGATAGATATAAGATCGCTTCAAATTAAATATTTATGTATTATTAGAATGACATAAATGAATGAAGTAATCTAATACTACTTTAAAATTTGTCTATTTATGAATTTTGGAATGACATAAATAAATGAATAAATAATGTAGTCCTACATTATTATGAAGTAAATAAATTAACTTGAAATTACTATTGAAACCAAGAGTTGTGTTCATAATTACTTTAGTTAAACATGTTTATGATTCATTGTAAAGACATAAACATAAAGTCTTTAAGACTTATAATAAAGTAAGACGTTAACTTGTTATGTTTTTAATTAAGACATATACAAGAAGTCATTGAGTTGATCAATGATTTATAACGTATAATGGGATTATAACAGTTTATGTTTTCTTGATGAGACATGGATATGAAGTGACTTGGTTAAAGGTACTTGTGTTATAAAGCATGTAATTGGCTTGGAAAGTCTATTATACCATTAAGTTGACTTAGTTGGTAAATAGGTAAGTCAAAAGGAATATGTTTATCTTATATATTGTTAGATTGTCTTACAATATTAATTCTAATGAATACCACAAGTTGATGGTATATTCAGTTAGGAGAATCAAATTCTATTTGATTTGTTTGATTCAAGATAATCATAACTTCTTTCTTAAAAAGTAACAAGGTTAGAAAATTGAGTATGGATTGAATATACTCAATATGACTCCAACCTAGAAGATTATTAAAACACCATTTCATTATGGAATGTGATGAATCACATTAAGTTTTAAAATTGAATATTACGAATTTGTTAAACTACTTATGAATAGGTTATTAACAAAGAAAAATCAGAATTATCAATGTGTATTTGTAATGTCCCAAAAGAGAACAACGTAATTTTGCTCTAAATTGCTAAGTATATATAGATAGTCTATATATTACAAAAGGCAAGTGGGAGTTTTTATCTTGAAAGATAAAATTACAAGATACATAATCTTCTAAAACACACTAGTAAATATCATGATGAGGTTAGACATGTAATTGATAGACCTCATGATGATGGAATTTTCATTCATAGATCTGCAAGGATATCTCGGATATTTGACTTATATCTTGAGAAATATGAGTTCTGAGGATTATAGTAAACACGATAATCATTATGATGGATTACCAAATATTGAATTGGGATAATTACTCATACTATGAATGTTAAAGATCTCATCCATAAAGATAATCAATTTTGGAAATTTGGTTTATCTTAATAGTTAGACTAGAGAATGGAAATGAGTTTCTTCAAAGAGATGAAAGACCCTAGTGGTTTGAATTTCTATGTAGAAATCATATGGACAAAATTGTACACATATTTAATGCATGTTTTATGACAAGATTATTAATCATACTTAAGCAATTAATTATGATTGAATATTCTTTTCTAGACACATTAAATATATAAAGATGATAATAGTCATACTTGTTTTCATTAATATGAAATATGACAATGGAATATCAAAACTCTTTCTTGAGAAATTACTTGAGCGAGGACGGTAAGTAATTGAAATGTTTTTTGAATTCATATAATCTTTGAAAGTGTACGAAGTGCAAATAATTCATGAATGGATAATTGCATGCATCTATGAAATTATTCTTATATTTAATTATTAAATCTTAGTTTTGATTTATAATTGAAATAAGATAAATTTTAAGTATTCCTGAAAGCTAGTGGGAGTATTATGTTAAGTTTCTTAAATCTTATATGTTGTATAACATATAGTAAGTAACATTCCTTGTAAGCTAAATGTTAAGTCTTAGTTTGGAATAATACTTCACTTGTAAGATTTAAGAATTAAAACATACAACCTTGAAATATATGTTTATAGTTAATAAACATGTGCAGTAAAATAAATGATTCTAATAAAACATGATATATCATTTGGGAAATTGATAAATATTTTTTAACAAGATAGAACGTGAATGAATTCTAAGTTTGACCTGTAGATTCATCATGTACATCATGTTGTGTATTCAAAATTGTTGTATCATTCTTGAATGATAGATGATTTGACAACATTGATATCTAACTAAAAGTTATTAGATAACTTGTGTAATGAATATTCTAATAGAATTACATCCTTAAAACCTGGAATTGCTCCTAGATTCTATGGATGAACAATATGTCAATTGTTGTGCAAATTGTCATCGACTTCAAACTTGAAAGTTTGGAAGACATCAAACATTACACAATAAGATATTAAAGTTTATGGAGTTTTAATAAGCATATTGTTGTTTGTATACAATGATCTTTGGTTTAATTGAGATGACACTCAATACTAGTCGTGGTAGGATTTCATCCTTGTTAATGGCCATGTGAACTAATGGTGCTTATCTAAGAGCACAGTTGCATTATACATTAAAAGAATAAGAATACTTTAAACTTTGAAATGTTTGAAAGTTTAAATTGTCATAAATTTGTGATAGAGGATGTCACACACTTTATGAATTATTATGTGGATTGTTGAATGCACACATACAAGGACTTCACTAATTGAATTCTTGAAATAAGTATTCTCAAAATTACGATAGATCAAGTTGGTTGATTTATGTCTAGTCAACAAGTATGATTGTCATTACTTGAGGCATAATTCATCAACTGGAATTTTCATGCATTGATCTATTTGGTATTTGGATAAGGGATGTTAAACAATTGTTATAATAAATCAAATACTTGGTATGTTTGATTTTATAATATATTGTATCCTATATTTGCATGTTTAATCCGTGAATAAATTTATTTATTCTAAATCGTCCGTTGTCAATTAATGATATGGGAGTATCATTAAACTAAGACAAATCGAGAGATATGGTAGAATATACTTGAAAGTATATTGATGAGAATGCATACCAATTTCGGATGATATTCAATGAATTGAATATAGGACTTATCCCAACTACATAATTTACTTTGTGGATATTGTTATAAGTAAATTATGAATAGTTATCCTCGGACTTGAGATACCGGATAAGTGTCATGAATGTAGTGCATTTCGTGGAACAACTTAACGCTATCGTGGATGGTAGTCATAAGGGTTGTTTCTGAAGTGTTGCAAAGTTCATGGGTTATTCTCGTAGTCAAGATAGAATTTGTTCCTTCAAATTTATTTTGGAGTTTAATCTTCTTGGGCCCTCGTAGGGTTGACAAGATGTTTGTGTGGCCACACCCAAAATCTCCCGAATATGTTCGGAAGATTTGGTAATCTTGCTCAATCACTTATAACGAGCAATGAATAGTTGGATAAAGAATGACTTAATTCCATATCTTTATTTAACATGGTATTAGAAACAAAAGGATAATAATAATGAGAAATCATTAAAAGGTTTTCCAGAGCCTTGCTCGAGTTGTACTAGAGGCATCAAGTGTTGCTAGACGCTAACCGAATGTGATCACTCTATTAAGATATGTCCAAGTGGGAGTGTTGGTTTTATGGACAATAAATTAATAGGCGTGTGTTAGGATCGAACTCGAGACTTTGGGATTGCACACTTTACGTATGAGAATTTAAAGTTAATAATTAAATATAAATGTTATATTTATTTATTTATTAAACGAAATAACTAACGGACGTTATGTAATTAATGTAATGGATTAACGGTCGTTAAATGTTTATGGAAAAGGACTAAATTGCAAAAGTTGAGAAGGTTCCGGAATCCCTTTGGGGAATCCTACACCGATCGGCCTAAAGAAAAGGAAACAACCTCAACTTGTTTACCAAGTTTGCTTGGGTATATAAACAAGGCTTGGGGTTTTATTTTTCCATCTCTTGTGCTCATAAGCTAAACCCTAAAATTGTTTTGTGTGTGTTTTTGTCTCCAAAACCGGTCGACACCTTCAATAGGTTCGATCCAAAGCTTTTCCACAATAACAAGTTATTTGTTTAATAAAAACTAGCGGTACTTTAATTCGGTTTAGTACGTGTGTACAAGAACTTAGTAATAACATACTTTTGTTATTATCTTGGATTGAATTACAAAGCGGTGAGGGTAATTCATATAATCCTATAAACCCTAATTAGGGTTCATCCTAAGTGCTAGTTTGTGGATTTGATTCTTGTTCGGCTAGAATCAAGAAAGGTACGCATACTTTATTCTTTAGTTAATTAATTATTCATTATATGTTCTATACGCTTCACTTACTTTGATGTTTATTGTTTATATTTATGATTAGTCATGTTATATAATTCCAACAATGGCATCACGAGTCATTGGTTTTAATGAGTAATTAATTACTAAACACGTAAAAACGGATATTGTATTGTGTTTGATATGATTTATTCTAGGGTTTTGGTTATGATTATATAAACCCTAATTTTAGGGTTAAGGATTTTGCCCTAATTTGGTTTTAAAATCTATTATGGATCGAAAATTTTTTTGGTGGAAACTCTAAAATTTTTAGTCGATTTCTAAATTTTTTTTAGGGTTTATATTAATTGTTATGTTATCAATATCGAAACCTAGATTTAATATATTTGTTACGTGATAAATTCATGAATAAAGTGTTATGTGACATGGAATTGTATGCGATCTTGTGACTTAATTGAATAATTGTTATGTTATATCCATGATGATACATGCATGTTTGTCATGGATGGTTGCTTGTATTATTATTTAATTGTTAAGAATGGATTAATTGTTAAGTTTTATACACATGTATAATTATGATAAATCTTGAATTGGGAAAACTCCAATTATATACATTAATGAATCAATTATGTGCAATTTGGTATATCATTAATTATGGGTTTACGCAATCGATTCGTCGATGTATGTGGCTCACTTTCAATTGAGAGGTGAAAGCCCTAATTAATATATACGTTAATTTAACCTAGACATTGATTATTAATAGGGTTTTATCGAATAAGTTGCATGTGGCTACTTGTTTACACGTATAAATTGTTTATTATGTAGCATTGTTTTTAGTTGTTTATATTTTTATTGGTATTACTTGTTTGTTTATTATGTGCTACAGTTTTAAGCAAAGGGTAATTTTGAATAGAAAAATAATACGGACTAAACAATGGTGAAATTTGATTTGTTTTGGAAGAGTTAAGTTTTCAATAGTTTAATTGATTGGTGACTTTGGTACAATGGTGAACGGCTCACCCATTCGAATGAACTATAAAGGGTTATTTAAGAAGCATGATCCACACCGAATGGATGTCTAAGGTTTTGCGTTTGCGCTTACAGTCCTCGCGCCTCTGTAAGTTCGAATGGAGCTACTTAGTAAGTCATAAAAGTACAAGCTCATCTTAAGGCGAATTAGTTTTAATTCCATGCGCCACGGTGGTAATTATCCAAACACTAAGTGTTTACACTTATGCAAAAGTACGGTATAATGGATGATAATTAACACTAAATTCCTTGATTGGTGAACCCAATACCTCAATCAAAACTTTGATAATTTGATCTTTATGAATTGGTAATAAAAAGTTTTTTTTATTAAATTTATGCTACAAGATGAATGCATGACATCTTTGTACATATTTGATTTTACCACATAAAATCAAAACTAGTACCCTTTTAAATTAAGAATATGCCATCTAATTAAAAGGAACACTTGAAGTTGCAATTTACGTCATGAGAGTACTTGGCGAGATTGTGATGGAAAGGTAAATCTCTATGTAAAGTCAGACCTTACATGGACATATTTGCGCTTCTTTAAGTTAGACACTTAAGTTGAGTAGGAAGTGAGACACGGACTCAATGGCATAAGATGGGATGAAACATGTTTATATTTGCAATAGCGTTGGAAAATATAAATCCCATAATGATCTAGGAATTGGAAATTGTTTGCCAATTAATGTTCGACGATTACCTTATTATATGCGTTCGTTGCTAGCGGATCAAGCGATGTAATGAATCTATGATAATTTGGATCCTAGTTTTCGAGAAAATTCTATGGTTATATGAATATTACCTTGGGTATTTTATTTTCTTGAAAAGTTTAATTATCGAAAATACTAAAATTGAATTTTGCTAATTCTTTAAATGTATTAATGCAACATTAAACCGTAAGCGTAGGTTATTCCCAGATTGGTAAAATTGATCTACACCGTGAGGGTTTTAGTAGAGTCAACGTTACTAAAAGAATAAACCTAGTCCTCTTTTCACGCGAAAGAGTGAGATTCAATCTATCCTTTTTCATGAATGAAGAAAGGTATGATAGGAAAATTAAATTGTCTAAATTCTAAATACATAACTCGTAAGCAAATTTTAATAGTTAAGAAAATTGCATATTTCGAGTTATTAAATTAGAAGATAGACTAATTCTCGTATAATTGGTAAAAGACAAACTAGCATATTTTATCTAGTTGTTGTGCTTTGACCATTTAAAAGTACTACTTACAATTGTTGGAATAGTAGAACTATTAAGAAAGAAATTGCATGCCCAATTTTTCAAGTTAATAGCATTGATGGATAGTTCATCATCTACATAGTAGAATACACTCTTTAAGTACATAAGTAATTGTTATGTATGGACTTTTTCAAAGGTGTAGGGAAGTAAATAGAACGATATTTTCTTTCACTGGTTAATGAAACACTTACAATGTTGTCAAATCCAGTGGGAGTGTTGTGTTCTTATTACTGAATAAAGAATTAATGTAATGATCTTTTATTCAGTGGGAGTTACAAGCTTTGTCATCTTGGTAGTAAGGTGTTGTTTCTTTTTGACTTAATGGACTGGTTGCTAATAGATTCGGCCCCACTCAGAAAAAAATAGGGTTTCTTTTTTTCTCCATATGATATGAGCGTCTGGCTGTGGATGGGGTTAAATGTGGAGTCCTTTCAAACCAGAGGCTCATATAGTTATATATTTTATTCATTTGACATTTATAACCTCATCCTCATTCTTGCTATATCACTCACCCCTTCAATTCCTATATGTCAACACACCTATGAGACACTTCTACCTCCCTCAACCGCCACCTACATCGTCGCTCCTCCTTACGATGGGGCCACCCCTCCGCTCCTAAGTCAAGCTCTTTCACTCGGTGCATTCACTCCGGTGATCTTCTTCCTCCATGACGGCCTTCCACCTTTATTCTTCTTCTAACGCCGGCCAACACAAGTCCCATGATGACCTTTATGTTATATCCGCTCCTCGCCTGGATCGACTATTTGGGTTGTTCAAAGTAAAGATTTGACTATCCGAGAATATGGGGTATATGCCCTTAATTTTTAAAAGTGGAAACACATTGATTTAGATCTTGTGTTGTGATGTGTTATGCACTATATTGGGTCTTGTTTCATGATATACTATTATTTTGTTAATGATAGTAATCTGCATCTTCTTATGTTCTTGATTTTATATAATTTGATCATTGATTTTTTAGTTTCTTGAATTTTGTAGTACAAGTTTATACTTTATAGTGGGTTTTAGTTTGTGGTTGGTTTTTGTTGTTCATGTATGCGGTTTGCAAGCATGTAATGATGGCATCATTTTCTTCAACATCACAAAGGGTAAATTTGTCATTTAGTTGTTAACCAAGAAAAAAAAACAAACATTTTTGATACATCATTTATCCGTAGGGACACGTTGTGGAATTAGATGATATATCCGATGAGACTTATTCTAACAAAAAAGAAACAACACCTAACTCAGTTATCTCTAGAATGTCTTACGATAATTACTTTCCACATGTGGAAACTTATGTTTTCAAGGATAGTCATATACGTTTCCTTATTAGACAATGAAGTGGTTCTACATCTACTAGTTATGCTAATATCAATGACACAATCATATTAGTCACATAAACAAACATATGTCGTGTTGTTTATACGCTACATGATGTTGTTCCATGCACAGTGGGAGAAATCTATATTGTGTGCAAGGTACAACATATAAGTATATGATTTATGATTCTCTTGATCGCAGGTAAGAGACTAACGTTCTAATATAACTTGTACATATCTAATTCAAGAAACATTTGGTGTTGAAATTTCGTCATGTGAGAACTTGGCGAGATTGTAACAACAAAGTAAATCTCTATGTGAAGTCGACCTTGCATGGACATATTTGCGCTTCTAAATTAGACAAGTATTTAGAATATGTGTCAAGATGATAGATATAAGACTGCTTCAAATTAAATATTTATGTATTATTAGAATGACATAAATGAATGAAGTAATCTAATACTACTTTAAAATTTGTCTATTTATGAATTTTTGGAATGACATAAATAAATGAATAAATAATGTAGTCCTACATTATTATGAAGTAAATAAATTAACTTGAAATTACTATTGAAACCAAGAGTTGTGTTCATAATTACTTTAGTTAAACATGTTTATGATTCATTGTAAAGACATAAACATAAAGTCTTTTAAGACTTATAATAAAGTAAGACGTTAACTTGTTATGTTTTTTAATTAAGACATATACAAGAAGTCATTGAGTTGATCAATGATTTATAACGTATAATGGGATTATAACAGTTTATGTTTTCTTGATGAGACATGGATATGAAGTGACTTGGTTAAAGGTACTTGTGTTATAAAGCATGTAATTGGCTTGGAAAGTCTATTATACCATTAAGTTGACTTAGTTGGTAAATAGGTAAGTCAAAGGAATATGTTTATCTTATATATTGTTAGATTGTCTTACAATATTAATTCTAATGAATACCACAAGTTGATGGTATATTCAGTTAGGAGAATCAAATTCTATTTGATTTGTTTGATTCAAGATAATCATAACTTCTTTCTTAAAAAGTAACAAGGTTAGAAAATTGAGTATGGATTGAATATACTCAATATGACTCCAACCTAGAAGATTATTAAAACACCATTTCATTATGGAATGTGATGAATCACATTAAGTTTTAAAATTGAATATTCTGAATTTGTTAAACTACTTATGAATAGGTTATTAACAAAGAAAAATCAGGAATTATCAATGTGTATTTGTAATGTCCCAAAAAGAGAACAACGTAATTTTGCTCTAAATTGCTAAGTATATATAGATAGTCTATATATTACAAAAGGCAAGTGGGAGTTTTTATCTTGAAAGATAAAATTACAAGATACATAATCTTCTAAAACACACTAGTAAATATCATGATGAGGTTAGACATGTAATTGATAGACCTCATGATGATGGAATTTTCATTCATAGATCTGCAAGGATATCTCGGATATTTGACTTATATCTTTGAGAAATATGAGTTCTGGATTATAGTAAACACGATAATCATTATGATGGATTACCAAATATTGAATTGGGATAATTACTCATACTATGAATGTTAAAGATCTTGTCCATAAAGATAATCAATTTTGGAAATTTGGTTTATCTTAATAGTTAGACTAGAGAATGGAAATGAGTTTCTTCAAAGAGATGAAAGACCCTAGTGGTTTGAATTTCTATGTAGAAATCATATGGACAAAATTGTACACATATTTAATGCATGTTTTATGACAAGATTATTAATCATACTTAAGCAATTAATTATGATTGAATATTCTTTTCTAGACACATTAAATATATAAAGATGATAATAGTCATACTTGTTTTCATTAATATGAAATATGACAATGGAATATCAAAACTCTTTCTTGAGATTACTTGAGCGAGGACGGTAAGTAATTGAAATGTTTTTGAATTCATATAATCTTTGAAAGTGTACGAAGTGCAAATAATTCATGAATGGATAATTGCATGCATCTATGAAATTATTCTTATATTTAATTATTAAATCTTAGTTTTGATTTATAATTGAAATAAGATAAATTTTAAGTATTCCTGAAAGCTAGTGGGAGTATTATGTTAAGTTTCTTAAATCTTATATGTTGTATAACATATAGTAAGTAACATTCCTTGTAAGCTAAATGTTAAGTCTTAGTTTGGAATAATACTTCACTTGTAAGATTTAAGAATTAAAACATACAACCTTGAAATATATGTTTATAGTTAATAAACATGTGCGATAAAATAAATGATTCTAATAAAACATGATATATCATTTGGGAAATTGATAAATATTTTTAACAAGATAGAACGTGAATGAATTCTAAGTTTGACTCAGATTCATCATGTACATCATGTTGTGTATTCAAAATTGTTGTATCATTCTTGAATGATAGATGATTTGACAACATTGATATCTAACTAAAAGTTATTAGATAACTTGTGTAATGAATATTCTAATAGAATTACATCCTTAAAACATGGAATTGCTCCTAGATTCTATGGATGAACAATATGTCAATTGTTGTGCAAATTGTCATCAGCTTCAAACTTGAAAGTTTGGAAGACATCAAACATTACACAATAAGATATTAAAGTTTATGGAGTTTTAATAAGCATATTGTTGTTTGTATACAATGATGCTGGTTTAATTGAGATGACACTCAATACTAGTCGTGGTAGGATTTCATCCTTGTTAATGGCCATGTGAACTAGTGGTGCTTATCTAAAACACGGTTGCATTATACATTAAAGAATAAGAATACTTTAAACTTTGAAATGTTTGAAAGTTTAAATTGTCATAAATTTGTGATAGAGGATGTCACACTTTATGAATTATTATGGATTGTTGAATGCACACATACAAGGACTTCACTAATTGAATTCTTGAAATAAGTATTCTCAAAATTACGATAGATCAAGTTGGTTGATTTATGTCTAGTCAACAAGTATGATTGTCATTACTTGAGGCATAATTCATCAATGGAATTTTCATGCATTGATCTATTTGGTATTTGGATAAGGGATGTTAAACAATTGTTATAATAAATCAAATACTTGGTATGTTTGATTTTATAATATATTGTATCCTATATTTGCATGTTTAATCCGTGAATAAATTTATTTATTCTAAATCGTCCGTTGTCAATTAATGATATGGAGTATCATTAAACTAAGACAAATCGAGAGATATGGTAGAATATACTTGAAAGTATATTGATGAGAATGCATACCAATTTCGAGATGATATTCAATGAATTGAATATAGGACTTATCCCAACTACATAATTTACTTTGTGGATATTGTTATAAGTAAATTATGAATAGTTATCCTCGGACTTGAGATACCGTATAAGTGTCATGAATGTAGTGCATTTCGTGGAACAACTTAACGCTATACGTGGCTGGTAGTCATAAGGGTTGTTTCTGAAGTGTTGCAAAGTTCATGGGTTATTCTCGTAGTCAAGATAGAATTTGTTCCTTCAAATTTATTTTGGAGTTTAATCTCTTTGGGCCCTCGTAGGGTTGACAAGATGTTTGTGTGGCCACACCCAAAATCTCCCACGAATATGTTCGGAAGATTTGGTAATCTTGCTCAATCACTTATAACGAGAAATGAATAGTTGGATAAAGAATGACTTAATTCCATATCTTTATTTAACATGGTATTAGAAACAAAGGATAATAATAATGAGAAATCATTAAAGGTTTTCAGAGCCTTGCTCGAGTTGTACTAGAGGCATCGAGTGTTGCTAGACGCTAACCGAATGTGATCACTCTATTAAGATATGTCCAAGTGGGAGCTGTTGGTTTTATGGACAATAAATTAATAGACGTGTGTTAGGATCGAACTTCGAGACTTTGGGATTGCACACTTTACGTATGAGAATTTAAAGTTAATAATTAAATATAAATGTTATATTTATTTATTTATTAAACGAAATAACTAACGGACGTTATGTAATTAATGTAATGGATTAACGGTGCGTTAAATGTTTATGGAAAAGGACTAAATTGCAAAAGTTGAGAAGGTTCCGAATCCTTTGGGGAATCCTACACCGATCGGCCTAAAGAAAAGGAACAACCTCAACTTGTTTACCAAGTTTGCTTGGGTATATAAACAAGGCTTGGGTTTTATTTTTCCATCTCTTGTGCTCATAAGCTAAACCCTAAAATTGTTTTGTGTGTGTTTTGTCTCCAAAACCGTCGACACCTTCAATAGGTTTGATCCAAAGCTTTTCCACAATAACAAGTTATTTGTTTAATAAAAACTAGCGGTACTTTAATTCGGTTTAATACGTGTGTACAAGAACTTAGTAATAACATACTTTTGTTATTATCTTGGATTGAATTACAAAACGGTAAGGGGTAATTCATATAATCCTATAAACCCTAATTAGGGTTCATCCTAAGTGCTAGTTTGTGGATTTGATTCTTGTTCGGCTAGAATCAAGAAAGGTACGCATACTTTATTCTTTAGTTAATTAATTATTCATTATATGTTCCTATACGCTTCCGCACTTACTTTGATGTTTATTGTTTATATTTATGATTAGTCATGTTATATAATTCCAACATTTACCACACTAATTTCCTCTCAGAAACAACTCCTAGGGCCGAGTCTCCTACACCAATCAGGCATATTCAGACTCCACATGTGGCCGTGGGTCCTTTGTGGCCGAATACCGTTAGACTACACCATAAAGCCAATGGCCTTGCAAAATTTATTAGCTTCTATTGTGGCATATGACCAATAAATTCTAATTACCACCTCATCCCGCATCAGCCATGTACCAAGACACAACGGTGTGCCGTTACTTTCTTCCAGGTGTTGGCATAAACTCGTGGGTTTTCTAGTATATTTTTATATCCAGTATTAAAACAACTTTTCCGAAAAGTCGTTTTACTTATGAACTATGCATGAATTCAAACCACGATTTGTTAAGTTTAGAAAAACAAATCCTTAATAATAAAAAAGTGTCTAAACTTAGGTTACCCTTCCTAAGCCTTTTTTTAGACAGGTTAACTAAATTCATAGAGTTATCCTTTGTTACACGATCTAGTTGTCGTGGACTCGGTGCTTAAGTACACCTTTACCTTTGACTTTAGCGAAGACACTCACGTTTATTTCTCTAAATAATACCGATTGACATATAATTTACTCTTAGCATGCATAATTAGACATTAAGAAAACACATAATCGACACGGCGAAACATAATTTAATGTTGATCCACAGGTTTAAGGGTTAAAACATGACCTGAGGAGACTACTTCTAGTTTCGTGTCTTCTCAAAGATTGCCCGTCATTCTCTTCTTTCTCTGGTGGATCTTCTATCCTCCGTGATCTTGTATCCTCCGTGCTCCTCTGGATCTTCTCTCCTTGTACTCCATAGGTTCTTCTACCTCATCTAGGCTTCCTTGCGTCACGTCCGTCTTGGTTTACATCTAACTAAAAGCTACTCTACTTTTAAAATTAAATTATAAACCAAAAACTTTACATCACAACCAAACAGTTTATATTTACGGTATGTGGCTCAAGCTCGTGTCATGCATAATTCAAATAAAGCGAGAATGTACTAATTATAAAATTTTAGGTGAAAATACTTAAGTTATAACTTCTAGGACCTCTACACATGCACATGCACCACATGTGTAACTCATCTTAATAGTATATGAAAATCACGAGCTTCACCCATATTTTTGCACACCAATGCAACATGTCATTCTCGAAGAATAATGGCTCTTACAAAAAAATTTACATTTCGATCAATGAAAACGTTTGTCCTAGAGTTCTACAAGAGCATGAGGATCATAAGAAATGAAGATGGAACCATTTCGACCGCTTTTGTCATCAATGAACACGAATATACCTTCACCCTCGAGGAGTTTGCTAGGATACTTCGTATCCCTTGCCAAGGGGTATGCTTGTTTTCAAATGAATGGTCACTAGCCCACCTTCACGGCATGGTCGATGAGCATCCGGTCTATTCCACACCTCTCCCGGATCCTACTACGGTAAGAGATACTGTCTTCATCCTAAGAGCCTCCCTGTCTCGGGTCACTAGGAAATCGAATGTCATCTATAGGGATCCCTTTCAAATGGAGCTTTTATAGATGTCCCATTGTACAAGAAATGGGAACTAGTGTTAAAGGAGAATGTCCTTTGTTTAGTGGGAAATAAGGATCATCCCAACGCTTGCCTAGTCTACATGATCTATTGCCTTGTTACTGGGACTCACTTCAATCTTGCCTATTACATGGTTAAACGGATGGCAAGTGTATCAAGGATAGACAAGATGGTGCTCCCCTAGCCAATTTGTCTTTGCTCTAGATCCATCTCACTACACCGATGACCACATCTTTTGCAACAAGGTCATGGTGCCCTTGTCCGATGAGAAGACTACAAGGTTTATGGTTGAAGGCAAGAGACCTCATCCACCGACGGACTCATCCAAAGAAAGGGAGGGAGAAGGAAGCAACCCTATAGGCAACGTTTAACTCGACCCCATAGCATACATTGAGCAATTGCCGGACATCCCAAGCCCATCTCAATAATTTCAATAAACAAAGGGGATGTTTAAATGTTTTGCTAACTTTCTTATGAAGAAGAAGAAGTAGGCGTGAAGAGTTGAAGAGTGAAGCTTGGAGGCGATGGAGTAGAAGATTGAGTGAAAGGGAAGGTAAGGTCGTGGACCTTAAAATTCGAACAATTGTCTATAAAACATCTCAAACAATATTTCTGTAACTTAGGACTTAAATTTAGTAGATGGCATGACGTGAACACTGACACCCTAACTTAGGTGACCCAAATGAGAATTTTACGACTACTTGATTGAAATCAAGAAGTCGGTCTTACTCATATTTGCTTACCTTTTAGTCACTCTTACTTACTATGCGTGATATACCTTGCCTGCATATTTGATTACTTGATGTAGAAATGATTAGGTTGGGTATTTGCTAAGAGATGCAAATTATGCACATTTGTTGTGAAGCTACTTGTCAGCAGTAGTCGGATCCCTGAGCTATAACTAGCCGGATCCCTCATATGACGGAACCATGGGATCCGGGTAAACAGATATAAGAATTCTAAACTTTCACATCAATCCAATCTTCCAGACCTTATTATACTTTGTAAACATGATACTTTAGGATCACTTAAGTCTTCCTCAAGCTCAGTAGGTCTTACACTCACTCATAGCTAACTTAGGATCACATTCAAGGTGTTTTTGATTTATCACTTCACCAAAACTCATCATATTTCCGCTCCAATACTCACACATTGTTCCTCACATCTCAAAACACCTAGTTTGTTATTTCTCTTAATTTTAGAAAATTGATTTTAGTCATATTACATCAAAATAGGCTAAAAACTAGTTTTTCATTTCTTTTGATTTTTAGGAAATTTTCAATTTTTTCTTAAGTTACCATCTGATCTCTAGGATCACTTGGCTTCATTTGTCATCCTCAAAATATTAGTGTCATGCTTAAACACTTAGTTACAACCATAAAAAGTCCACTTTCTTATCAAAAACCATCATTAGATGTCGTCACTCCTTATGGTTGGACATTTAAGTCCCATACCATTTAAGACATCTTAGGGAACCTATACACTCAAGATTTATAGGTACTAGATCTTAATAGAACACAATCACTCCACCACATTGTTATCTGAGAGACGGATCCCCAACTTACAATTAAACGGATCCCCAAAATTAGGAAACCGTTTAATCACTATACTCATCTATCAAACTCTCCTTGGTAGTCTAAACACTTTAACTTGCCTTAAATGACTCCATAGGATAGAACAACACTATAGTTGACCTTAGTGCATGCCAAAATTCTTAGTGGTCAAGAATTTAATTCACTAATCTAATTTCATCCATTATAAACCAAGTGTGTTTATGCAAACCATCACTCAAGTCACCATTCAAAATCAGTAGCTAAGGCATCCATTACATCCTCTTTTCACTATGACTAAAGCATCTAGCAAAACTTCTTCAACCAAAGGTTCCTCCAAGAAGAATGCTCATATGGTTCATGAGATATCATCAACCGAGTCATCACCCGTCAAAAGCCCAAATACTAGAATCCTTCCTCAAAAAACTCAACCAACCAAAGCTAGAAGAACCGCTAGGATTAGTATTCGACCTTTTGAGTTGGAAAGGCCTTCATCAAACACTAAACCAAACACACCTAGCTCAAGTAAAACACCTAAGCCTTCATTTCTAGAACCAATACTACACTCCTTTACCGCGCTTCTTTCTCATCCAAATCTCTACTCTTTAGAAGACTTACCACTTAAGACTTCTCATTCACCAACCTTCTCATTAAATAGGGAACCACCTTCACCAACAAATAGTTCATCTTTACGAACAAGGAATCACCAAAACCATATAGAGGACTTCCCATCTCCACCACCAACTCATACATCATCACCCTCATTTTTAGTTGAACCACATCCTACGACACTAAACTCACCTACAAAAATCCCACCATCCTTTGTGGAACCTCCTCAAAACATTCCACCTCCTTCATTTCCTACTCATGACAATAATTGCTCTAATTTTCAACTTACCCAAGGATTTGTTCAAGAAGTACGAAATGAGTTTCATTTCATGTTTAATCATCTTCTTGAACGATTTGACCAAATCAAAAATCTACTCATCCTTAGAATCTAAAATTACAAGCACATTAATGCTTGTTATTAGTTTTAGGCACAACTTAGAAAATGTACTACATGCTTTTGTCATTCTCTTAGTTTTAGAGATATGTATATCATTTCTCATATTTTATTGAATGAAATTACATGTTGTATGCCATGTGGTCTTGAAAAAAAGTTTGGTACCTTAATACATAAATCTTGTTGATGTTGACATCACATTTTACATCTACATTGCTGTCATAAGAATGCAGGTTACGGATCCCTCATTTTGGCCTAGACGAATCCCTCCCAAGGAAGAACCGTGGGATCCGTGCAACAGAAGCACTTTTTATTACTAATTTGAGTCTCATTTGCAGGAAATTATGCATCATATACTTGTTTTCTAACCTTTGTTTTGCAGATTTTCAAAATACACATGAAGACTTTGACACCCTCAATAAGAGGAAGCTTTTACTCAAAGCAAAACAATTGCAAAAACACTTGCAATACTTTCACTTAGGATTTCGTTATTACTTGACGCCCTCACAAAGGGGATCACTCGTCAAGGGGGAGCATGTTCGTCAAAAGACGAAACCATTTGCAAACATAATTGCAAAACACTCGCTTAGTCTTCCTAATTATTTGACGCCCTCAACAAAGGGAAGCACCCGTCAAAGGGTAGCTAAGACGATAATTCTTCTCTTCTCTTACTCTCTATTTTTCATATTATTACTTTTCACACATTTTTTTTTTCAAAACAATGTGTTAGTTTCTCTTCAACGCTCTTTTTTTTCGACAAAAAGAGGGAGAAGAGAGTAAAAACTCCAATTCAAACTTTTACGAATTTTAGTTTTTCCTTAAAATAATCTTATGTTCTGTCATCAACAAAAAGGGGGAGATTGTTAATACAAATAAGCCATAAAAATGTTTATTTATATTTTACGATCTTCTATTATTTTGTCGATAACAAACGTAAAATCATTTTAATAAACAAATAAAATACATAAATGGTTTGAGCCAATAGTTTACTAACATACTTACATTTTCATATAAAATACTAAACAAGTAATAGTGTTTACATTTTATACAAAAACATATGTATAACAACTAGTGTTTACATAATATGGAAATGTGCATACTTATATTGTAATGGGTAATGTAATGGGTAAAAATCTAAGTATTTAACCCATTGACTAGATACATTGAATATAGTTGGGTAAACCCCAAAGTCCATGACCCATACCCATTGAGCTTGATCCATAACCCATGACCTATTGCATGACCTCATGCATGAAGTCATGTTGAGTATTATCCATGGTCCATGACCCATGACCCATGATCCAATGTCTAGATATATTGTATCTTGTATAACCCATGGTTTATAACTCATAACCCATAACCCAGTTTGCAACCCAAAATCCAGACTTAAGCTGACCCATCTGCCGGATCCTTTGGATTGCACTAGCCGGATCCTTTTGGGGGATCCGTGGGAACCGGGGAACAGTAGAGAAAATTCCTATAAATAGTGAGTCATTTCTCTCTTGCAACTCATCTCTTTTACACATACTCTCGCTTAGTATTGTAAATTCTCTAACCTCAGATCCAAGAATCTTTATATGTAGTTTTGTGTTTGTGTGATTCTCTAGGTTCCTCTTAAAGGCGAGATCACCACCTCTTAAAGTCGAGCAAGCTCAAGTCCATGAGTTGTCAAGATTCATGATCATCAAGACTACTGAAGTTATCTTGTTGATAGTTCTTTCCTCCCTCCTAGAAGTGTTGTGTCAAAGGCATTAGTGAATGATGCCAAAGGTCTGTGTCGAAGGCATTAGTGAAAGGTGCCAAAGGTCCGTGTCGAAGGCATTAGTGAAAGGTGCCAAAGGTCCGTGTTGAAAGCATTAGTGAAAAGTGGTGAAGGATCGTGTCAAGAGCATTAGTGAAAGGTGCCAAGGAAGTACATTCGATATGGTGCATCGATGTACAAGATAGATAGGTTGGGTTAAAGGACATTGATATCCTTTATGTTGTTGTAATAAGGAGTGCGTCTCCTTTGGGTTGTTGTGTATTGGTGTAGTGTTGGGTAGTAGTTCCTCATTTTTAATGAAACTCAGTATCTAGCCTTGTACCGGATAAAATGTAGTTGACGTTGTGATAGGTTTGGTTCTACCTCGTGGAAGAATTCAGTATCTAGCCTTGTACCGGATAAAGAGTAGGCGACGTTGTGAAGGCTTCTCCGCCACATTAAGGAGCTTGTGTTGTGTAGTGTTTACGAACTCTCGAGTGGGGAACTCGAGTGGAGTAGGGCAAGGAAGGTGTCCTTGTAGCCGAACCACTATAAATACTCGCGTAGTGGCTTTTTTGTTTCTTACTCTTTATCTTTGCATTACTTGTTTATATGTTTATCTATCAACATCCAACACACACATTAAATAGATTGACATAAGTCAATCTAAATAGTTTAAAACAAAGTTTTAATCGGTAAAACTATTCAACCCCCCCCCCCCTTCTAGTTTTCCACAATATTGTTCATACGTAAAGGAACCACATTGATCTATGCATTTTATGTTATTACCCAAATCACTTACGGACCCCTCAATACGAATTCTTGGCTCCACCCCTGAGTCTTGTATAAATATGTTCATGGTGCATACGTGAATAAAAGGGAAAAGAATTAACCATCGAATAGTTGTTCAAAATTTTTCAGGGTTAGAGCCTGAAGGGTCAGAGATGTATGAGCCTGAAGGTGTTTGACCAGTTGGATTTACTGTGACTTTTTGTTAAGTTTAGGAAATAACTTATCGTAATAGTTCTATTATTTCAATCAAATAATGATGATTATAGTCAAGAATGAATAATAAACTATTTTAGCTCATTGAGGCATTTTGTCAAATACTTGGTGTGCGACTTTTAAATGACACTATTCATGATAAATGAGTTCATAAAAGCAAAAAATATGAGATTTCAGAACCTGAAGATCGTTCATAGATCAAGACGAGAAAGAGCGAAACGAGCCTATTCGTGTCAGGTCCCACATATGGCGCCATGTTTACGTATCAACTGTGAAACGGGTATAAGTCGGGTGGTGATGGTCGGGTGTTGGGTTTCTCGTACTGAATGGTAAGGACTCCGTGAGAAGGATGATATTCTTGCAGTCGGGGTAACACTAGCAATCGGATACCTTCGTCTCATCTCGTATGAGAGGATGAAGAGAAAGGTTTATGTGGCACCTTTGTCTTACCTCTTAAGAGAGGGTGAAGAGAAGGGTTTAAGTGGTCGAGATGATAATGGATATAGATCAACTATTGGTGAAGGAGGAGCCAATGGAGGCTGCCAAGTGATGTTCTATGTGTTTGCTTTTTGGAGCTTACCCTAATTCGTCATCTAGTATATATAGAGGAAAGTTAGGGTAAGAGATATGGGTCATGATCGAATAATAAGCTTGTTCAAGCCTGAGGACTTAATGTATATAGTGTAATATATATACGTCATCGAATATTTTACTCGTTATACTATCTGCCCAAATCTCGTACGTGCATGGGTTCTAAAACTAGTTATAATAGATATTTATTATTAAATAATAAAATTGGCTCGGTTCGCTTTTTATGGATCGGTTTTTGGACAAAAACCAAAATCGAACCGAAGTTTTCGGTTTTTGAGAAAGTAAAGACCCAATTGTTAGTTTCAGTCGGTTATTATGATTCGTTTTTTTCCATTTTTTGGTTTGGTTTCGTTTTTTTCTGTCTTCTGTCACCCCTACCAAATGAGAGGTTTATGGGCCAAATGGGTTTGGGTCATATTTGATAGGAAAAATTTATACCGGATGCTATTGGGTTGGGTTGGGTTGACTCGTAAACATGCTCTGCGTTTATTAATCTTTTATTACTTTATTTTTACAAGCGATTTTGGACCTTTAGATACTTGGATCACTTTTGACCCGTTCGAGTTTAAACCAAGTTGTTAGAGTTCCATGTTCACCCTCTTCTATGAACTTTTTTTACACAAATTTGGCCAAAGACAGGTTTGATATTCAATGTAAGTAAATGTTTAGTGTTATCAAACTTGTTTGTAAGATTGTGCAAATTGCTAATGGCTTAAAAAAATGGATTCAATATTATTGTTTTCATATTTTTCGACTTATGAAACGAAAGTATATTCCGACTTCTTTTATGAAACGAATGTATATTCCGACTTCTTTTATATGAAACGAATGGGTACGGCATAGAACGCGCCCCTATATATAGGCCTAGATTCATTTTAAGAGTACTGTAAAGTACTGTATCTAATATGGGTACTGCATAGAATATAAAACTATATATATATAAATATATATATATATATATATATATATATATATATATATATATATAGGTACTATAGAATATAAAACTATATATATATAAATATATATATATATATATATATATATATATATATATATATATATATATATATATATATATATATATATATATATATATATATATATAGAGAGAGAGAGAGAGAGAGATGGGATCATTTAAAAAGTTGATCTCAAGAGAAAAGTGGAGAAGTGATCTCAACCGTTAGATCACCCTCCCCTCCCCTCATTTTTTTCCTACCAAACTACAGGGACCACTTTGTAACTTTGTAAATTTTCCAAGGTTTGTTTGGTAACAATATTACAATTTTCAACCTGATCATATATAATGCTTATTTTTTTCTCATTTCTTCTTTTCTTCTTCCACGATCCATTTTTTTCTCTCAAAAAAAAAATTCCAGATTATTCCCAAATTCTTCCAATCAACATAATAAACACAGCAAGTTGTCACATTTACTAAATACGCTCGTTGTAATTCTCAGATCGATGAATAAAGTAAGTTTTTTTTAACTTATTTCGATTATATTTCTGTTAGTTTTGTTATCTAAGATCAAATATAAAGCTAATATACGTGTATTTTAGAGTTTATTTGTAACCGATTATTGTTTGTTATGAGTTAGGGTTTAGTTTTATTAATTTTGATTCGGTATCATCATGTTTGTTTATCGATATATGAATTTTAAGAGTTTTGTGACAAGATGTATTGTATAGGTTAGTTATTTGAAGCACATTTGTTAAAAAAAAAGACTCGGAAACATGTTTACAAAAACTGCACACAAGGTGTTTGATAAAATGCCTAAATAAAATTTTGTAACTATGATGCACTGATTTTACACTGAGATGCATCAAATGTTTTTCTAATTGTTTTGGTTATTTTTGTACTGGATCAGGCTTTGTATGTTCAATAAAATGCTTAAATGATATTTTATAAATGCGATGCACCAAATTTTCATCATTGACTTGTTGAATGATTCAATAGAATGTTTTTTTATTGATTTTGTAAGATTATGTTGATATTGATATACACTGACTTATATAACAGTTATGCACTAGTTTTTAAATATAAAGTGTAAAATAAGCATACAATTCTAAAAACTAAACTCTAAGTGCTTCTTCCATTACCGCTTCATCAGGAGCTAAATAGAGCAGTGACATGATCATCTCAGGTAGTGGTTCCCTTCAGTTATGCTGAATCCCTATCTTGCGAAAATTGAAACCAACCAATTAAAGGTTTTGTGCAATTCGTTATATACTTAGTTGCCGGTTAAAAGCGCATAATTTTTTGTGCTTTGTGTAATATGAATTCAATTAAATTAGTTGTGGTTCTATTCAAACATTCAATGATCCATGCATCTATGTTAGGTCTTAGATTTTTACTTTAGTGTACAATAATCGAACCGGTCTCACATATCATGTATTCATATCGCATGAAAATCAACATACTAAAATATGTCTACCATAAATTAAGAACATACACTATGTTTAAGAGACAAAAAAACATGCATAAAGCATTGCATCTTAGCCAATTTGATGTGGTCATCATCAACCACTTTAGGCTGTTATAATTTATTACTACAATATATGCATGTTTTTTTACTTTACAACTCTTTCCCAGTTTCCCATTTTATTTAGCATATATCAATCTGATTTCATATGTTATGGAGGCTGCTGCTAAACTTGGTATTTCTGTTACAATTAGCGAAGTAGGAATTGATTTGATAGCAAGAGGGAAATGATATTTGGAAGCCTACATTGATGAAAAAGGCCTTCAATTATGGAATAGCCTTGTTCGAACTCTTATTTCCATCTATAAGATTTAAACTTATTTATATTTGATTCAATCTTTAGTCAAAGCATGTGATTTTACAGTGGGATGGAGAAATTTAATATATTTTGGTACTTTATGATTCCAGATTTCTTCTTTTTGTATTCAAGGTCTCATTTTGGTGATTTTAAATAGATACCATCTCAAAACCCTTCTATCTATGTCGTACACGATTTTATAGATTTCATAACTGAACACTAGAAGCTTCTTGATTTGGTGAAAGGGGAATGGGCAAAGGGCTTACTACCATAGAGTAGTATACCGACAGATTATACATTACAGAAAATCAAAGGTTTATTATTATTTTTTATTTTTTTTGATAGTTTCTCATATTTAAAACACTAATTCAGTTAGGCTTTTAATGAATGTTTATTTATATGTTTATGCTAGAGGTTGTCAAATGTGTGTGCCGAGCAGACTGGGTAAGAGTTTGAAATAGTTTTTTTTTTTTTTTTTTTTTTTAATTGTAAATGGTTGGGTCAGAATATCTCAAATACTCAGTTATCGCGTGATCATTATGAGGAGTCATTCATTTACAGTTTCTTTAATAACACAAAGTTTACTACGTTTCAGGATTAGATGTCCTTGCAAGTGCAAAATGAGTTGAGGGATGATTTGAAGTTCGTAGACCAAAATTTTCTACTATGAAGGCCTTTTTGATGAATGTGCGGAGAAATCCACTCACGTTCCTGGATTATGTTTTCTCAATTGAAAGATTGTTTAAAACGTTTTTAGTGATTTCTCAACATTGTTCGCTATTTTTTCCAAGTTGCAACTTTATATTTTTCTTCATTGATGCACCAAAATGTAAAAGCACTTTGATACATTGGTTTGATGCTAAACTTATTATACTACCGTCATGTATGAAGACAATGTTTTATTACATCTTTTGTTATTTACGACAAATATTTATAAGTAGTATTCAAGTAAAAAAATAAAGAATCATAATTACTAAGTAGATGCATTGTTTTTAACATAAACTGATGCACTGTTTTTTTTACACAAACTGATGGCACTTAACATGAACAAAAAGGATGCACCAAATCATACATCATAGCTATAAACTTTGTTTTCTGTAACATTGATGAGTCAACTTGTTGTGATTTCAGTACTTTCTTTTACCATAATCATATTAACAGACGTGGTAAATGTTATTTCATCAAGATGTATTATTACATTGATGCACTGCTTTCTAAATAGACTAATACATTGTTTTTCTGAACAAACTGATGCACTTAAATAAACAAAATAGATGCACTAAACCATGTTTTACTTACTAGCTGAAATGGATTTTACATCACTAACATGATGCCCCAAAAGAATAAGTATTTTTCATCATAATAAATATAAGAACCAGTCATAATTGAAAAAGTATAAATAACAATGATTGACACCTCTATTGCATTTAAGCTTATCAAACAACTACACTACATACAAATGATATGAACATAAATTGGTGTGCTCTTATCCACTCATGCTGCTTTCTTGACGTTACTTAGTTCTCGACTTAGCCCGCTAACAACCTGCAACCCTTGTTTCTTAAAAGCTTCAGCAGAAAAACTGTTGCTTTTAGCATCAGAATCTGTACCTTCGGTCTTATGATCTCTTGAACCACAAAGTGAAGCTGTTATAGTGTGTCAAGTTTAAAAGCTATACGCTCACCATGATTTGTGCCAACATTTATTCGATTACCCGTCCGTAAAAAAACTTCAAGGAGTTTGAGGAAATCTCGATTGTTCTTTAGTTCCCCACTTATGTCCTGTAGAAGTTTACACAGTACGCGTTTTAATTTAGACATGCTATCAAAATATTAGATAACACATTATTCCAATTCAGAACATTAGTCGATACGTAAATTATATAATTTGTTGCCGAGAAGCATTCTCATCATCAGGTCTCATTACAGAAGTTGTCCCTTCACATACTCTTATTCCCAAATGGGTGCACTAAATGCCTCAAACGGATGCACTAAGGTACCTCAAATAATCTGTGGTGCAGACATCGTTCTATCATCATTTGTCAAGGCAACATCTGTTGTCAAGGCAAACAGACACTAACCTAAAAGCTTTACTATGGATTTGCAAGGCTGCTAAGATGTCAAGATTAATCAAACTAACCAAAGGAAAGTATTTCTTTACTGCTATAAAGGATACCCCCAATTTCTATTTTGCCTAATCTAACCTGCAGTCCACAAACTAGACACATATGAGTACCAGTATCTTAGTGTTAACATACAAAGTCTTACTTCACAAACAAGAGTTATATTTGATACATATGCAAAAATTTCAAAATGAAACTTTATATCTAGCCTTAGACAACACTATCAGAGGGTGTTGGAATTGCTTTCTCATACAATCTCACAGGGTGTTGGATGCATTAAATATGCAAACAGATTCCTTAATAAGTCCAACAAATGCATGCACTAAACGCATAAGTTGTATTACCCAAATGAAAATCTACTCTTATTTAAGTAGCGTGATTTAGTAGCCTTTAACTTTTACATATTTGAATTTGTATATAATCTCATAATTGAAACCAGATGTTTGTCCAACCACATCTTTTACAAGATCCTCTTTAGACATTTATAATGAAAAATTATCATCTCCTGCACTTTCAATATCATTGCATGTACATTGATTCTTGAATCTAGACTCTATAAGTAGAAATAAAAAAAAAGAATATTCTTACTTACATCCGGAAGCAACGCCTTTAAGTCTCTGCTCTTCAGTCAAATGTCGCATCTTCACTTCATGGCTAAAGCAACGCCTAATAATAGGTGGCACCCCTTCAGAGTTACCAGCAGCTGCAATGAGCACACTGAATGAGTATTGATCACATGAGTGTTGCACTTAAAAATACATACATATGCACTTACAGGAGATATATTGATGCACTTAAAAATACATAGAGATGCACTTACAAGATATATATTGATGCACTTAAAAAAATATTATGTAATCGAGAAGAAATGTTTAGTAGTCTAAAACCTCCTATAACAACAAATTAAAAACCAAGTTAGATTAATAGTTATATGATATAATTAAAAAATAGAGATTGGTATACTCAAGAAGTCTTAAAAGTCACTATACTAGATGAAAAAGATAAACACTTTTTATGTTTTGAGGCCAAATCTAATCAGTAATGTATTTTAGAAAACACCAAGATTTTTCTACATGTAGAGATAGCTAAATGGCTTTATATCGCAAAGAAACCACCAAACTTTAAATGGTTAACCAGAAAAAAAAATGCAATTCCAAAATAAATCAATTTTATACAGAAAAAGTGTTCTTTTTTTGCACATTGTAATGTTTTTGCCATATTTGCAAGAGCTCGTGAAGGATAGTTTGCATAGAAAGCAGAACATTGGTTCAAATAATGACTCGCTAAAAAATCATCTTAGCGGCAAAGACACTAGCACATTCTACTCTATACCTTTCTAAAACACCTATTGTCAAACAGGTTGACCACGTCAAACTGGTCATAAGTCACACAAAATGTCGCCCGTACGATGCCCTGTTTTGAACCATAATAAATAACTAGCCGTTTTGACCCATTGCCCAACCAACCCAATTTCCAGCCCCTATTAAGTACCTGAATTATAGGCGGTATTTAATCCGATTCCTCTTTGGTTTTGGTTCAAAAATCTTGACCATCAATGGCTACCCACCTTCCATGAATTGCACACCATGTGGTAATTAGTTATGAGAACTAATATCATAACCACGAAAAACGAAAACACGATAATGAAATGACTTTTCCTTAACATAAAGATGATAATACAACATAAAACTTTTATTCACTAATCATACATTCATATGCTTGATAACTCTTCGATGATATAGTCATACATACGGATGCTCCAATGCATAATTTGATCCACTTAAATACATATAATGTAATCATACATTTGATGCCCTAATATTGTAACACATATGCATTTGATGCCCCTAACTTTTTAACAAAGATGCATTTGATGCCCTAATTTTTTAACACAGATGCATTTTGATGCCCTAATTTTTTAACACATATGCATTTTGATGCCCTAATATCCATGTTAAAAGTGTTCATACTAACTGAATAGATGCTATAACACATTATTAACACATTTTGACACAGATGCACTAAAATTTAACCTCATTATAACAAATTTGCTAATTTAACAAATTTAACCTCATTTCAACTTATCAACACAGATGCTTCAACAACTGCTTGGTGTGCTTTGAAAAATTTGCAGATGCATTAAACAATAGAATTATAATTCTTACATTCTGCTTGATTATCTTCAATTCTTTTGTTCTTCTCCAGTGTTCGTGGATTTATGCGAGTAGCTGAAACTGAAATACATCAAATTAGAAGATTAATAATACAAAAAAAAATAAAAAATATCAATGTGATGATCGGAATACATAAAATTAGTGCACTTACTGTTCCTGAGTCTTTTTTCGTCATTTTTATGATGATCGGAAAAAAATGGTGTGATTTGATCGGATTTGAATGTGTTTTTTATCTGATTTGATCATATTTGTGTTTGGTGTGTTTGATTAGAGAGAGAGAGAGAGAAAGCATATGTGGTGTGTGGTGTGTGTGTGTGTGTGTTTGATCTGAGAAAGCGTGTGTGGTGTGTGTTATCCGTGTTTTTTTTTTTTTTTTCATTTTTCACCCTGATCTTTCCAATGTTATCAAACTCGTCCCTATAACTTTTTTCTCACTTTTCTCTAATTACACTTTTCTCTAGAACCGACTCTCTATATATATATATATATATATATATATATATATATATATATATATATATATATATATATATATATATATATATATATATATATATATATATAGTGTAACTTTATTTTGAGAACCTTGTTAAGTGCGGAAGCTGCGAGAACTCTCATTGACCAATCACAATTTAGTAAAGTATTTTTTTCTTTAAATTAATATAGTTAATTCAAAGGGGCATTAAGCGGAATTTACATTTATAGATTTTAAACCATCATTCAAATTTTCCTAAAATCATGCAAAGATACGGTTTGTTATTTTAGAGTTTTATTTTTTTAGATCTTCTTCTCCATAAACGCGATTCATAGAAAAACCCTAACTAGTATTACAAGATTCATCATTGAAAAATCATTTGCGTATAATTTAAAAAAAAAAAAAAAAAAACATGGTTGATATTGTTGATATGGTTCGGGACGACGGTGTTAGTTTTCTAGATGAAACCGTTGTGCAAGAAACAGATAATCAAACACTTGTGATATCGGAACAAGATCTTGAACGAGAGAATCCACAACATGATCAACACGACAGCAGTGGTTTATTTTTTATTCCATTTTATAATTTTTTAAGTGTCTTTAATATATGATAAGGTAAACAAGCTAACGTAGCCTCCTCTTATCATCATTTATCCTTATTCAATTAGTATATCAGCTATCCAACATTTGATATTTCGTGTGTAGCATCTTATGTATAATGTTTTGTTAATGATATATCATACTATGATACTTGAAGCTATTGTAAGGATCTAATACACTGTTTTAAAGATGAGTGAAACGGATTATTCGTGAAGCTAATCCTTTTGCCAGTTTTGCAAACAGGATTTTTTATGACGAGAAACCGATTAAATAGTTGTGGGTTACTTGTCTGGTCCATCTATAATACCTGCTTTTTTGAGTTGAAATGCAAAACTAATCAAATTACATACGTAAATATATGTTACCTCCAACAAATTAAATTTGATTACTTCTGAATACTAAATAAATATATGCCGATGTCGTATACATGCGGATGGAGAAACTATTGTACGCAATGAGAATATTTCTTCGACTGCTTATGTGTATGGTATGATATACCAATTTGATGTTTGTTTGCTATAATATGAATTTTTCCTTGTGCATGCATGTTTACCCGGTACATGCGATCATGACCACAAATTAATTACAATTTCACATGTGCTTTTTAAACATTTATGTTATTTTACTATACTTTTGATAAAAATAAACATTTATATTGTGCTAATACATTGTATTTTAATTCTTTGTAGAAGCTAATGTTGTTGATGTCTATGATATTGACCCAGGTTCAGGTTCTTCAAGAATAAAAAGTGCATCTGAAAAAGGTTAGGACAAAGCAAAGGCTAGAACAAACAAAAAAGTTCCTTTTAACCAACGTAGATGTAGAAATTGTGGACAATTAGGCCACAATAGACGAGGATGTGAAGAGGGAAATGGCAAGGAAAAAGTTGATTGAGCAAATAAACAATGAGGACGACGATGATTATTGGTTGGTTATAAATCACAGGTTAGCACCTCTCTACCTCTCAATAAACTCCTACCTGAATATTCTTAAGATGCTTATAAAAATGTAATTAAATAACCTTGGTTATGATGTTTATAAAAATGCTTCATAGCTTTGGTTTCATACTGATGCTATTTCGAATGACCCTTTTTTTCTTCTTCACAAAGTCAACACCATCCCTTAATGACGTATCTTATCGGGTATTCATTCAATTGATACAATTTAATTTATTATGTGTAAATAGGTTTTTTTATATACTAGTCATGGATTCATCTTGGTTTCGGGTAAGTGTTGCGTATTATTGTTTTACGTATAAAACATATATGTTTTGTGTATCAATTATAACACATATATGTTTTGTGTATGAATTATAAAACATGTATGTTTTGTGATTGGATTATATATGTTTTGCACACATAAAAAAAAGTTCTTTTATTTGTGTTTGTTAGTTTAAGCTTGTCCATGTGTGTTATGTTATTTTAAGTTTTATTTTAAAAGTTATTTAATATTGGCTATTAATTTTTCTAGGCGGGATGTTCTTTGAAGGCGTGCACACATACTAGAAGTACATATATGTTCTTGGAAGTCGTGCATGTATGTTTTTGGAAGACATGCACACATGTTCAAAATAATATGATGAGAAACTTCTAACACATATGTTTTGTGCACTTATGTCCGTTTACGCTAATTGTTGTTAGTGCACAAATGAAAAGATAGATTATATTCATGTATTTCTTTTTATTATAAATTTGTATTTTAATTGTATTTCAATCTATATCGAATTTTGTGTTTAACATTATGTTCTTGGTTGTCATAAATTTACATGATCTAAAAACACATATGCACCTTTTCATTTGAAAAACATGTATGTCGAAAGAACTATTCCAAAAACCAAAATAATAAAATTAATTCATAAAAAAACATATGCACTAAATCAGTTTTAAAACATGCATGTTCATAAAAAAAAAAATAAAATAAAATAAAATAAAATAAAGAGTAAATTACACCGTTCGTCCTTGTGGTTTGCGTTGACCGCAAGGTTTAGTCCTTTGACCAAAAAAATTGCACCGTACGTCCTTAAGTGTGAAACGTTATGCGCCACTAGTCCTTTGACCAAAAACCGTTAAGTTTGACCGTTAAAAACCCATCATGTGACTTGCACATGAGGGTAAATTCGTCATTTCATGACCATAAGGACGAACGGTGTAATACCAAGTTAAATATATGTAGCAGCAGTTTTGTCTCACTGTGTTGTTTGTTGTCTTGTTCGTGAGTCCAATTATTGTGTCTTTTCACTAAAAACAGAATTGCAATCAAAATATTCTTAGACACATGACATTACTATCATGGGATTACTAGTATGGAGTGTTTATGAACTATTGGAGGTTGCGTCAACTTTCAAGAGAGTACACAGTTTCTTGATTGCTTATTTAATTTTTTTTCTCTGTATTTTTGGTAAGAGCATTTTCTTATCTATGATTTTGCGACTGCATATTTGGTCCTGTTAAAAAAGCCCCACAAGGTAACACTTTTTTTAGGTTTCAACACCATAAGGGTAAATTCGACAACATCAAAACCAAACCCATTTTCAACTTCCAAATACCAAGTTAACTTCACCAAATGGGTTTTCATCCGAAACCTGAAACAGCAAGAATAACAACAAGATAAATAACATCAAAACTCAAGAATCAAACAAGCAAAATGAGTCCACACCGAGAGCCATGGCTCTCGGCTTGGCTGCCATGACACATACGACACGACACGCTAATCAAACACGGTTCCAACAAGATTTAACACGTTTTATTTAACAAGAATCCATTTCCCATGTTTTTATACATCAAACCCAACAAGATAGTGAGTCAACTCGTGACTCACCACGAGTTACCAACAAAAACGAGTCAAAGTCATGTGTTTTCGAACCTACCTTCGTTTTGACACAATAAAATGACTGGTGGTGGCATTGTGGTGGTGTTAGGTGGCGCATGAGTGACGTACGAGGGGAAGGGCGAGGGGGTTGAGCGTGTGGCCTTGGGGATCGTGTAGAGGGAAGTGAGTGGAGTGTTTTGAGGTGGGTGGTGTAGTTGGGGGAGCGGCGGTGTGGCGGTGGTGGTGGCGTGAAGGTTGGCCGGCGGCTAGGGTTGAAAGGGAGAGAGAGAAAGATGAAAATGGAGGTGATGATATGTTTTTGTGTGTGGTGATGTGGGTGATAGACCACATGGACGAATTTATGTAATTTACGAATTTATGTAATTTATCCACATAAACTACACCGTTCGTCCTTGCACCGTTCGTCCTAATGGTCATGAAATGACGAATTTACCCTCATGTGCAAGTCACATGATGGGCTTTTAACGGTCAAACTTAACGGTTTTTGGTCAAAGGACTAGTGGCGCATAACGTTTCACACTTAAGGACGTACGGTGCAATTTTTTTGGTCAAAGGACTAAACCCTGCGGTCAACGCAAACCACAAGGACGAACGGTGTAATTTACTCTAAAATAAATTTGACTTTTACTGTTATACCCTTTTGGATTAAATAAAAAGGTTTAATAATTCAAAAATGCTATGTTGCATTGATATGTTGCACAATATGCATTACTAGGTGTACATAAGGGGTTCTCGCACTTAACAGGGTTCTCAAAATAAAGGCCCCCTATATATATATATATAAAGGGAGCGAGTTTGAAACATGAATACAATCAAAAGATTTCTGCAGTTAAACTATCTGTACATGAAAGTTGTGCTTTTACATTTAAACAAATGTATACATGATGATCATCGACATTTATTTTTTCTATAAAAAGATAAATTATTACACCTAATTATACGTATAATCATTATTTTACAAATATTTTAAGCCATGCTTGAACCTACAAATTTTAAGTTGATGGACGACTCAAGTACCATCATGTGGTTTGTGAGCAACATGTTTGCCTATAGATTGTTGTTTTCTTGTGTTCTTTTGTTATGTAAATAGAAAAGATTTGATATTATTAAACGATAAATATGATTTACGTCCGATTGTAGGTAATATGGCTCAAGCTCACAATCAGGCTTGAGTAGATTTTCAAAACTATGAAGTGTACATAATTTTGAAAATCTGAGTACACTTTAGATAGTTTATACAAGCAATCAAAACAGTTAAATGTTGTCATTTTTTTTTTCTTCTTTTCTGTAAAAAAGTGCCACTAAAATATAAGCAAATTAACAATCACGTTTTGCCAAAAATAATGGAGTAATCTAATCACAAAATTGTGGAGTTGTTATGTCTTCTTCTCTTCATCATTACAGTCAACTAAACAAGATTATCTCTACAACTCATTTTATAATGTAATTCCAGACAATTAGCCAAAAAACAAATGTTTAAAGATAACATTCCAAACCATTAACTAGATTATCATAATGTGGTTGAACTTAAATATAGTATTACTTAACTAGATTACATATAGAGGCTGCGACTACAAGGTTTTAAACAATGATAATGACGACATTAGTTATCGATGTGATCGTTGAAAACCTAGTAGCTAATGCGAAATTTCTTTGAAAAGATTTTTAATCTTGCTACGCGTCACCAACAACGGTCACTATACCATTACCAAACGTCTAAATTTGAAATACGATGGTGATGACATTGATGTAACTAGCATCTTCATAATCTAGCTTTAAGGATATCATTCGTTGTCTAGCTTAGTATGTTCAATAGTTAAATCTTATTTCAATTGATAAACATTTTCCATAAATACGCATAACCTAAAATCTCACATTCTTTCTATAAACTTTACACTTCAATGGTATTGTGTATACTTATAAGTTATAACTATGTATAAACAAGTGACGTCGCTCGGTAAAAGGTCAAAACTAGCCAGCCTAAACGGGCTTGAGTCCAAGTTCAAGTCTAGTTTGGAACTTGGTTAATAAAAGAGCTCGAGGCAAAGCTTCATACTCAAAGTTCAATTAGGCTCGAGAGACGTTGCAATATTCAATTATATATTGTGCATAGGTAAAACAATATATAAACGAGCTCAAATTAAATAAACGAGCTGAAGTGTGCTTAACATAACAAGATTTAGTCAAGCTATGTATTGTTTAAGTTAATCCTAAAAGATAAGTTGAGCTTGATTGAGATGAGATTTTAAATTTTTGAACCACAAAACACTCTGTTTCCATTTTTGGAGCTTGTGAAATTTGGCACAAAGGGTAATCGAGTTCCAGCTAAAAAGTATAAGGCTTGCAAACGAGCTCCGGGGAAACTCGAACTAAGCTTGACACGTTTCTGACATTTAATCTATAAATTTCAGGTCACTAGCTCATGTTATCATGAACAATGTTTGTAAACTATGGTGCATAATTAGGAGATGCTTATAGTAGAATAACTATGGGCTAAGAGCATAAACAATGAGCTGCAAACGTTTTGACAAATGGCAAACATTATTTTACGAATACTTTTGCTTTTTGTACACCTAATCCTCGTGGTTTTGGACCACAAAATTTAATTTCTATCTTCAATAATTTTTAAATTCATACTAATACATATTTAATTAATGGATAATGTGGTTAAAATAACCCAAAAAGCGCACTCAATGGTATTTTAAGTCACGTTTAGTGGACATCATGATGAAAATGATGGGTGGGTACAACTTAGTTTTCATTTAAGTCATCTTAGCTCATAACTTTGTTGTATTTGTTATACTTATAAGAGTTGAAATGATTTGCACACTCAATTTTTTGAATAAAATACTTCAATTTATGCATTAAACAGTTGTATTATTTATATATTTTACATATTCTACTTTAACTAATGGGTTTTTCTATTATGTGCCCTAAGACACATGATAAGAAGTGAAAAAAAGTATATTAAAGTACATGGGAATCAACAAAAAATATATTTTTTATATGTACTTATGTCATTTTTTGTGGATTCCAGGTACTTCTTTTTATTTCTTATCATGTGCCCTAGGGCACATAATAGAAAAACCCTTAACTAATTGTATATTAAAATATGTAAATCATAACTTCATGTGTGCAAGTCATCTCCCTAATACAATAAACACAATGAATAGTCATGTGAATAAAGATGGTATGGGATGAGTTAGGTTAAAGAAGAAAAACAAGAGGATCGACCGCAAGGAAAACTATTACTTTACATAGAATTATGGCTCAAAACGGTCTATTGGCCAAAGAAATGAAAATGAATTTGGTCGAGGTTAATCTATAAAGGTGTGTAGAAACGAAGTTTCTCTATAACATTTGAACATCTTCCTTTATCACGTCTTTCCTTATTTATCGGCTCTACAACCCTATAATAACATTGCTAGATATTAATAAGCACGTCTAACAGTGCTTTGAATTAAACATATACACTTACACAAAATCGAAAAGAGAAAAAAAAGATTTAACCCTCACATATCAATAGTGTCTTGCTATATACATCTATCATCATAATTATATATATGTGCGCACTCGTCTACTATCTTTGTTTTGTAGCATCCCTTCATCGCTCGATTCTTTAATAGCTCAAACGAGGAGGAGCATACACCAAGGAGGAGCATTTGGAAATATCAAACTCGTTTGCAAATTGCTGACACATCTACACATTTTTTGCTATGTGTATTTCATCCTTTTACATACTTTATTGCTTGAACCTAACCCTTCATGTAGGTTAAGCTTTTATAAATAATTTGATCCATGAATGTGCTAGAGTCAATATACAAAGGATATAAGAATTATGGGGATGCAATGAGCTAGGGGAGCTCAGAGATATTGGAGTAAATAGGCACGACGTTGGTTAAACCGTGATGATAGAAGGCTTCACTAGGATGATGCAATCTCACTTCTTTGAATGATGGGATTTGAGATCATCAAATATATTTGGGGATCATCCACAATATATTAGGACTTTTCTAAAAAAAATCACCTTCAACCTATATGCTCAAGTCCTCTCAAGTCTTCCTCAAGTCTTCTCGAGTCTCTCCTATTTTCGCCGATCTTCTTTCCATCTCTACTTTGGCGATACCTTTTTTCTTCGACAAAAGGGGGAGAAGGAGTGTAAACATATAACTTTTACACTTTAATCTGAGTTATAGTTTACTTATTGTCATCATCAAAAAGGGAGAGATTGTCAGTGCAAACATTATGACGTTTAATCTATACAGTGTCTTTATATTTTAATGATGAAAAACATGCAACATGTAATACATAACGTAAAGTGCACAAGTTACTTGCTTACGCAAATAAAAAATGCATGCACGCATCAACATCTTCCGACGTCTCAAGTCTGAATCACTTAAGGTATGTACAAACTAGTTAAGTGATCAAAGAAATTATTTTTTTCCTCAAACCTGTCATTTTTATAAATTTGACAAAAACCTTTTTACAAAAATAAATTATACAAATTATTTTTGTAATTATGAAGAAATGTTTTAATAAGAAAAATAAATTTGAATTGAAATTTGAATTTCAAATTCCCAACAGCTATTTTTTCCACCCAAATCAGTTAAATTTTCACCAGAAAAATATTTCACCACTAAAGAACAAATATAGGAGCGTCTTCTAGGTGATGGTCCCTTAAATAGGTGACGGTCCCTTATATATGGGACCGTCCAATGTTTACGGGACCGTCCCCCGCTCCTCCTAGTGCCTATAAATACTCCATTATTTCTTCTGAAAAATCAATCCTCTTTAGCACAAAACTTTTTGGTCTTTCTCAATCCCTTATTTCACCTTGTTTGATCACATTAACTTGTTTAAATCTTGTTCAAATGTGATTCTTTCTTTCTCTCCTCAAGTGCAAAGAAAAGAACTTTCGTTATCTAGATACGAAGTTATTTAGTCAAGATAGTCCACATGTAACATTGGTTACATATAGATCGAGTCCATATCTTTCAATCATGTGTAATAGGTAGATCCGGATGATGTGCAAGTTCGTGAGTTGTTGTATGTTGATTGGGTAGATCGTGTTGATCGTGTATATTGTGTTGATCATGTTGATCTTGTAGATCGTGTTGATCGTGTATATCGTGTTGATCATGTAGATCGTGTGGATTGGTTCTAGCCAAGATTAGAACTCAACATTTTGCTTAGTGTCGGAAATTGGTGTAAGCAATGGTGTATGGTTTTCTTCACCTAAAGGGAGCTTGTTGATTAGTGAAGTAACTCTCGAGTTGGGTACTCGAGGAGTGGAGTGGGGCAAGAGGTGCTTCGTGACCGAACCACTATATATCATCGTGTTTGGTTTGCGCTTTCTTTTACCCTTTGCTTTACGTTTATATTCACTTTTATTATTTCTTGTTTAGTAGTATTATTGTGGCACTTGTGATAATTGCATTTGTTGTTACACCTTCATATTAACTAGCTAACTTAAAAATGCAAAGTCTCAGAAATTTTTGTCACATGTCTTAACCTAGCCACTCATGGCGATCACGTAAATAGACAGACGGTTCCACATATATATGGGACCGTCCACATATATTAGGGACCGTCCACAGTGTGATCAGAACCAACTCTAATTTCTTATATGTGTTTGTGTGATTAGTTATTTATATTGTGTTGATAATATGTGTGACTTGGTTTGGTAAACATATTCGGAATTATGTTTATGACATAATCTATGATATGTGTAGCTGTTACGACCATCAAAACCACTATTCACATTTAGCCATGCTTGATTGGAAATTTGATAAAAAAGATTCTTGATTTTAAACAGAAACGTATTCGCCCCCTCTGCGTTTCTACAATATGGTACCAAAAAACTTCATACCCCGTATTTCATTAATACGAAAATAACTTTACATAACACCATTACAAACTTGCACAAAATACCTACATAAACCTACATTACATCACAATGACAACCTACATAAAGCTAATTAAGAACATAGCCAAAACTAAAAGCATCATCATCTTGTTGAAGAATGCAATCCGATCCCTTTCACCATTCACTTGAACCAACTCAGCTTGAGCATTCCTCAACTCCTCTTAAGCATTCCTCATGTTGACATGAAGCTAATACATCCTTCTTTGATACCACTGATTTGGAAATTCAACATCCACCCACATAAAGTAATTGTAATTAGTTGTAGGATCCAAGTAATTAGGGCAACCAAGAAACCAGCGAGCTGGGTTGTTAATTGCCTACGATATTCTGCAAGTTGCTAATTGTCCACATCAGCAAAGATTGGCCATTGATTTTGGGGTGGAAGAAACCTAGATGAAAAGGGGGGAAAATTATTTTGGGTGGGGTAGGGTTATGTGTTTAGGCTAAATTTTTATAAAAAAAATGTAAGTGGAAATCTGATTTGGACAGTAGGGCCCACAAAAAGCTGAGGTGGACAAAGTAATGACTCTATCTCCCGTTTACCAGTTTTTGGGGTAACCTGAGTGAAGCATCAAGCCCTTTCTCGCCCTTTCTAATGCCCTAGGCGAAGGCAGTGCAGGTGAAAGCCCAATAGATCCCATTTTTTTTTATCGCTCCACATAGTCAAACCCGTATAGTCCAGTAACCCATTTGCACAAAAAATAGTAGGGTAACATAGGCGAACAAAGTTGCACAGTTTGGTAACCTATCTAAATCTAAAAACCCTATTTATGGCTAATGATTTTACACTCTCGTTTCTGATTAGCACACTCCAAACTGTGCTTTAAGCAGTTGTACATTTATCATACGATGCTTTTGAAAATTGTGCACTAAAGTGTACGAATCAAAAGTAAAAGTATGCCAATTATTACTCTATATTTATCTTCTCGGACTTTGAATTAACTTGTCTGCATCTATGTTTAAAATGCCTTTTTTTCATGTTTCAGCCTTAAAAATTAGACATAAATAACCAATAATCATTAATTATCCCTCTTCTTCTTGAAAGTTGAAAAGACAACCTATCATTATACTTTATAATCAACTATACCTGCTTCATGAGTTGCAATTGGAACCATATTATAAGGATCACCTAAAAGAATAAATTAAGACCATTAGACAGGGCAACGTTTTCTTTATTTATATTTTAATGTTTATAGTAGCAGGTGAGAAGGTTGTAATAATGTTCGTTGTTTTGTTAATTATTTTCAAACTTCGAATAATTCAATAAAATGGACGTATCCTATATGTTATGGACAACTAGCATGGTATCCATGCATTAAAACAGTGAATATCCTATAATCAAAACTTTTGATGTATAATATTATTTGATTATATATGTTTCGTAATAATAACTTTACGCTTGCCATACACTATCTCATATAAATATGATAGAGTGCCCGTGTATCGCGATTTAGTGGTTATACGTAAACGATAGTTAATAGTATGACGAAGTTGTGACGATTGACAGTGCAAGATACTTGCTAGTCAATAAATATTATGTAATATTTGTCACAATATTATATAACGTGTAAGCATAGAGTAGTATACATTAGTTTGGTGCAAATATATAATCAGTAAATCTGTAGATAACTTTGTTTAACAAAATATGAATTACGTTATTTAAAAGCTACACATTTTTTATACCTTAAAAATCACCTGAAATTTTGTACTTTGGGTTATGATGACCACATTAATGGCTTGTTTAGTTTGTACCTTGTAGTATATTAATTGTATTTTTGAACAATGAATTATTTTAAGGCTAACATTAATTATAGGTGTTGTATAGATGTAATAGTGAATTAAGTTAATGTAAACATATGTTTAGAACTTGTATTTTTTAGGGTTAATATAAAAACAAGTCACTAAATTTTGCGAAAACTTTGTCCTAAGTCACTAATGTTTCATTTCTGTCATCTAAGGTACTCAACTTCACGAGTTGTTTAAATATGTTACTGAACCTTTAAAATGATGACATTGCATATTTTTTTAGTACAAAATGGTCCTTATGGTTAGTCGGGTGTCACGGATTTAGTCCCTAGACCACTATTTCTGTTAGATTGACCGTTTTCTTACGTTTTCGTCCGTTTTAATCGTTTTCAACCGTTTTTATACGTTTTCGTCCGTTTTTTACGCTTTCGTTTGTTTTCATCCCTTTTTTTTACGTTTTTATTCGTTTTCAACCGGTTTCATACGTTTTCATCTGTTTTTTAACATTTTCATCCGTTTGCATTTTTTTTACGTTTTCGTTCGTTTTCAACCGGTTTTATACGTTTTCGTCCTTATTTTAACGTTTTTGTCCGTTTTCATCTGTTTTATACGTTTTCGCCCGTTTTTAATACATTTTTGTCCGTTTTTATACGTTTTTATTCGTTTTCATCCGTTTTCATCCGTTTTAATACGTTTTAGTCCGTTTTTATACAAGTTATACATGTTTTTATTCATTTTCATCTGTTTTTACACGTTTTCGTCTATTTTTTTACGTTTTCATCCGTTTTTATAAGTTTCCGTCCGTTTTGTCCGTTTTACACGTCTTTATACATGTTTTATATATTTTTATTCGTTTTCATCCGTCTTTATACGATTTCGTCCATTTTTTTATGTTTTCGTCCATTTTTATACGATTTCGTCCGTTTTTATACACTTTCATATGTTTTTATTCATTTTCATTCATTTTTATACAATTCATCTGTTTTTTTAACGTTTTCGTCCGTTTTCATCCATTTTTACACGTTTTCGTCCATTTTTGTCCGTTTTATACAATTTCTATACGTTTTTATTTGTTTTCATACGTTTTTATATGTTTTCGTTCATTTTATATGTTTTCATTTGCTTTCATCCATTTTTATACATTTTCATCCGTTTTTGTACATTTTCATCTGTTTTTATATGTTTTTTACAATTTTATACGTTTTATTTGTTTTGATCCGTTTTTGTACGTTTTCGTTTATTTTTCTTATGTTTTCGTCCATTTTTCTTACGTTTTCGCCTATTTTCTTGTGTTTTCAAACGTAAAAAGGGGCAAAAACGTATGAAAACATAAAAAAGGGCAAAAACGTAAGAAAAATGGACGGAAATATATAAAAGAGAAGCGTATAAAAGCATAAAAATGGACGAACTCGTGTGAAAACATAAAAAGCGCGAAATGTAAGAAAAGCGGACGGCGTAAAAACGTGTGAAAACATAAAAAACGGGCGAAAACGTATAAAAACATAAGAAAACGGGCTAAAACGTAGAAAAAACGGACGAAAGCGTAAGAAAATGTATGAAAACATGAGAAAAATGGCAAGAACGTAAGAAAAATGGACGAAAACGTATGAAAACGTATAAAAACGGATGAAAACGAAAAAAAACGTATAAAATTGTATAAAAACGGACAAAAATGTATAAAAATGGGCGAAAACATATAAAAACAGATGAAAACGGACGAAAACATAAAAAAAGGACGAAAACGTATAAAAACGGTTGAAAACAACCGAAAACGTAAAAAAAGGAATGAAAACGGATGAAAACGTAAAAAAACGGACGAAAACGTATGAAAATGGTTGAAAACGAAAAAAAACGTAAAAAAATGGATGAAAACAAATGAAAGCGTAAAAAAAACGGACGAAAACGTATAAAAACGGTTGAGAACGAATAAAAACGTAAAAAAACGAACGAAAACGTAAGAAAACGGTCAATCTAACAGAAATAGTGGTCTAGAGACTAAATTCGTGACACCCGACTAACCACAAGGACCGTTTTGTACTAAGAGAATATGCAATGTCATCATTTTAAAGGTTCAGTAAAATATTTAAACAACTCGTGAAGTTAAGTATCTTCGATGACAGAAATGAAACATTAGTGACTTAGGACAAATTTTTCGCAAAGTTTAGTCACTTGTTTATATATTAACCCTATTTTTTAATGAGAGAATATTTTAAGACTCACATTATATGTTAATGTTTTTAGCTTATTATTTGTATTTTTTGAATTATTGTTTTCATATTTGAATTTTATTTAACATGCTTTATTATTTGTATTTTTCATTTAAATTTAAGTGATGTCTTAGTGACATTTAATAAAAGATAAGTGATTCCTCCCATCATGTATTGTGTTTGGATTTGGATTATGATTTGAATTTTGATTTGGATTTGAGATAAATTTGTAGAAAAAAAATAGAAGAGGGAAAATATATTAAATGGTATAGCATTATATTTTAAATGTATATAAAAGAATATAATTCAATTTTGTTTTGTTATAACATAAAGTTTAAATTAAATGAGTAGTTTAGATAGAAAATGAACCCACTTTTTAAAGAAAAAACAAAATATGCTAGCTTATTTTCTTCTAACACCGGCTTTAATGTGTCATAGAAGATATTTGGCATTTGAAGCAAATCCTGGGCCCACCATTTTAGCACCAGCTTTTTGTAGGTGTGAAACTACTCGCACAGTGCACTACCCATCAACCAAACACGTACTAATTGTCTTTGCAAAAATCAAACCTCCACCCATGCATGACTTTTGAAACATATCGTGCACCTCAAAAGATAAAGCATAAAATAATAAGTGGAGGTTAAAAGCATGTAAAGATAAAGCATGTTAAATAAATAAATAAAGGTAAAATAAAATTATAAGTGGAGGAGTAAATTGCAAAAATCATTCTTGTGGTATCGCAAAATTGCACGTTTCGTCCTTGTGGTTCATTAAGCGCAAAAATGGTCTGTTGACTGCACTGTTACGTGCGGTTTTGATCCTTTGACTTAACTGCCGTTAAATGGACTCCGTTAGTAGTTACACTTAAGCCCTTTTGGCTAACCACCGTTGCAGCACCCATCCTTAAAACCACAAGGACGATTTTTACAATTCTTTTTCGAATTAAATAAATAAAAAAATCCTACATTTATTTTTTTTAATTTTTTTTCGAAATTGTTTTTTATATAAAAATGATGTATATAATTTTTTTTTTAAAGTTTTTATATAAAAAGTTTTTATATAAAGCTTTTTTATATAAAAATGTTTTATATAAAAAAATTAAAAAAGTTTTTTATATAAAAACATTTAATATAAAACAACATTTTTATATAAATTTTTTTTTATAAAACTTTTGTATATAAAAAACATTTTCGAAAAAAAAGTTATTCAAAAAAGAAATTCGAACAAAAACGGATAAAAACGGACAAAAACGTACTTTTTTCCTGTTTTTATCCATTTTGTTCATTTTTGTCCGTTTTCATCCGATTTTATTTGTTTTCTTTTACTTTTTATCCGTTTTTCTTACGTTTTTGTTTGTTTTGTCCGTTTATATAAAAATGTTGTTTAATATGAAACGTTTTTATATAAAAACGTTTTATATAAATTGATTTATATATAAAATATTTTTATATAAATTTTTATAAAAAGTTTTTATATAAAATGGTTTTATATAAAATGTTTTATATAAAAATGTTTTTATATAAAAAAGTTATATATAAAAACTTTTTAATTTTTTATATAAAAAAATTTTTATATAAAAAAGCTTTATATAAAAATGTTTTGTATTAAAAATAACATTTTTATAAAACGTTTTTATATAAAACATTTTTATATAAAAAACAATTTCGAAAAAAAAATATTCAAAAAAAATCCGAGTAACTTTTTTTTTCAGTCAAGTAACTTTTTTTTTGAAAATGTTTTTTATATAAAAAAGTTTTATATAAAAAAATTTTACAAAAAAATTTATATAAATATGTTGTTTTATATGAAACGTTTTTATATAAAACACCTTTTCAATTTTTTTATATAAAAACATTTTTATATAAAAAAGCTTTATATAAAAACTTTTTATATAAAAACGTTTTATATAAAAACTTTTTTAAAAAATGTTTTTATATACATCATTTTTATATAGAAAACATTTTCGATAGAAAAAAGTTTAAAAAAAAACGTAGGATTATTTTTATTTTTTTATTATTATTTTTTTTTAATTCGAAAAAAAGATTGCAAAAATCGTCCTTGTGGTTTTAAGGATGGGTGCTGCAACGGTGGTTAGCCAAAAGAGCTAAAGTGTAACTACTAACGGAGTCTATTTAACGACGGTTAAGTCAAAGGACCAAAAGCGCACGTAACAGTGCAGTCAACGGACTATTTTTGCACTTAATGAACCATAAGGACTAAGCGTCAAAAGATAAAGCATGTTAAATAAATAAAGCATGTAAAGATAAAGCATGTTAAATAAATAAAGCATGTTAAAAGATAAAGCATGTTAGTACGTTTATGTTAAAAGATAAAGCATGTTAAATAAATAAAGCATGTTAAACATATCGTGCACCTCAAAAGATAAAGCATGTTAAATAAAGAGTAAATTACACCTTTCGTCCTTGTGGTTTGCGTTGATCGCAGGGTTTCGTCCTTTGACCAAAAAAGTTGCATCGGTCGTCCTTAAGTGTGAAACGTTATGCACCGTTCGTCCTTTGACCAAACGACGTTAAGTTTGACCGTTAAAAACCCATCATGTGACTTGCACATGAGGTAAATCGTCATTTCAAGACCATAAGGACGAGCGGTGTAATTTACTCTAATAAGAATAAAACTAATCTTAACCACGCTTGTACCATCACTATCATTTCATCTCTCTCTTTTTCTCTCGTCGCACCTCAATCCGGAGAATATGGAAATGGTTCTTCTTCTTCTTCTTTGAAGGTCAAAAGCAAAAGACACTTCTCTCCATGCCATAAATAGCGGCTACCACCCTAGCCATCACAGCGTCATCGGATAGTGGCTAACAAAGGGATGAGTACCAAATAAAGGAGGTCACCTCTACATGAAGACCAAGAAACTAGGGTCTCACCTTCCACAGTTTAACTATACAATGGAGGTCGAGAATCACAAATTTACTCATATTCTCACAACAACAAAAATGATTAGGGTTTCGGGAATCAAGGGGTTTTCAAAATTAACAAGGGGTTTTACTAATTGGAGTATAGAGTCCATCAAGTTTCGGTTTGTTCAAGTTCAATCAAACTCGTGCTCAATTGGGTCTCTTGTGTTCGATTCAATTAACCCGTCCGGCGTCCCCAGCGGCGGCCGGGTTGTGCGTTGACGGATCCGGATGGTGGTTACGGAGGTGGATCTGGATGGCGTGGATCCGGAGGTGTGGGGATTTGTGGGTTGTAGTTTTTAAGAGTTAGTTGATGTGGGTTTTGATACATGGTGATAAATAAATGGTTAGTGTTCTTGGTTCGGATGTTGGGATTTTTTTGGTTTATGATCTTTGGGTTTTGGTTTCGATAGTGCATTCTTCTTCTTTTATCTTATTTGAGAGGTGACAATTTAAGTCGATTTCGATGACACCCAACTACTCATTTACAACATATAACTGAAATCAAGTAAGGGATGTTAAGACTTATAATGATGTATAAAGTGAGAAGTCATTTGATTCTTATTTAGGGAAAAGGTTAGCTTGAATAAATAATTTAGTCAAATACAAGGCGGCATGAAGAGATTTGCATAAGTTTTGAAAACATGGTCAAACAACGGTAAAGGCTCGGCCACATAGTTCGATGGTTGTTAGTCTTATGTCATTATCCTCTGATTAAAATTTTCAACCACCTCGGATAGGTCTTAACTACATAAACTACACGTTCGTCCTTGCACCGTTCGTCCTATAGTCTTGAAATGGCGAATTTACCTCGTGTGCAAGTCACATGATGGGTTTTAACGGTCAAACTTAACGTCGTTTGGTCAAAGGACGAGCAGCGCATAACGTTCACACTTAAGGACGACCGGTGCAATTTTTTTGGTCAAAGGACGAAACCCTGCGGTCAACACAAACCACAAGGACGAACGGTGTAATTTCCTCTTAAATAAATAAAGCATGTTAAAGAGAACATGTGGATAAGTGTGCGGTATTCCTTTATTATTTGTAAAAATCAAACCTCCACCCATGCATGACTTTTAAAAAACAGCTTTATTTAAGCACCTCAAAAAACTTTCACCTATTAACTAATCACCTCTATTCACACATGCATGACTTTTGAAACATATCGTGCACCTACTATGGAGATCTTTCTTTGTGGAATGAGAGAGACACTGAATATCCTTTCTTTGTGTCGGGTCCTGTGTAAACGTTTGGGACATAGGACGTGGCATCGACAAGTATTATTATTTTTCTTTTTCGTTTTTGTTTTCATTCTTATACACATGTGTTTATGAGATATCAACCATTAGTTGAATACTTGAATCAACTTCAATGAAATAAAATGAACAAACGTGATTTTAACAAGTTGTAGTAGTGTTACATAGGCTGTGCGTGCGCACAGCGTAAGATTCCTATATTACTATATACATGGGATATGTTTGGCGCAATGAAATTTGAAATTTGAAATTTGGTAGAACTTTTATTATAAGCGGAAGTTGAAATTTGTATTTACGTAAAACTTGTTTGGCAAATGGGGTGAAATTGAGGGCTTATTATTGCAAAATTACTAAAAAGATATAATTAAATGAGTTTTATGGTATATGTTAGATATTTTGTGGCTAAATATTTAATTTATTGTTCATAAGCCCAGACTAAAGTTTTAACCCCTTTATGGGACTAAAGTTTTAAGCCTTTTAAAGGCTTATGATTTCATAAGCTTCGCATGACAAACGAAACTTATTTTATAAGCCGGCTTATTTTAAAAATTCAAGCCCCATAAACCCTCCATAAGCCACTCCCCAAACACACCCATACTCACGGTAATCAGAAGGAAGTTTCTTACACACTGCATACATGAATAGTCTTTTATTATTTATTGCAGTTATTCAAAGAAAAATACATACTCATCCCCAAGACCCAAACCACAAGGAAGTTTCCTAAGTGGAGTAGATAGAAGTGGCAAAGCAGGCGGTCGGGCGGGCACGGGCACGGGCTAGAATAGACACGGCTTAAGCGGGCACAGGCTAGGCAGGGTCAAACAGCAGGCACGTGTTATCAAATCGCTTAATAAAGGCATGAAACAACGAAATAAAATCTTTAAGCGTAGTATATTATTTATGTTAAAAACTTAAATATATTATATATAAAAAATTCTTTAAAAGCGATCGTAATGTTCTACAATCGAGGAAAAAATGTGTCCGTTAGTCTTTATTTAAGTTTTCAATGGGCTATATGTGCCCATTAGAAAAAAAGAGAAAATTAAATGTCTTCAAATCTTTTAAAAATTGATCGTTTAAGCCAATCTTTTTCTGAAGCGTATTTGACACCTCAAGGAGTAGTCAATAGTCTTATATTATTTTACTAAAATAGAATTATGCATAGACATACATATACATGATCATCCACAACCTCATATATACAGAACACACCCTAAAACACATTAATATCACCACCAGCTACCTCACTCCCCTTCTCTCATTATTTGACTATTGACAACCAGTCCACCACTACTCGATCTCTGTGTATTCAGATCTCGAGAGAAGTACTGCTCCTTCGCATCATTTTGTTACCCAAAACTCGCCCTCTTTTACTTCACTTTTTGATAAAAATTAGAAACATGATGTTTTCACCTGACGAATTTGCTCACCTCAAAATCCCCCTTGAAGATATACTATCCGCCACCAACAACTTTTCTGACCAAAAGGTCATTTCAAAGGCTGATTTTGGAAATGCTTACAAGGGACAGCTCTTGTGGTCCGGTGACTTGATTAATATCTCTGCTCGGAGGTTTAATAAAGATGAATGGAATGATGAAAAAAAACATTGGTTTTGGATGGAGATTTCAATGCTCTCTACTCTAAAGCATAAAAATCTGGTTTCTCTTGTTGGGTTTTGTGACGAGAATGATGAGAAGATCATCATTAAGCGTGAGATCAGAGGAAGTCTTGATAACTATTTAAGTGACCCGATGTTGTTGACATGGGTGCGAAGATCAGAGATTTGTGTCGGAGTTGCTCATGCACTGAGCTACATTCATTATGATGAGTCACGTGATTTTAGCGTTATACATCGTAACATCGACAGTGGCACAATTCTATTAAATGATAATTTGGAACCCAAGTTATCTGAATTTTGATTTCCATGAAGATCAAAGCATCTGAAAGGCTCAATTGTTTCAATACTGATGAAGAATGGAGTACGGATGGGTATATAGACCCAACATATATAGAGACAAAAAGGGCGAGCCACAAGTCGGATATGTACTCCTTTGGGATAGTAATGTTTGAACTACTGTGTGGTAGAGAAGCAGTAATCGATGACGATCATGATGATAAGTACTTGGCTTCGGTGGCCGTTGCCCATTATAGGGAGAAAAAACTCAATGAAATAATTGATTGGGATTTATGGAGTCAAATGGACTCTCAATCGTTTAACATTTTTGCGGAAATAGCATATGAGTGCTTGAATGAAGAACGATCGGAACGCCCAAGTATAGATGAGATTGTCACACGACTTGAAAAAGCATTAGAACTCGCACGTGAAAACAGGCCTGTAAGACTTCTTTTCTCTCATTCATCTTTCTATACTCTATATTTGTTTCGGTATATACAGCTTCTTTGTTCTGTTTCATCTTTCTAACACAATAATTAATAGCCCTTTGATATTATGTCCTCCCGTTGCTGGACCTCACTGAATATTACTACCCCCAATATGCAATGCTAACAAAACTCAAGTTAAGATATGACCAAAGATACCATATTTTCTCTGTTATTTTAAGAAGAATGTGGCAGGCGTTTGGCCTAATCGAATTAGCAATTTGGTGTAGAAACGAGAATATTTTGATTTCAAGTTTCCGCTGTGATAAAGTTGTATTAGAACTTAGAAGTGCGTGTATCACTTGAGACTATTTTACTTTCTAGAAAACAAAATCAGAAGTTTTGCAATAGCTACTAATTTGACCCCAAAAGAAATGTATATAGTTGGCTTCATGAAAAAAAGTCAACCTGTTTCATTTTAGACTAAAAAATATATCAGTTCGTGAAGTTAAATTTTGCAATGCTAACACGCTGTTTTCTAGATTCATTAAAAAGGAGACTAAAAAAACGAGTGATGGACTCATATACAAAGGGGAACTTTATTGTTGGTTGCTAAGAAAAATCAAATACGATATTATTTGACTAATTACAATTTGATTACAAATAAACGTCAGTAATAACTTATGTAGACAAAAAAAAAAAAAAAAAAAAAAAAAAAAAAGTAACAACTTAGTGTTTATTTCTATCAACAATGGGTTTTAGAGATTAAAAAGAGGATTAAAAGAAGGGCGTTCCATGGAGGTCACTTATATACATAATCATGATGATGATGATGATGCATCTCACATCCTTTTGTAACCTAAACTCTGTTTTGTGACAGATACACTCTTCGCCCAACCACCTTGCTCACCTAAGAATCCCCTTGAAGATATAGAATCCATACCATGTACTTTGCTAAAAGAATGTCCTCGGAGAAGGTGGATTTGGAAAGATATATAAGGGATGACTCACGTGGTCCGGTGAGTTGATGGATATAACTGCTCGGAGGTTATGTAAAGAATGGGATGAAGAAAAAGAACAACAGTTTTGGACGGAGATTTCGATGCTATCTAGTCTCAATCACAAGAATCTTGTTTCGGTGGTTGGGTTTTGTAATGAAGTTGGTGCAGAGACTATCCTTTACAAAAATGAGTCCCGGGGAAATGATTGGAGGCTCGACAACTATCTAAGGAACCCGATGTCGTTCACATGGGTGAAAAGATTGAAGATATCTGTGGGTGTTGCGCATGCATTGAGTTACATTCATTATGACGAGGCACGCGATTTTAGCGTTATACACCGGAACATCAGCAGTTATACAATTCTATTAAATGATGACTGGGAACCCAAGTTATCTGAATTTCAGCATTCCATGAAGATTAAAGCATCTGAAAGGCACCATTCTTTCCATCTTGATTCGGTTTGGTGTACGAAAGGTATCTGGACCCAACATGTCTAGAGACAAAAGTGTGAGCCACAAGTCGATATCTACTCCTTTGGGATATTGCTATTTGAACTATTGTGTGGTAGGAAATCGTTTATTGATGACCATGATAATAAGTATTTGGCTCCGTGCCATTTTCCATTATAGAAAGAAAATACTCAATGAGATTATTGACCGGATCTATGGAAACAAGTCGATCCGCAATCATTCAACGTTTTCACGAAATAGCGTATTGCTGCTTGAATGAAGAACAATTGCAACGCCCAAATATAGGTGAGATTGTTGCAAGACTTGAGAAAGCATTGGAATTCCAAATGGCAGGCGAAAATAGGCTTGTAAGTCTTTTTTTTTTCCTCTTCAAACCTGTATATCATCATAGCTATTCTATTCAGAATAACTTATTATCTATGATTAATAATGATAGTCTACTTATTACTGTATTTATGATGCTAAAGGAACACTCAGTAGTTGCGGCCGAAGTTGAAGGTACATCATCCAGTCAAGAGAAGGTAATTTTTTCTTATAACTCTTTTTGTTAGTCTCATCAAAATTTTAAAATAGAATTGAGATTCTCCTTATGTTGAAGGCTTGAAGCCAATGATCGGCGACATTGTGTCTAAAGTTGGGAAAAATCACATTTGCCAACTATTGTTCTAACATCTAGCTATTCTCGAGTATAATACACAAGACCCTCTTTTTTAAGTATCTCCCAACATTTTTTCTCTTTGATAAAGTTTTATAATGGAGTAATTTACCTGAGTATATTGTTTCACCCTATGAATCTGCACACTTTGTAATGGCGTCTCGTTCGATACATATAGGGATCAGTGAGCTCCGTCTTTACAGGCGTTGAATCACATGTCAGCAAAAAGAAAATGTCGTCCCTCAAAGATCTTTCTCCGTCAAAGTTCAGCTTTCAAGATATAGAATCCGCAACCAACGGATTTGCTCATGAAAATATCATTAAAAGATTTGGGTTTGGAAGTATTTACAAAGGCCGTCTCTCGCATTCCAAACAGTTCATCGATATTATTGCAAAGTGGTTCTATCCTGAATTTGTAAATGATAAGAGAAAAGAATTTTGGACAGAGATTTTAATGCTTTCAAGTCTCAAACATAAGAATCTAGTGTCTCTTATTGGCTTCCATGATTATAAGCCTCACAAGTTTATCATATACAAGAAGGAGGCCAACGAAAGTCTAGACAAATATCTAGATGACCAGACCCTCTCATGGATGCAAAGGTTGAAGATATGTCTTGGTGTCGCAAATGCATTGAGTTACATCCACTATGACGTTGGACGCGATTTTAGTGTCATACATTGCAACATCACGAGCTCAAAAATTTTACTAGATGACAAATGGGAACCCAAGCTATCTGGTTTTGAACTTTCATTGAAAAACACAGTAGCTCGGAGGCACCGTCTTCTTCTTACTCGTGATATCATTGAAAATGTATACATGGACCCAAAATATAAAAAGACCGGTGGTGTGACCCACAAGTCAGATGTCTATTCATTCGGTGTTGTACTATTTGAAGTTTTGTGCAGAAGGAGTGCAGTAGATGAAGATGAGTTGGGAGAGGGGTTATTAAGTAAACTGGCCAAATATTGTTTGGATGATTTGATCAATCCGGGTTTACAAAAACAGATGGATCCAGAAGCATTCAAAATCTTCTCAGAGACAACATTTTACTGCTTACAAGAGGAACGGGCAAAGCGTCCGCATATAGATCAGGTTATCAATAGACTTGAGAAAGCTTTGCAACTCCAGCGGAAACATGAAAATCCAGTTGACAATACATCATCCAATCGTTTGAAGGTAATTAATTTCCTTATACTTTTGATTTGAGGCCGATTATCCTAATTAATAAAAAAGCTAGAGTTACTCTATATTACTAGTTATTGTCTGGTTTAACTAACACACTATTAAAACTGTGATTTTGCAATAACTTTACAAAAGTCATCCAAGAAGGGAAACCGATAACAGCATCATATACAAACCTCCAAACCTATACTCAGTAACAAACTAATATGCTTAAACTTGGGCTTTAGGTTTAGTTTTAGGGATGACAATCGCTTCCTGACAGTTTCTTAAAACATATCAACTTTTCTTTGGACGTTCTCATTTTTTATAAATGTTAGTCAATTATAATTTATTCTTTAATTTGACTATGATCGTTACTAACATTAATGTGGTGTGGCATACCTCCATAAAGTTACAGGAGAAGAATTTGGAACACTTGAAGATCGGACTAGATGTTATAAATGAGGCAACCAAGAATTTTGACGACGCATATTGCATCGGGTCAGGCGGATTCGGTAAAGTATACAAAGCATATCTTGAACATTTCGATAGCAGTAATTCCTCGGCGATAGATGGTGTGAATAAGTGCGATTTACCCAGAAAACGAAGTACGGTAGCCATAAAGCGCATTCACAATCAAAAAGGAGAACAAGGGTTCATTTCAGAAATTGAAACTCTAACTACTTGTAAGCATGATAACATAATCTCTCTTTTTGGCTTTTGTTATGAAGGTAACGGTTCAATGATCCTAGTGTATGAGCATGCTTCGAAAGGAAGCCTTGAAAACTATTTGGGAAACAGTGATGCAATGACCAATCTTACTTGGGTGCAACGTGTAAAAATATGTCTTGGTATTGCACATGGTTTGAATTACATTCACAACAACACAGATCATGGCAAACAAAAGATGATACACGTGACATCAAAAGCGATAATATTCTATTGGGAGATAATTGGGAGGCAAAGATTGCGGATTTTGGGCTCTCCAAATTCCACCCAACAGATCAAGCAGCCAGCACTATCTATACCAATATGATTGCAGGTACGTATGTGTATTTGGATCCAGAATATGAGAAGTCTGGCAAGCTAAATAAGAAATCTGACATTTACTCTTTTGGAGTGGTGTTATTTGAGATCTTGACTGGGAGGTTGGCCTATGATTTTGATAAAGGATTGCACCGTTGCGACATCATTTTGAGAAGGAACACTAATGGAAATTGTTGATGACAAGATAAAGGAAGAAACTGATGAACGTATCTTTTCTTTAAGTAAAGGACCCAATGAAGAGTCTTTGGATATATTTTCAAAAATCGCTTTTCAATGTATAGCAGAAACTCAAGTCAAACGTCCATCAATAGATGTTGTCATCAACGAACTCAAAAAAGCGTTAAAACTTCAGGTACTACTCCGATTTCATATCCTCGTATGTGACATTTCATATATTTTACTTTGTGTAAATACTATTTTAATTCACAGACTACTACTCCGATTGTCCATTTAAGTTTTTTTAGACCTTTACTTTTGTGACTTATTATTTTAACATGAACTTGCAGACTAAGAAACTAAAATTGAAAATAAACATATGAACACATTTTAGATGGCAACTAGGTCATTCAGTTTTAACTTAACAAATCGACTGACTCTCCAATGATTCACAGGAGAACCACAAGGACAGCCTCAAACTGTCACTTGAAGACATAAAGTTAGCAACGCAAGACTTCAGTCAAGACAATATCATTGGGCGTGGAGGTTTTGGTAATGTGTACAAAGGAGCTACTCATGCTGATGGACATAATATCATTGCTGCAAAGCGGTTGGGTAGGAAGTCTGCTGAAGGAGAAGCTGAATTTATGACAGAGCTGGAAATCCTTATGGAGTATAAACATGTAAATGTCATTGGTCTTGTAGGCTACTGTGACGAAGAGAATGAGAAACTTATTGTTTATGAGTACGCATCAAGGAAGTCTTGATAAGTACCTAGCGATGATAGTCTCACGTGGGTGATGCGGCTTAGAATATGCATCGATATTGCGATCGGGTTGGAGTTCCTTCATGGAAATGTTACAAGACCAGAAATGGTGATACATAGGGACATCAACAGCAGCAATATTCTACTGTTTGATGATTGGAAAGCAAAATTACTGATTTTGGGCTTTCCTTAGTAAGTCCAACAGGTCAAGACGTAGACTATCTCATCGACAATGTTACAGGCACAATCGGCTATCGTGACCCACTATACTCGAAAACTGGCTTCTTAAACAAAGAATCTGATATATTCTCGCTTGGTGCAGTTTTATTTGACATATTGTGTGGGAAACTATCATCCGAAAAACTAGATGAAGAGTATTCTTATTTACCCTTTTTGGCTAAACAACACTATCATGAAGGAAAACTTGACGATTTAGTGTTTGAGGGTATAAAAGAACAAATTGTGCCACAGTCATTTGTAACTTTTACAATGATTGCCCTTCAATGCTTACATCACAGGAGAGAAAGACGGCCAACAGCTAAAGAAGTGGTCATACAACTTAAGAAAGCATTGGAATTCCAGGTATGTTTCTATATTTTGACATAGTTGGCCTTTAACTATATCCATTTAAACTCTTAGAAAGTAAATTGTATGAAACATGAGTTTACTGATTGATTAATGTATATCCCAGGAGGATTATGACATATGGGAGAGCAAATTGCCTAAAGACTATAAAGAAATAATCAAGATATCAAAGTGCCCGGAGATCTATTTTGCCAAAAAGAAAGAGGAACTCTACAACATATTTTCTGAAGGAATCCTCCTTCAACAGGACAGAGTGGTAATTAATTCTTTTATATATCTCAATTATTTTGTGTTTCCAGTGTTTTATACATAATATAAATCGAGTCTGAATTGATTTATGTCGTATAACAGCTGCTGTCATTCGATGGTAAACGAGAAAGAAATGAAATGGTATCAGCAACAACGTTTTCATATAAAAACAGTTGTCCTTTTAAGTGGCAATCTCTTCCGGAATCAAGGTTCTTCTCTCTTTCTTTATTGTTAAATACAGATACAAGCTATATATGGTAGCATAATAATATGTTTATATATTTTAGTTTTTACTTTTTTTATATTAACAAGTTTTAGTTTAGGGGGAAAAAAAACAAAATATAAATCTTTTCGTTATACCCCATGTTTGGTGTAGGGATGAATGTTAAATTTGGCAGCATCTTGCTAGTCGATTTTATAAAGCCACTAGTGCGAGAATGAAGGGGCGACCTTGATGTTGCATTGGGATGAACATCAGGCGGTTTGGGGCTGTTTTGGGTCAAAACCAAACCTCAAACTGAAAGTTTGTTTTTACATTTTCAAAACCAAACCCGAACCGAAGTCGGTTTGGTTTTATGGTCTTTTTCTTTTTTTTTTTTTTTTTTTTTTTTCGGTTATTGGAAATGTTTTTTGTTTTTCCATTCAAGGTCAAGCTTTCCTAATGGTATAAACTTGATTTCACAATTACTAGCCGATAACAAAATTAAATGTATTTGAGTTCATTTTGCATCGAAAAACAAAGCAGACGTTACATATATGACAAGAGAAACACTATTTTGGTGGGACAATTGATATGCGATAAAGAAAATAGACCTCATGATTTTTGTATAAATTTAGATAAAGAGATATGTCTTGCAAATATTATATGTGTATCTCTTATTTTGACACTTTTGTAAGCATTTCGATAAAAACTTAAATGTGTATTTTCGATAGTTTAATTAACATTAGTACAGGCGGTTTGGTTTTTCGGTTTATAAAACCAAAAGCCTAAGCAAAATTGTAGTTTTAAAACTCAATGCCGGACCATTGGTTTTGAAGTGGATCACCTTTTGGGCGTTTTATTTTCGGTTTTGGGTTTTGGTTCAGTCTTTGGGTTTTCTTGCTCACCCTAGTGTTGAAAACCCCAACTTCTTGTGTTTTGGGCGGAGAAATGCGATTCACATAGTCGGGTTACACACAACATTAAAGAAGATGAAAATTTAAATCAAGATTTCTGGTACCTTATCCATATATCAAATCATTAAAATAAAAATAAAAATAAAAAAATGTATACATAAATAATGGAATACATTGCCTTTTATAAGTAAGACTAAAGTAGAGTGGAGAAAGTTTATGAATTAAATTGTAATAAATAATGGAATACTTGCCTTTTATAAAGGGGAATTGATACTCACACCACTTTTTTTTTATGCATGCACCACATTCTGTGCATTACAGTTTGTACCGTACAATACTGTAATGCACATAATATGGTGCATGCATCAAAAAATATGGTGTGAGTATCAACTCCCTTTATAAAGTAATAGTATTTTAGTGAATCCACTTTTCTCATTTTGGAAGTTTTAAGTAAAATAGTTTGTGCTATAGATTTTGTCTAAAATAATTGTAGAAATGTATATTTGGGGAGTAGAAGCTATGGTGATGAAGACATGGATATTTATTGATAATACGTGCGGGTTCGATAAAGTAGTGGAGATGTTTGATGCTTCTAACCTGATGATCGAAATCAAGGCGAGCTCAATTTTATCTCAAATGTTGTTTATGGGGTCTATTTAGTCTTCAAGTTTCATGACTCAAGAAACTTGTCAAGTAAACCTCTATATGTTGACCTAAAGTATAAAAATGGGCGCGAAGTCTACATGCATATTTTGCAACATGGAGAGACAAGGAATGGATGACAATTGAGTTGTATCGATTTACGAATGAGAAAAAGATGTTTATAAGTTTCTCCTTGAGGGTTTCTCATCGTACTATTCGGAGATGGTACAATTTATGTCGAAGGCATTGAATTTCGAGCCATTAACAATGTAAGTTTGAAAATACTAGCTCCTTCGTTCCTAATTTATATTCCTTTTTATATATTGTATAAAGGGATGGATATATGGAGAGAAATAAAAATCATGTTCTAATTAGTTACATGCATATACCATAATTCTTATACATGTGAAACATGAAGAAATTGAAAAGTTTAAGGAAGTCCAACAAGTCCTGAAATCAAACTTCAATGTGGATCAGGTGCAACAGTTACCAGCTAAGTTTGAAGAAATATTTAAGAAATACGGTAACCGTGACGAATTGTTCTGGCTTGGCGAAGTAAATGGAATGAAACTTCTTATGCTTTCGGCCAAGGCAACTTTATACAAATTTTCTAATGTGGATCTTTTTACTTCAAAACTATCACCCGAGTCCAGGTTTGCTTTTTAACAAAATTTTCCTAATTGTACATTCACTATGAGCTCATCTATTGTTACCCAAACATTTAAAAAATTTCTCATCAAATACTAGATTCCATAAATCTAGATCTTAACCTTCTTTTTGTCTAATAAAATATTGATGATTCATGAATATATGGTAGACAAAAGTTTCATTCTTAGATTTGGTTTTGTGTCTTCAAATTGTACATTGTTTTGTAATCGTAGAATATCTCGTTAATGCAGATTTCGGAAGGTGGTTGAGTTTTACCACAAAAAGTATTTCGTATCAATTGCACGATTGAAAGTGAAATGTTATCCACCGATCTGACTACGTGTTACCTTGTGTTCAAGATTTGAGAAAATGTCGGGGCTTGCATTGTCCGGTGAAAGTACGAGATCTACTCCACCAAGAAAACAATGAGGTTGAATATTTCTATTTTATTACCCGAGCGATTGAATACAAATGATATTACTCGGTACCAAAACAAAGGGAAGGCGGATGGATGGAGATTCAGCTTTGGAACTTTAACTCAACTCATGAACTTGAGAATGATTCTCTTCGGTTAATATGAAGTTTACAAGTCTTGAAGAACCTATAGCGGTCTAATTGTTTGTGGCCTTGAGTTTCGCCATTGTAAAAGAATTATTTCCATATTTAGTATTATTTGTTTTAGTGGGTGTGGAAACGCTATTGGTGTTACACCGGATAATTTTAGAAAGAGTAAATTTCAAACACCGTCCAAATTGCAGATTGAGTCTTTACCTTTTGATAGAGCGAGGCGGTCCTTGTGACACACTTTTGTAACCAGGCGCCTTTTTGTCTAGACAAACAAACAGATACATGATAATGTCTGCAGTCAATCATGACCATTTGCACACTTAAAAATCTCCCTTGAAAGCATAATTTCCACCACCCACAAGTTTCATGACAAAACTATCGTCAGCACGGGTCGATTTGGTATTGTTTACCAGCGACAATCTTGTGGTCCGGTAAGTTTGATATCCATGCTCAAAGGTTTAGGTAACCTACCTTGTCGTACTTGTTAGGTAAGTGTTTTACCACACCAACTTCCTCTCGAAACAACTCCTGGGCCGAGTCTCCTACACCAATCAGGCATATTTAGTCTCCACATGCGACCTTGGGTCCATTGTGGCGGAATCCGTTGTCTACACCATAAAGCCAATGGCCTTGCAAAATTCATTGGCTTCTATTGTGGCATATGACCAATAAATTCTAAAGACCACCTCATCCCGCGTCGACCATGTACCTAGACACAATGGTGTCTGTTACTTTCTGTATGTGTTGAGCTAGGAGAGTGTAACAATTATGGGTGGCACATTTAAGTCTAAGATTACACATACAATAAGACATAAACTCGTCGGTTTTCTAGTCTTATATTTTATATCCACATGTATGAGCTGTGCATGAATTCATACCTCGATTTGTTAAGTTTAGACAAACAAGTCTTTAATAATAAAAGGTGTCTAAACTTAGGTTACCCTTCCCAAGCCTTTTTAGATAGGTTAACTAAATTCATAGAGCTATCCTTTTTATTACGATCTATTTGTTAGGGACTCGGTGGTTAAGTACACCTTTACCCTTGACTTTAGCGAGACACTCGCGTTATTTCTCTAAATAATACCGGTTGACATATTATTCACTCTTAGCATGCATAATTAGACATTAATAAAACACATAATCGACACAGCCAAAACATAATAAAATGATGATCCCGAGAGCCACTTCGGGAATCAACTTGAGTTTGGTTTAAGGGTTAAAACATGACACAAGGAAAGGAGACTAATTCTGGTTTCGTGTCTTCTCAGCATTTCCCGTGATTCTCTTCTTGCTCCTGGTGGATCTTCTATCCTCCGTGCTCCTACTGGATCTCATCTCTCCTTGTACTCCATAGGTTTTTCTACCTCGTCTGAGCTTCCTTACGTCACGTCCATCTTGGTTTACATCTAATTAAAAGTTACTCTACTTTTAAAAATAAATTACAAGAATGAATACCAATGGCATATAGGCCTCCCTTAAACCCAAAACAGTAAAATATAAACAAAATAACTTTACATCACAAAAAAAGCAGATTATATTTTTGGTTTATGGCTCAGGCTTGTGTCATGCATGATTCAAATAAAGCAGAAATGTACTAATTATAAAATTACAGGTGAAAATACTTAAGTGATGACTTGCCAGGACCTACTACATATGCACATGCACCACATGTGTAACCCATCCTAATAGTACATGCAAATCACGAGCTTCACCCATATCGTTGCACACCAATGCAACATGTCATTCTCGAAGAGTGATGGCTCTTACCCTATTGCTTCATATTGCCAATTTAGAAAATTGTACTTTTAAATTTTATAAACCCTAATTAGGGTTTCCAAAAACTTAAAATTTTAAAAGCTTGTTACTTAGGTAATGAGAAACCTTAAGTCATCATATTTATATCTGGACAATTTTATTATAGAGTTTTTAATAAAATATTTATTTTCTAAATTACCCAGTTATGTTTTAAATATTTTAAAATAATAGTTTCCATATTCAGTAATCTCATATTTCAAATTAGGTAAAACTGAAATTACATCAGTTTATGAAAACTTATGGCTTGGTCACCAAGATTTGTGTCAGTCAAATTTTATGATCCCATCTAGCTAAGATACATAAAATTGACCAACCTAGGGTTTAGGTAAAACCGGACCAGTCTTTCTTGTTCCCTAAGTTATCTTGTTTTCCTTATGATTAAATTGGGTAACCTAGGATTTCTAAAAATAGTTTCACTATATCTTTATTAAAATTTACATTTGAAAGTTATAAACAAAATCCTAAATCATACAAAAGAAAACAAGACTACTTGCATACAAGAAAAACAATTTAAGTAAACCTATTTCTTCCAATTATCATGACAACCCAAATTAGGGTTTTCACGTTTGATATCGGAAGCCCTTATCCTTATAAAGTCGACTCCTTTAGGGTTTAGTCGACTCATTTAGGGTTTAGAAAACCCTAATGGATAGACACTATGCAATCCAAAAAAAATAAACCCTAATTAAATCACAAGAGTGATTATAAGCCCTATTAGTCAAAAAATCAAAAACCCTAAACCTCTAATTTACACAAATCGACCAAACATCAACATAACCAAATTAAAGATGTAATTTTATGACAATATAAGCAATTACTAAGAACCCTAATTATGTTATACATGATTAGGGTGGCTCTGATACTACGTTAGGGTATTGGTGGTCACCCGCATGACTTATAAACATGCAGCATCGGAAAATAAACAATTAAAGGCCATACGTAATCCTTGATAAACAAATACCCTAATCAATGATATAACCAAATAACACATAAGGAGGGTGTTTATAGAATTGCTTACTTGATCATGCAATAACGTAAGTTTCTTAACCTTCTTGAACTGCACGGAACGTCTTCTTCTTTCCTTGATGCTACACGAACACTTTAGGATTTTTCTTTAGAGAATCACCACTTGGACCTGCGTGAGATATCCACTTATTGCACAGGTAAAACTAGGTCTACGAAACTTTTCAAGTTGGTTGAGTACGAAATTGGGTAAATAATAATCGACTAGTATAATTCGATTAAGGGTCGACATAGAATTTAACCAAAGGGTTTCAACCCTTTGGTTTGGTGATAGTCAAAGAGGATGAGGGCGAGGAGGGATTTTGAGGTTATAAGGATTAATTATGAATCTTTTAGGAAACCTTGGTATTTATAGGATACCACGGAAGCTTCATAGAAGGATTAAGATTTCATTTAATCTATAAGTACTTTAAGTTTGCTAATTAATCAAACTAAACCCCTCCCATCCCTTGGGGGTCGGCAGAAACCCACAACCGTGTTACCCCTCTATGAATACTACTATATTTTCATTTCCTCACTATTCTCATTTCATTTCGTCACTCGTTACTTATTTTCTCTTGCATGTTCTGTTTAGTGTGAACCGGTGTGACCCTTCGGCATTTCCGTAGAGGCTAGTTATGATAGACGTTGTTCTTTGCACATAATCCTTCAAAGATATCATTATTTATTAATCTTTTAAATAAAATACATGTCGAAACCCCGTGCACGCATGAGACTTATAACTAGTGTGCTACTAAACACACATAATGTCTAGAATGTAATATCAATGCTTAATAAGTATTAAAAGATTATATAATTTTATAGAAAAATCTTAAACATAACAAACCACGGTTCGTGAGTTGTCACAATATTTAACTTTAAAACAAAGTTATTGAAATATTGTTCACAATGGGTATAAGTCGGGTAGTGATGGTCGGATGCTCGGTTTCGTGTTGAGCAGTAAGGACCCGCGAGAAGAATGATATTCCTTTAGTTGGGGTAACACCGACATCGAACGGATACCTTTGTCTCCTTTTGCAAGAGGATGAAAAAAAGGGTTTATGTGATACCTTCCTCTTACCTCGTAGAAGAGGGTAAAGAGAAGGTTTGAGTGGTCGAGATGATAATGGATGTAGATCCACTATTAGTGGAGGAGGGCGTATGGAGGCGCCAGTGAATTTGTATGTGCTTGCTTGGGGCTTACCCTAATTCCTGCACCATCCCGGGTATATATAGGGAAAGTTAGGGTAAGAGATGGGGCCCTTGGGCTTGTCCATGATATGGGTCATTATCTCGAATAATGAGCTTGTTTAAGCTATATACTTAATGTATATAGTGTAATAAATATACGTCATCAAGCCCCCAAGTCTAGTATATTATGATGCTCGGATCATAATGTGCTAGATTTGTATTTAATGTAGGCGTTTTCCTTCCTGATAATACAACCGCTTATGTATGAGTCATGTAGTGGATAGAGGGTGCACGTGTACCTTCGTCTCATCTCATAGGCGAGGATGATGAGAAGGGTTTAATATGACCTAAAAATATTACATTTTGTTAATGTCTTTCATGTAGAAAAGCAATCACTGGCTCAGACTAGGCTGATATGTACACATGTGGTAAGTTCCCCAGTCTAGTGCAGTATAATGCTTGGATTATGGTCTGCTAGACTAACATTTTTTGAGCAGGTCACAGCCGATTTCTGAAGTATGAGCCTAAAGGCGTTGGATACTAAAGGGCATTTGAGATTGATGGCGTTTGAGCCAATGTTAGGCCACTCGGGGCCAATACTGAGCCATTTGAGGCTACTGTTTATTGGGTTAATCCCAATCTACCCAACCCAGCGACCCAAGTCAACACCCATTATGACCCGGTCAACAAAAGTCAACGAAAGTCAACCTCAACGAAAGTCAACAAGAAGCGGTTACATAAACGGTTATATAGCGATTACTATAAGCGCCATATCCTTTAACCGACACAACGGTTCACTATGTACCGTTTCACTTTGTATAAATAGAGTAGGAACATGTAACAAACAGATGATGACATATTTATAAGAAAATAGAGATTATTTCATACTTTTGGTATATTTTGATTAAAGATCCGTAAAACTGGGCCAACAATTGGTATCAAAGCCTGAATCATCATATACCATTTTCGTTTTAGTTTCAGAATCAATAAGAACCCTAAAACAGTTTCGAAAAAAATTTTCTGCAAAATAACTTGAACACAAATCAAGATATCATTTTTGTGTTCTAAACATTTGTCGCATCAAGGGAACAATCACATAAGTGACTTTATCACAGGCGGTGACCATAAAAGATTTGGAGAAGAAGAAGCAGATCTCAAACCCAGAACAGGAGAGAGACGAAAAACAGTCTCCAAGAGAGACATTTACTTTCTTATCTCAAAATAAGAGAAATAAGAAAAATATATACGGCGCATTTTTTATCTTCAAAGAGATAAAATAAACAAATAAAAAGAGGCGCAGTGTTTTTTAAAGTGGGCTACATACAGGATTTTTTACTTTTGATAAGGCATCGGGTTAGACCATCAACCCATTCAGGTTCCAAAATTTATAACACCACTCTTTCATTTTTTATATAGTATATATTTCATTTTTTGATATATATTATTTTTATTTGATAAGTTACTTTATATTACAAATTTAGTACTTCATCAAATTTTTTAGATATAATAACCTAGTGATTACACTGCTTATTATATTAGAAATAACTTTTAAGGAGTAATTAACCTTAGGATATTTCATTTAATTTTTTTTATCTCCCTAGGATAGTCTTTCAAAACTAGTCCTATAAAAGGTTTTATACACCTATAAGGAAAAATAAAACATTTTTGAACACACCTCGTGTTAAGATTTTTGGAGATATTATTTTAAAATATGACGAAAGGAAGTGGAAATAAGGAACCTAGTACTAATTTTACAAATAGTACACTCCAATTTCAATGCCCAATCCTAAAGCCCGCGAATTACTCATTATGGGCAATTCGCATGCAAATTATCCTCGAAGCAAATAGCTTATGGGAAACTGTAACACCCCAACCCGACAAGGGTAGAAGTGTCACATTCTGGTGTCATATCAGAACATACAAATAAAATTTTCAAGCGGAAGTCTTTAAATAATAATGTACCAAGTCATAATAACCAAAGATTCACAAGGGAAATTACAAAATCCAAATGTTAAAATAAAATGAAATCTCAAAACAAAAGCCCGCCAAAACAAGTCCAACTAATAAGGTAACTAGGGTTAGTCCACTCGGATAGTCCGCCTCTCATTGAATCAAAGCCCATCTTCAAACCTAAAACACCGCAGGGGAAAAGAAATGCGGTTGAGCTTAAAAGCCCAGTGAGCAGATATAACAAAGCGAAGCTAAATAAAATCGAAAAACAAAATTAAACAAAGGAACGGATAACAAAGTCGTAGCGAAATGAGAGTAATGAGTCAAAGAGGATCTGCGAGAACACAATTATCTGAGATATCCAAAACGAGCAGATAACAAGGAGGCGAAGCGAAACAAAGCATCGATGACATATAAACAAGCACATACAAACCGGACATACAAGAACTGAAACATAAGCAAGTATAGCGGTAGCATCCACACAACATATATGTCATACAATCAATTTAGGAAATCAGGAGACATACAAGACAAACAGATGTCTACAGGAAAGCGGAAACGATTAATTAATAAGTGAGCATGGCAATTCACACAGGTCAAAACTCTTAATTGAAGATATGATCAGTATCATAACGGTAATCAAAACATGGCAGTCACAAGTAACAAGTAGGAATACAGTATGAACACTATAATTAAATGAATTAAATACATAGCGCGATTAAACAAGTTAACAAGCTAGGCGTCATAAGTTGAACCATCCACCAATCAAACAAGTAACATAAGCAATGCGAACATGGCGGTCAACAACAAGCGAGATAAGGACACCACGGATAGTCATAGTCCACGAGATTAATCGAGCGAGGTACAAAAGATAAACGGATCAACAATCGATTTCACACAAGCACGGTTACGGACAAATCAAAGGATCACATAGCGAGAAGATAGCATATCATCATATGACAACAGTAAATCTTATAACGCATACATACATATCATACGAGTAATCGGTGAGTCGTATAAACATGAATATCATAATCAATCCAATGACATATAATAACCCGGTGCGTGAATGGAACCATAGTGCGAAGTAACGGAATTAAAGTGTGATGATCAATGCAATGGAGTATCTATATCTTGGTAAAGTGAATCATATAAAGGGTCTTGAGTAATGAACAAATGTCTGATTATGGTGCGTTGGGGAATACGGAAGGTACAATATAGGTATATCAAAAGTGTAAGGGTTATCAATCTACCCGAGCCCGAAACATATCATATCATATCATAAGTAGCCATTGTATTCGGAGGGTGACCTCGGAATACCATACATAATAGGAGGAGACCTCGGTAACAAATGGAGTAGCTAGCTCCCGAATTTGTAAAGACGCGGATTGCACCCGACATCATTCACCGACAAAGCTCCAATCGATCAAATCCTCAAAACATATCATATCTAGGATGCATCCATACGCCCCCGAAACATAGTGGCCAAATCATATACATATAGTGAGCTCATAATCATATCGAGAATGGGGACGGTGTGGAACATCACTCAACCACACTAAAGTCATGCCATTGGTGCATCAATGACACGGTCAGTTACCTTCCCGACTAGGAAACATATTTGGCTCGGTATCAAACGGAAGGGTCAAAGCATATTCATATCATATAATAAGGGTTCATATCAAATTTCATATCAAAGTTCATATCGAATTCATGTCAAAGTTCATATCGAATTCATATCAAAGTTCATATCAAGCTCATATCAAAGATTCATATCAAAGGGAGCATAGCAAAGTCATAGGAAGCCCTAATAAGGAGCTTAGAGTAAAGCATAACGATTCAAGCTAATATCGAAAGATGGAAAAGCGAATCATGAGAAACCTTAAGAGATAAGGTCGAAATATCCGTACCTTAGCAACGAAATCAAAGCAAACAAGAAAGTTACACCGGAAGCAACGTCAGATCTCCTTCAACGTATCTACACGAATTGATATCATATATTACTTATATACTCATTTTATAAGCTTCTTATGCATGTGTAAGTGTTTTACTTATTGATATCCTTGTTTTATCTTTCCTTTTCTTAAACTCATAATTGGACCAGACTTTAGCGATTTTTATAAAATACTTACTTAGCTCAAATGAAATCAAGTAAAATCCTGGGGTTCCCATATGAGGTAAAAGAGTCTCCAAAATTGGTGGGTTCTATCTCTATGCCAAATGGCCTATGGAAAATCACAAGTCCGACCTGCCCGTAAAGTGGTCGAAAATACACCTTAAAGTTTACACTTATTGGACCTGTTTAGACACCTTGTAAAATTCCCAAAACTCCCAGAAATTCATTTATAACCTAAATGTCACTCCTGTAAAAGGAGAGCTCCCAATTCTTTATGGTTTGAAAATGAAAAATCAAACAATCCAACCAAATTTCAGACCCGTTTTATCAGCTTTGACACTTGATTTTGTAAAATTCAAAAATACGACTTAGACAACTCCAAATTCGACCAAACCACTTGGAAAACTTAACTAAGACATAAAATAGACTTTTCCAACAAAAACCCAGATTATTGGACTTATAAAATTTGATCTATGACACATACAAATTCGACCTATGATGCTGTCCAGTTTTAGAGTTCAATAAAACCATTATTATCACATGTTTTACCTTCCCAAACGCACCCATGACCCGTGTAAGACACACAACCTGATTTAATATCATCATATCAAGTTTAACCTTCCATATTTTCAGTCTTACAAAATTATATACACCATTTAATAAACCAATAACCATTTATCGCCCATAAATTAATCAAACGAACCCTAGTCCCATGATTTCATGCGGTTCAATGGTTATCATTTTATGTGACCTATACTCATCATTTTATGTGTGATGTTTAATTTGTATAATCTCGTACACACGGGAAATAAACCACATGACACCAAATCAAGAAACAAAAGACAAGGAGGCGAGATTTGTTATGTTACCATTGTGTGAAGAGAAAGAGAGATCAAGACACTAAGGGCTTTAAACCCCTCGACATCAGTCGAAACCATGACCAAGAAGCCCACGAAAAGTAGCCAAAACTCACGAAAATGGCTTCCTTCGCCCTAGAAGGCCCGACGACCAGCAGCAACCAAAGCAACCCTACGACCGTGCCATCAATACCCTCGACGAGAACCAGCCAAAGTCCACGACAAACCGACTCGAAACCCTCCACACGTCCACGCAGCCTCCAACCAAGAACACCACGATCACAGACCTCTTCACGCCATCTTATGAACCCCTTTGAACTCTTGATGTCGACCAAAAAAATGGGAAGGAGAAGGAGGTGCGTCACTTTGGGATATTAGTGTTTAGGGTTTTCTTTGTTTTAAAAAAATGGATCGTATTATGGAGAGTAAAGGAAATACCGGTTTTCTTTATTTGTTTTTGGAATGAGTAAAGTGTTGGGTGAACAAAACGTGGATATGGGGATTGAAGGGAGAAAAACTCGGCCAAGATTAGGGGGATCAAGACCAAAATCAACTTTCCAAATTTACCTTTGTGATGATTTTTATGTAATTTAAATGATTTATTATTTGCATCTTTTATCTAGTCCATGCAACTTATTCATGTGTGATATCAATATAACTAGTAAACATATGTATATTTCACTTATCATAGTCATGCGTAACCATCTTGTGATATAAGTGTTTAATGTATTCGAAGAGATTAACGTGTTTACGAGTTTCATAGATATTTACTTGAGGGGCAAAAGAGTCTTTTAACATGTTTGAGATTTTAGGGTTTTACAACTCTTCCCCTCTAAAAGAAAATTTTCGTCCTCGAAAATTGAAGTTGCAGAGGTACACAGGGACGTACCGGCTTAAGGCAGACGTAGCAATCCATAGTTTCATACAGATCATAACCGTATCAGCTCCAAAGCATACAAATCTTACTCGTAACAGATGTCGGTGAGATCTCACAAAGAGGTACAGAATTCCAATCGAACATGAGGAGTGACAAATAACGGATACAAGTCATATTCCATTCACGTACCAACCCCAGGCATTACCTAAGACGTCGTATGATTTCAATAAGTCCAAATTATATGATCTCGGTATTATCACGTTGATCAGGCGTCATAATACTTGCATCACATAACAAGTCCTTATCGTCATCGTATTCTGTCCCGGGTCATGACAAACCACATAATCAATATCAGAACAATACATATCACATACAGATATCAAGTAACAAACCAAAGCAAACCAGATTCACATACATGCAGCATATAATATACAAAACCAACTTACCATAACATAAAAGAAAGAAGGCCACCAACTTGCTCGAAACGGTTCCTCATGACTCATTACTGACGATCCAAATATAAAGCTGAGATAATACCAAAATGCTAAATCATACCACTTCACGATTCAAACCGAGTATCGAACAAATCAAGAAAAGTAATACCGATCAAAATCACACAACAAAATATCAACCCGCCTCAAAGCGTGACAAATAAATCGAGTAACGCAGTCATGCCCAATCATATGAAGTAGATGAACCTCCTCACCACCGTTGAATCTTGTCTCCGTATTTGCGTCTTTGGTTGATCCATCCAGCTCCTTCAAGAAGATCCCGGCGTCTCCGTGAAGATCACGATCGGTTGCGACTTCGCTTCACGAACCTCTCGGCTCGAACTGCAAAGAACGCGAGGACGGCACCATCATCTTCGATTCCAAGAGTAGTCTCCATCTAACGATCGACAAACGGATGTGCGAAATTAAAATAGAAAAATCAAAAGCGAAGAAGAAAGGCCAAATCGGTGAAGACAAAAGAATATCAAAGTCAAATCCAACAACAATCAAAAGGAATCGGAAGAGATCGTAATGCACGGAAGCCTAATGTCTACCGGTCCTCACGGGTCAATCCTAAGGTCAACAAGACGAAACACGGCTCGATACCATAATTGTAACACCCCAACCCGACAAGGGTAGAAGTGTCACATTCGGTGTCATATCGAACATACAAATAAAATTTTCAAGCGAAGTCTTTAAATAATAATGTACCAAGTCATAATAACCAAAGATTCACAAGGAAATTACAAAATCCAAATGTTAAAATAAAATGAAATCTCAAAACAAAAGCCCGCCAAAACAAGTCCAACTAATAAGGTAACTAGGGTTAGTCCACTCGGATAGTCCACCTCTCACCCAATCAAAGCCCATCTTCAAACCTAAAACCCGCAGGGAAAAGAAATGCGCTAAGCTTAAAAGCCCAAAGTGAGCGATATAACAAAGCGAAAGCTAAATAAAATCAAATACAAAATGAAACAAAGGAACGGATAACAAAGTCGTAGCGAAATGAGAGTAATGAGTCAAAGAGGATCCCAGAACACAATTATCTGAGATATCCAAAGCGAATGATAACAAGGAGAGCGAAGCGAAGCAAAGCATCGATGACATATAAACAAGCACATACAAACCAGACATACAAGAACTGAAACATAAGCAAGTATAGCAGGCGTAGCATCCACACAACATATATGTCATACAATCAATTTAGGAAATCAGGAGACATACAAGACAAACAGATGTCTACAGGAAAGCGGAAGCGATTAATTAATAAGCGAGCATGGCAATTCACACAGGTCAAAACTCTTAATTGAAGATATGATCAGTATCATAACGGTAATCAAAACATGGCAGTCACAAGTAACAAGTAGGAATACAGTATGAACACTATAATTAAATGAATTAAATACATAGCAGGCGATTAAACAAGTTAACAAGCTAGGCGTCATAAGTTGAACCATCCACCAATCAAACAAGAACATAAATGCAAATGCGAACATGGCAGGTCAACAACAAGCGGATAAGGACACCACGGATAGTTATAGTCCACGAGATTAATCGAACGAGGTACAAAAGATAAACAGATCAACAATCGATTTCACACAAGCACGGTTACGGACAAATCAAAGGATCACATAGCGAGAAGATAGCATATCATCATATGACAACAGTAAATCTTATAACGCATACATACATATCATACAGAGTAATCGGTAGTCATATAAACATGAATATCATAATCAATCCAATGACATATAATAACCCGATGCGTGAATGGAACCATAGTGCAAGTAACGGAATTAAAGTGTGATGATCAATGCAATGGAGTATCTATATCTTGGTAAAGTGAATCATATAAAGTCTTGAGTAATGAACAAGTGTCTGATTATGGTGCGTTGGGGAATACGGAAGGTACAATATAGGTATATCAAAAGTGTAAGGGTTGTCGAAATCTACCCGAGCCCGAAAACATATCGTATCATATCATAAGTAGCCATTGTATTCGGAGGGTGACCTCGGAATACCATACATAATAGGAGGAGACCTCGGTAACAAATGGAGTAGCTAGCTCCCGAATTTGTGAAGACGCGGATTGCACCCGACATCATTCACCGAGACAAAGCTCCAATCGGATCAAATCCTCGAAACATATCATATCTAGGATGCATCCATCGCCCCGAAACATAGTGGCCAAATCATATACATATAGTGAGCTCATAATCATATCGAATGGGGACGGTGTGGAATATCACTCAACCACACTAAAGTCATGCAATTGGTGCATCAATGACACGGTCAGGTTACCTTCCTGACTAGGAAACATATTTGGCTCGGGTATCAAACTGAAGGGTCAAAGCATATTCATATCATATCATAAGGGTTCATATCAAAGTTCATATCAAAGTTCATGTCAAAGTTCATATCAGAATTCATATCAAAGTTCATATCGAAGCTCATATCAAAGATTCATATCAAAGGGAGCATAGCAAAGTCATAGGGAAGCCCTAATAAGGAGCTTAGAGTAAAGCATAACAGTTCAAGCTAATATCGAAAGATGGAAAACGAATCATGAGAAACCTTAAGAGATAAGGTCAGAATATCTGTACCTTAGCAACGAAATCAAAGCAAACAAGAAAGTTACACCGGGAAGCAACGTCGTATCTCCTTCAACGTATCTACACGAATTGATATCATATATTACTTATATACTCATTTTATAAGCTTCTTATGCATGTGTAAGTGTTTTACTTATTGATATCCTTGTTTTATCTTTCCTTTTCTTAAACTCATAATTGGACCAGACTTTAGCGATTTTTATAAAATACTTACTTAGCTCAAATGAAATCAAGTAAAATCCCAGGGGTTCCCATATGAGGTAAAAGAGTCTCCAAAAATTGGTGGGTTCTATCTCTATGCCAAATGGCCTATGGAAAATCACAAGTCCAGACCTGCCCAGAAAGTGGTCAGAAAATACACCTTAAAAGTTTACACTTATTGGACCTGTTTAGACACCTTGTAAAAATTCCCAAAACTCCCAGAAATTCATTTATAACCTAAATGTCACTCCTGTAAAAGGAGAGCTCCCAATTCTTTATGGTTTGAAATGAAAATCAAACAATCCAACCAAATTTCAGACCCGTTTTATCAGCTTTGACACTTGATCTTGTAAAATTCAAAAATACGACTTAGACAACTCCAAATTCGACCAAACCACTTGGAAAACTTAACTAAGACATAAAATAGACTTTTCCAACAAAAACCCAGATTATTGGACTTATAAAATTTGATCTATGACACATACAAATTCGACCTATGATGCTGTCCAGTTTTAGAGTTCAATAAAACCATTATTATCACATGTTTTACCTTCCCAAACGCACCCATGACCCGTGTAAGACACACAACCTGATTTAATATCATCATATCAAGTTTAACCTTCCATATTTTCAGTCTTACAAAAATTATATACACCATTTAATAAACCAATAACCATTTATACGCCCCATAAATTAATCAAACGAACCCTAGTCCCATGATTTCATGCGGTTCAATGGTTATCATTTTATGTGACCTATACTCATCATTTATGTGTGATGTTTAATTTTTATAATCTCGCACGCACGGGAAATAAACCACATGACACCAAATCAAGAAACAAAAGACAAGGAGGCGAGATTTGTTATGTTACCATTGTGTGAAGAGAAAGAGAGATCAAGACATTAAGGGCTTTAAACCCCTCGACATCAGTCGAAACCATGACCAAGAAGCCCACGACAAGTAGCCAAAACTCACGACAATGGCTTCCCTTCTGCCCTAGAAGGCCACGACCAGCAGCAACCAAAGCAACCCTACGACCAGGCCATCAATACCCTCGACAGAACCAGCCAAAGTCCACGACAAAACTGACTCGAAACCCTCCACACGTCCACAACAGCCTCCAACCAAGAACACCACGATCACAGCCTCTTCACGCCATCTTATGAACCCCCTTTGAACTCTTGATGTCGACCAAAAAAAATGGGAAGGAGAAGGAGGTGCCGTCACTTTGGGAAATTAGTGTTTTAGGGTTTTCTTTTGTTTTGAAAAAAATGGATCGTATTATGGAGAGTAAAAGGAAATACCGGTTTTCTTTATTTGTTTTTGGAATGAGTAAAGTGTTGGGTGAACAAAACGTGGATATGGGGATTGAGGGGAGAAAAACTCGGCCAAGATTAGGGGGATCAAGACCAAAATCAACTTTCCAAATTTACCTTTGTGATGATTTTATGTAATTTAAATGATTTATTATTTGCATCTTTTATCTAGTCCATGCAACTTATTCATGTGTGATATCAATATAACTAGTAAACATATGTATATTTCACTTATCATAGTCATGCGTAACCATCTTGTGATATAAGTGTTTAATGTATTCGAAGAGATTAACGTGTTTACGAGTTTCATAGATATTTACTTGAGGGGCAAAAGAGTCTTTTAACATGTTTGAGATTTTAGGGTTTTACAGAAACAATAGAGCCGACTGAGTCGACTCAACCCAATAAGAAAAGATAGAAAACCGCTATTGCTTTTCTTTACCAAGCCTTACCCGAAGAACAATTACTACAAATAACAAAGCACAAAACCGCGAAGGACATTTGGAATGCTTTGAAAACTAGACACGTTGGCGAAGACAGAGTTCAACAAGCAAGATTGCAAACACTCAAATCTGATTTTGAGATGTTACAAATGACGGAAGACGAGACAATTGACACTTTTGCTACAAAACTTACAACTCTCGTAAACAAAGCCGCTAGTCTAGGACACACCATAGAAGATGAAACCTTAGTACGGAAACTACTAAATGTCAGACCGATAGGTATCTGCAAATAGTCGCATCTATAGAACAATATTCCGACCTAAGTGAAATGACTATAGAAGAAGCAATTGGAAGACTTAAGACCTATGAAGAAAGGATTAAGTTCAAGAAAGATAAACAAGTTAACAATCAAGAGACTTTGATGTTCACACGACATAAAGGACAAGGAAAACCTTTTAGAGAATATGGTCAGGGAAGATTTAACCAGTCTCAAGGCCGAGAACAAGACAAGAACAATTATCAATCTAAAAGGGAAGAACGAGAGTCTTTTGAAGAAGATACAAGAGACAAATCTCAAATCACATGCTACCGATGTCACAAACTTGGACATTATGCATATGAATGTCAAAATAAACGCAAGAATCAAGTCAGAGAACATTCAAATTTTATTGAAGAAGACTTAGAGCCAACATTACTTATGGCGACTATAATCAAGAGAAATGATACAATGAGAAACCGCAGAGTGCAAGAATAGCGAGATTGCGATAATGAGAGATTGCGAAAAAGCAGAGATTGCGAAATAGCGAGATTGCGAATAAAGAGATTGCGAAATAGCGAGATTGCGATAAGCAGAGATTGCGAAATAGCGAGATTGCGAATAAGCAGAGATTGCAGAAACCGCAGAGATTGCAAAAACGGCAGAGATTGCAGAAACCGCAGAGAATGCAGAAACAGCAGAGAATGCAGAAGAAAGCAAAATGGAGACGACTACAAAATACTTAAAGACCTACGTCGCAGCGATTGTGATTAAGGGGGAGAATATTGGGTTAATCCCAATCTACCCAACCCAGCGACCCAAGTCAACACCCATTATGACCCGGTCAACAAAAGGCAACGAAAGTCAACCTCAACGAAAGTCAACAAGAAGCAGTTACATAAACGGTTATATAGCAGTTACACTATAACTGCCATATCCTTTAACCGACACAACGGTTCACTATGTACCGTTTCACTTTGTATAAATAGAGTAGGAACATGTAACAAACAGATGATGACATATTTATAAGAAAATAGAGATTATTTCATACTTTTGGTATATTTTGATTAAAGATCCGTAAAACTGGGCCAACACTGTTCGGCACGTGGGCGAATGTTAAGGCATTTAAGGCTAATATAAGGCACTTGGGGCTGAGATTGAGCCATTTGAGGCTACTGTTGGGTACTTAGGGCCGATGTTAAGCCGTTTGAGGTTGATGGCGCCGAGTCCGTTGGCGTGTGATCCCGTCGGTGTGAGCATGAAGTGTCGAGCATGAAGGTTTTATTTTCAAGAGATTTACTATTATCTAGTTACCATATTACTTTATGATAATTATGGTATACTTAAAAGACTATTCTAGAAACTATGTAAGTTATCTTACAAGATAAATAAGTCTTATATTAATATGGCCATGGTGCATATGTGAATAAAGGGAAGAGAATTAGCCATCAAAAAGTTATTCAAAGTTTTCATGGTACGTTCGAATTGATAATCATGACTAACGACAAATAAAACAACAAAGGTGAATCATCATAACAACGAAAGATGATATCGTCATACGATATCACATCGTTGATAATATAGGTCTTGTGATCAAGCAAGTAAAATAAAAGGAGATACTATAATGAATAGTCTCGCTTCATTCTAAACGTCTTCGAGCTCGTAAGAAATTCGGGTTGATTGACGGAACCATTAAGAAACCAGAGATAACAATAAAGACATAGAAGACCGTGGATGATCAACTTGTTGTTGGTGTCTTGGATACGTGACAAGGATTTAAAAAGTGCGTTTTAAGGGGTCATTTAAGCTCTAAACTCGTACTTTTTTTTATTAATTATTACCTTAAATCATTCCTTTTCACATTTTAGGTACTTGGGACGCAAAATCTGGAAACCGACACGTTTTGGGCTAATTTGGACAAGTAAACGAAGAAAACGACCAAGTCACGAAAAATTCTGGAAAAGGGATCCAGACGGCGTCACATGCTACAACGTGACGCCGTCACTTGTATTTTGGCATGAAGATTTGATAAATATTTTACACAAAGTTGGCCTTTAACTATATATCCATTTAAAATCTTAGAAAGTAATTGTATGAAATGTGAGTTTACTGATTGATTAATGTATATCCGGAGGATTATGACATATGGGAGAGCAAATTGCCTAAAGACTATAAAGAAATAATCCGGTATCAAAGTGCCCAAATCTATTTTACCAAAAGAAAGAGGAACTATACAACATATTTTCTAAAGGAATCCTCCTTCAACAGACAAAGTGGTAATCAATTCGTTTATATATCTCAATTATTTTGTGTTCCAGTGTTTTATGCATCTTTACTTTTGAAGGACGATTAAAATCATACATGCATTTATACATATTACAAATCGAGTCTAAATCGATTTATGTCGATAACAGTCATTGTCATTCAATGGTAAACGAGAAAGAAACGAATGGTATCTGCAACAATGTTTTCATATAAAAACAGTTGTCCTTTTAAGTGGCAATCTCTTCCTAATCAAGGTTCTTCTCTCTTCTCTCAACTCGGTTATAAACTTATAAAATATATATCTTCTTTATTGTTAAATCATTACAAGCTATATATGGTAGCATAATAATATGTTTATATATTTTAGTTTTACTTTTTTATATTAACAAGTTTTAGTTTTAGGAAAAAAACAAAATATAAATCTTTTGTTGGAAGTTGGATATGCAGTCGATCGAAAACTATCGATGATATGTTTGATAGTTTCGCTCTTTGAGTCCGTAGCTTGTTTTTTCTAATAGGTGGTTGTGGTGTGCCCTGCTTTGGGTCCTCTGTTTTCACGACCATGAATGTTAAATTTGGCAAGATCTTCGGTCGATTTTATAAAGCCACTGCGCAGAATGAAGGGACGACCTTGATGTTGTGTTGGATGAACATCGGGCGGTGTGGGTTGTTTTGTTTAAAACCAAACCTCAAACCGAAAGTTTTTTCTTTTTTTTTTTACATTTTTCAAAACCAAACCCCGAACCGAAGTCGGTTTGTTTTTTTTCGGTTTATATGGAAATATTTTTCGTTTTTCCATTCAAGGTCAAGCTTTCTAATGGTATAAACTTGATTTCACAATTATTAGCCGATAAAAAATTAAATGTATTTGAGTTCATTTTGCATCGAAAAACAAAGAGTAACACTATTTTGGTGGGACAAGCGATATGCGATAAAGAAAATGGACATTACGATTTTATAATTTTAGATAAAGAGATACGTCTTGCGAATATTATGTGTATCTCTTATTTTTGACACTTATGTAAGCATTTCGATAAAAATTTAAATTTAAATGTATACTTTCATAAAAAGAAAGTAGATTTGAAAGATACCAAAGAAATGTTAAAGGCTTGTCTACATCGCAACTAATAGAGAAAACGACTACTAGACTAGACTAGTAGTCCTCAGCGGGACTTTTTAACGCACAAAAACGTCGGGATGCAGGCTCCTTCAATAAAAAAAAATAAAAAATCTTAAAAGAATTTTTTTCTGAATAAAAGAACATTGACATTTCTAGTCAGTTATATGTTACAGATGCAGTAAGTTTAAAATATGAATTAAAATTATTCTTCCAAAAGTAAATCTCTTATTATTAACTAGAAGATTACCCGAGCATACCCATGATTGAGTATAGTTTTCAACAAAAATCTAGTTGCGTCAATTTTCTTGTGCATATTTATTTATTCCTTTTGTGTATCTTTATGGGTTTATTTGTTTCTTTTGTGTATCTTTGTGGGTGTGGTTTAAAGGTAACAATAGTTTGTGTGTGCGTGCGCCGATTTTTCTAATATTTTTTTAATAAACTATTATGACGACAATAAAACAGATTTTTAGTAGTTTTGGTTTGGTTTGTCGTTGATTTAGCTTATGTAAAAGAGGGGTTGGTTAATAGTTGAAGGACTCATATTGGAACATTGAAATAGTGTAGGGTTTGTTTTGTAACTTTTCTGTTATTCTTTTTCTCCTTCCTCCCATCTGCTTTTTCTGTCAGATAAAACCTTTGTATCTTTCATTTTGAAGTAATAAGGAGAATCATTTTCACCGTGTGAATCGTGTGTTTCTCTCACTCATTCATCACAACATGGTATCGAGCTCAAGAATGAGTTCTTGATCGATTAAACCGCTACAACCACCGTAACTAACTTTTCCGATCACCATAAACCACCGTAACTAATTTTTTCCGATCATTATCAAATCATCATTTCTCCATCATTTCTATCATTCTCATCACAATTCTTTCATCAATAACTATCAATTTTCATCTACATTCGGTAAAGTGATTCGGTTCAAGTGTCTTATTCAAGACCGAATTTGTTGAATCATCCGTTGTTATAACGGTTCTTTCAAGATTGTTGAAGCTTCCGCAACGATGTTAACAATGGCGGCATCATCTTTTTCAACCGATGCTACTAGCCAAAACAACAATCTCTTTTGTTCCAAAATCCATCAGATTTGCATCCTTCGATGGCCCCGTACTCTTGTGGTGAATGAAAATTGTTAGAGCACAAAACTATCGTTTTGGAGAAGATCGGTTGAAATTGCTCTTTCTACCAAAAGAAAGTTAGGTTTCATCGAGGAATGTTCCAAGATCACAAGATGATGTGAATTTACAAGAACGATGGGATACATGTAATAATCGGTGATTAGTTGGTTAATGAACTCAAGATCTGAATCAATTGCAAAGTCTATTATGTTCATTGAACCGCTTATGCAATTTGGATTCAACTTGAGAAAAGATTTGCTCAAAGAATGGGTCACATAAGTATAAGTTGAACAGAGAAACTTATGAGACTATGCAATCAGGAAGATCTGTGAGTGAGTACTATACAAGTATGAAGTGTGTTTGGGAAGAATTGGATTCAATGAATGAATTGCCAAGAATAGTCAATATTACTCCAGAAATTGCTATTTTTCTAACCGCCGAGTACTCGTAAAGAAGAGCAAAGATTGTTTCAGTTCTTGAATGGTTTGGATGAAAAATTTTCTCATCAAAGGAGTCAGTTGTTGTTAAACTCTCCTTTACCAAGTGTTGAAACTTCTTGTGCTTTGCTTCAGCAAGAAGAGTCTCAAAGGGGAGTATTTGGATCAGGACAGTCAATTGTTGAATCTACAGCTCTCTATAGCAAAGGTGAGGTCAAAGAGAATACAAGTGGCATCCACCAGATAAATGTTGGGAGAAAGTTGGTTACCCTACATGGCATTACAAGTATAAGCAACACAAATGTAAAGCTCCTCGAAGGTTTGGTCCGAGTTATGTGAAAAGACAAACAGCAATGGTTGAAACGGTGGTCATGTGGTCTTCACTTCAAAGCAATTTGAGCAACTAATGAAGAGTATTCCTCATTTCAATCGGACCATCGATGAGACCAATGCATTGGAACATCCTTTTGGAGAAGGTACACTTTATCGCTTTTCTTGTGTGAATGGGGTTATAGAAGGATGGATAATTGATACAGGGCAAGTGATCATATGTCACCGATAGCAATGATTTGAATGATGTTGAGGCTCTTAAGTGTAAACAGTTATTAATTTGCCAAATGGACATACTTCACTATTTCCAAAGTAGGCAATGTTGCTTTACAAAATGGAATTAAGCTAAACAATGTTCTCATAGTTCCTTCCTTCAAATTCAAGCTTTTGTCGGCCTCTAAACTAACAAAAGATTCTCATTGCTTTGTTACATTTTATGAGAAATTCGTGTTATCCGGACTTGAAAACCGTGAAGGTGTTGGGCTTGGGTAAAAAGCAAGTCGGCCTCTATCATCTACTCAATCTTCCTCTGGATCAAATTCATTCTCAACTTTCTTCAACGGTTGTGTCGCCCTTGAAGATTGTAGTCTATTTTCATTTTTCTCAAACTGCTCGCTCCAACAAACTATGCTTTTAGTGTTTTCAATAATTTTACAGCTTTGTGGCATCATAGACTTGGTCACATTTCGATTCTACTTTCAAACATATTACTACTTTACGAAAGTGTATCTCATTCTAATGAGAATTCTTGTTTGACTTGTCCAATGGCAAAATTCACAAAACTTCCATATTCTCGCTAGTAAATCTCATTCCAAAGTTCCATTTTAGCTCATTCATATAGACATTTGGGGACCCTATAAAGTTTCAACCATAGGAATCATAAGTATTTTCTCACTATAGTTGATGATTGTAGTAGAGTCGTTTGGACATATTTACTAGTCGAAAGTCGATGCCTTTGCCACTTTCAAGTCATTTGTTACTTTTGTGAAGAAGCGGTTTGAAAAAGATATAAAAGTGGTGAGATCGCACAATGCCTTAGAATTTCTTAAAGGATCTATAGGCCCTTTATGGACTCACTGGGAATAGAGCATCAAACTTCATGTGTTGATAGACCTCAAAGAAAATGGGAGGGTAGAAAGGAAACATAGAAACATATTGGAGATAGCTAGAGCCCTAAGATTGCATGCTCATTTTCCCGTACATTATTGGGGTGACTATGTTATCACCGCAACATATCTCATTAACATTTCCCACTTGTGTTGAAATTTAAGACACCTTATGAAGTTTTGTTGCAATCTAAACCCGAGTATAGTCATCTAAGGGTGTTTGGTTGTTTAGCAATGGCTAGTAATCCTTCCGAGTTCTTGACAAATTTGATTCCGTGAGGTGTACCTTGTTTATTTCGGGTTATCCACAACATCAAAGGGTACAAACTTCAATTTTTGAATCATACAAGGTTTGTGTCAAGAGATGTTGTCTTCTATGAACATATATTTCCCTACTCTAAAACAAGTATGTTGCAAGTTCTTCAACCTGTGCTGCACCCATTTCTTCACCATTGTGGTATGAAGATTTTGTATCCACAACACAACTCGCTCATGAGCCCTTTATTATCACCAAGTTGTTCATGAATCTGATGTTGTTCATGATTCTCGCCGATGTTGTTCATGAATCTGGCGATGTTGTTCACACTGCACCATCTTTCATTCCAACCACTAGTGTTCAAGATGCAGAATCAAGATCCACTAGAGTGTCAAGTGCTCCAAGGCGGCTAAAAGATTATGTAACACCAATTCATCAACCAAAGGCTAATCAAGTGTCGATTACTCCTCTTCGCCTCAATTTCATGCTTTTCTATGTGCTTTGGTGGCTCGGTCAAGACATACTTACTTCAAAGAAGCGATTAAAGAAGAAGATTGGTGTAATACAATGAATTTGGAGCTAAGAGCATTAGAGAGAATGATACATGGAAGTGACTGTTCTACCTAAAGGGAAGAAAGCTATTGCTTATCATTGGATCTACAAAATCAAACTCAAAGTCGATGGTACACTTGACAAGAAGAAAGCTAGACTTGTAGTGAATGGGAATATGCAAAGAAAAGGTGTTGACTATGAAGAAACTTTTGCTCCATGGCAAAATGGTGATCGTTAGAGCTTTACTTGCAGTGGCGACCATGAAAGGTTGGGAAATTTGTCAAATGGATGTGTCTAATGCCTTTCTCCATGGTGATCTCTTTGAAGAAGTGTATATGCAAATGCCTCATGGTATATTGGAAAGGGGAGAGTGTGCAAAATGTTCCTGCGATTCAAGTTTAGTATGCAAACTCAAGAAGTCCTTGTATGGCCTCAAACAAGCACCTAGACGTGGTTTGCCAAACTCTCTTGAAGATTGTTGTCCTTTGGCTATACTCAATCTAAGGTCGATTACTCATTGTTCATCAAGACAGATCTTTGAATCCTTTACGCTAGCCTTGTTTATGTTGATGATCTTTTAATCACCGGTTCTAGCAACACTCAGATTCAAGCTCTTAAAACACAATTAAGTACTCATTTTCACATGAAGGATTTGGGTCGATGAATTATTTCTTAGGACCGGAGGTGTGCAAAAGTGACCAAGGCATTTTCATCTCTCAAAAAGTACACTCTTGATTTACTTCAAGAAGTCGGTTTGACTAATGCAAGACCATACAAGTTGCCTATGGATTCTCATATCAAGTTGCAAGCGACATGGGAACTTCTTTACCGATCCAGATATCGAAGATACATAGGCAAACTCATATATCTCACAATAACAAGACCCGATATTTGCTATCTTGCAGCTTGTTGAGCCGGTTTATGCAAAATCCTACATCGATGCATATGCAAGCGATGAAACATTTGATGAGATATTTGTTGAATTCACCGGTCAAGGTATTATTAGCTAATGATTCAAATTGTTCATTTGACCGCCTATTGTGACGATGATTGGGCTAGTTGTCCTATGACAAGAAGGTCCACCACTGGCTATTGTATTTTTTGGGTCAATCACCTATTTCATGGAAATCTAAGAAGCAACAAGTGGTGTCTAGATCATCACCGTTGAATACAAAGCTATGGCCCTAACATGTTGTGAAGTTACTTAATTTGGTGACATTGTTGAAAGATTTGGGGCTCAAAGATCTTGGTCCCGTAGATTTGAAATGTGATAATCAAGTCGCCATTTATATAGTCGCCAATCCGGTCTTCCATGCCGAACAAAGCATATAGAAGTGGATTGCCATTATGTAAGGATCAAGTCAAGAATGGGAAGTCCTACCTTCTCATGTTTCCACTAAAGACCACCGGTGATGTGTTTACTAAAGTTCTTCCATGATCAAGATTCTAAATTAATGTCCAAGTTGGGAGCTTGGTCCTTCCACCTCTCAACTTGAGGGGGAGTGTAAAAGAGGGGTTGGTTAATAGTTGAAGGACTCATATTGGAACATTGAAATAGTGTAGGGTTTGTTTTGTACCTTTTCTGTTATTCTTTTTCTCCTTCCTCCCATCTGTTTTTCTGCTGTATAAAACCTTTGTATCTTTCATTTTGAAGTAATAAGGAGAATCATTTTCACTGTGTGAACTGTGTGTTTCTCTCTACTCATTACTGTCAACAGCTTATGTGTGTTTATTATGTGTGTGTGAATCACTTTTGTGGCTCATTTTTGAATAATAGTTATTTCACGTTTCAATTCTGGCTTCTGTAGCTTGAGATAATTTTGAAAATATACTAACGATCATTTTCTAAATCACTTTCCGAAATATTATATGTATTCGAATGTGTTAACTCTAGTTCGGGTCCACCTAAATTTGGTTCATTCACTTTATTTCATGCTATGTACACTTTATAAGTGTTTATAGATAATAGTTTAATTACCAGCGCAAAACAGTGACAACAAACCGTTTGTCATAAAAAAAAATTCTTAATTTTGTCATAGAATGATTTCCCATGATGGTGATGTAAAATAAGGGGAAAATGGTGGAGTAAAGGAGAGTGGAGAAAGTTTGTGAATTAAATTGTAATAAATAATGGAATACATTGCCTTTTATAAGTAAGAGTATTTTAGTAAATCCACTTTTCTCATTTTGTAAGTTTTAAGTAAAATAGTTTTTGCTATAGATTTTTGCCGAAAATAATTATTAAAAGTAAAAGTGTATTTTTGGGGGAGTAAAAGCTATGATTGTTGAAGGCATGGATATTTATTGATAATACATGCAGGTTCGATACATTAGTGGAGATGTTTGATACTTCTAACCTCATGATCGAAATCAATACAAGAGCTCAATTTTTATCTCCAAATGTTGTTTATGGGGTATATTTAATCTTCAAGTTTCATGACTCAAGAAACTTGTCAAGCAAACTCTCATCGTTAACCTAAAGTATAAAAATGGGAGGGAAAGTCTGCATGCATATTTTGCAACATGGAGAGACAAGGAATGGATGATGATTGAGTTGTATCGATTTTTGAATGAGAAAAAAGATGTTTATGAGTTTCTCCTTGAGGGTTTCTCATCGTGCTATTGTGGAGATGGTACAATTTATGTCGAAGGCATTGAATTTCGAGCCATTAACAATGTAAGTTTGGAAATACTCCTTGGTTCCTAATTTATATTCCTTTTGTTATATTGTATAAAGGGATGGGTATATGGAGAGAATAAAAATTGTGTTCTAAGTTACATGCATATACCATGATTCTTATCGGGTGAAACATGAGGAAATCGAAAAGTTTAAGGAAATCCAACAAGTCTTGAAATCAAACTTCAATGCGGATCAAGTGCAACAATTACCGCTAAGTTTGAAGAAATATTTAAGGAATACAAGAACTGTGATTTAATTGTTTTGGTTTGGCGAAGTAAATGGAACAAAACTTCTTATGCTTTCGGTAGAGGCGACTTTTACACAAATATTCTAATGTGGATCTTTTACTTCAAAACTATCACCCCAGTCCGGTTTGATTTTTAACAAACTTTTCCAAACAGACACTCACTATGAGCTTAAAATTTCTAATCACATTAGATTTCATAATTTTAGATCTTAACCTTCTTTTGGTCTAATAAAATATTGATGCTTCATGAATAGATGTTTGAATAGATGATTGACAAAAGTTTCATTTCTTAGATTTGGTTTTAAGTCTTCAAATTTTACATTGTTTTGTAATTGCATAATATACCGTTGATGCAGATTTGGAAAGGTGGTCGAGTTTGTACCACAAAAAGTATATCGTATCAACTGCACAATTGAAAGTCAAATGTTATCCCGTGATACGTACTATACGTGTTACCTTGTGTTCAAGATTTCGAAAAATGCCATGGCTTGCATTATCCGGTAAAAGTACGAGATCTTCTCCACCAAGAAAACAATGAGGTTGAATATTTCTATTTTATTACCCCGAGCCGATTGAATACAAATGATATTACTCGGGTACCAAAACAAAGGGAAGACGGATGGATGGAGATTCAGCTTTGGAACTTTAACTCAACTCATGAACTTGAGAATGATTCTCTTTCGATTAATATGAAGTTTACAAGTCTTGAAGAACCTATAGCTGGTCTAATTGTTTGTGGCCTTGAGTTTCGGCCATTGTAAAAGAATTATTTCCATATTTAGTATTATTTGTTTTTAGTGGGTGTGTAAAAGGCTATTGGTGTTACACCTAGGGGTGGAAACGAGCCGAGCCGCTCGTGAAAAGCTCGGGATCGAATCGGTAAATAGCTCGAACGAGTCGAGCCTAAACGAGCTCGAGCCCGAGCTCGAGCCTAAGTTTGGGCTCATTTAATAATCGAGCTCGAGCCCGAGCTCTATACAAAAAGCTCGTTTAGGCTCGCGAGCCTAAACGAGCCCTAAAAATATATACGTATATATATTTTCTATACGTATAAACGTGTTAACGAGCTCGAGCCTTGTATTAACGAGCCGAGCTTTGTGTTAACGAGCCGAGCTTTGTGTTAACGAGCCGAGCTCGAGCTTGTGAAAAATTTCACGAGCCGAGCTCGAGCTCAAAGGTGAGGCTCGAAACGAGCTCGAGCTTTTTATATATAAACGAGCCGAGCTCGAGCTCTGGCAGGCTCGGGCTCGGCTCGGCTCGTTTTCACCCCTAGTTACACCCTGATAATTTTAGATATAGTAAATTTCAAACACCGTCCTTTAGTTTGACCAAATTGCAGATTAAGTCTTTACCTTTTGATAATGCAGAGGCAATCCTCGTGACAAAATTTTGTACCCCAAACACCCTTTTTTGTTAAGACAAACAAACAGATTCATGATAATGTCTATAGTCAATAACAATTTGCACACTTAAAAATCCCCTTGAAACAACTCCTAGGGCCGAGTCTCCAACACCAATCAGGAATATTTAGTCTCCACATGCGGCCTTGGGTCCATTGTGGCCGAATACCGTTAGACTACACCATAAAGCCAATAGCCTTGCAAAATTTATTGGCTTCTATTGGGGCATATGACCAATAAATTCTAATGACCACCTCATCCCGCGCCAGCCATGTACCTAGACACAACGGTGTGTCGTTACTTTCCTGCAGGTGTTGGCGCATTTAAATCTAAGATTACACATACGGTAAGACACCCGTGGGTTTTCTAGTCTTATATTTTTATATCCAGTATTAAAATGATTTTTCCGAAAAGTCGTTTCACGTATGAACTATGTATGAATTCAAACCACGATTTGTTAAGTTTAGAAAAACAAATCCTTAATAATAAAAAGTGTCCAAACTTAGGTTACCCTTCCTAAGACTTTTTTTAGATAGGTTAACTAAATTCACAGAGTTATCCTTTTTGTTACACGATCTTGTTGTCAGGGACTCGGTGCTTAAGTACACCTTTACCCGTGACTTTAGCAAAGACACACACGTTTATTTCTCTAAATAATACCGATTGACATATTATTTACTCTTAGCATGCATAATTAGACATTAAGAAAACACATAATCGACACAGCCAAAACATAATTTAATGTTGATCCTTGGGTTTAAGGGTTAAAACATGACACAAGTAAAGAAGACTACTTCTAGTTTCGTGTCTTGTTAGCATTGCCCGTGATTCTCTTCTTTCTCCTAGTGTTACTTCTATCCTTCGTGATCTTTTATCCTCCGTGCTCCTATTGGATCTTCTCTCTCCTTGTACTCCATAGGTTCTTCTACCTCGTCTAGGCTTCCTTGCGTCACGTCCGTCTTGGTTTACATCTAACTAAAAGCTACTCTACTTTTAAAATTAAATTATAAACCAAACAACTTTACATCACAACCAAACAGTTTATATTTTTGGTCTGTGGCTCAAGCTTGTGTCATGCATGATTCAAATAAAGCAGGAATGTACTAATTATAAAATTACAGGTGAAAATACTTAAGTTATAACTTGCTAGGACCTACTACACATGTACATGCACCACATGTGTAACTCATCTTAATAGTACATGCAAATCACGAGCTTCACCCATATTGTTGCACACCAATGCAACATGTCATTCTCGAAGAATGATGGCTCTTACACTATTGCTTCATATTACCAATTTAGAAAGATTTACTTTTAAATTTTATAAACCCTGATTAGGGTTTCTAAAAACTTAAAAATTTAAAAGCTTGTTACTTAGGTAACAAGAAACCTTAAGTCGCCATACGATATCACAACGTCGGATAATCCAGGTCTTATGATCACAAAAGTACAATTAAAAGGAGATAACTATGATGAATGGTCTCGTTAATTCTGAACATCTTTGAGAGCCCGTAAGAAATTTGGGTTCATTGACGAAACCATTAAGAAACCCGGAGATAACGATAAAGACATATAAGATTGGTTGGCGATCAACTTGTTATGGGTGCTTGGATACGAAACACCATTGAGGACTCGTTGCGTTCAACCATCTCGCCTGAGGAAGTAGCAGAACAATTGTGGAACGACATAAAAGATCGTTTTTCAAGTGCCAATGAGCCTCCGGGTCAACAACTAAAATCTGATCTTGCTAGTTGTCGACAAAAAGGAATAACGATAGTCGACTACTATGCAAAGTTGAAGCAACTCTAGGATGAAGTAAGTAACTACGAATAGGTAGCAACATGCAAGTGTGGCAAGTGTGAACGCAATTTTGGAAAAATTATTACAAAGAAGCAAGAAGTAGAAAAGGTTCATACGTTTCTTCTTAGACTTGATGAGAATACGTATGGAACCGCAAGATCAAATATATTGGCACAAGATACGCTACCGAGTATGAATAAAATATACTCGACTCTTATTCAGGAGGAATGGGTCAAGACCATGACGCGGGGAAAGGATGAACAACAAGAACTAATGACCATGGTTGTTTAAAGTCGAACAGAGTATAAGAATAAATCCACAAGTTGCACAAACCGTCATAGAACAAGACATGATGTTGAAACTTGTTTTGAAATCCATGGCTATCCGGGTGTACAGATTGGAGCAGCTTCAACAAACAATGAAGTCAAAGACTCAGAAGTTGTGACATGTCTTGGTCTTAGACCAAAGCATTGGGAAATACCAATACAATTTTTGAACGGACAAGGAGGGTCTAGATCAACAGAAAAAATGAATGGTATGTATTATTGGATTATCACTTATACAAAATAGTTGTTTACACACTTATTAGAGCATTTTGCCGCACATTAAAGTGTGAAGAATTAAAAAATTCACACTAGTGTACGTGTGAACCAATTGGGTGTAGCAAATATTTTCACACTTTTATGTTTGAAGCTTTATAAATACTAGCAGGGTACCATGGCGTTGCAGTGGCATGGTACCGTGAAGAAAAGTTCCATGAATCATGTATTTTGTTTATTATGTTTTTTGACAATAAATTTTCGGATATCAAGATTTTGTTTAACCTGCGTGCTGCTCGGCTCGAGCCCGTTGGCCCGTGCCCGTTTGGGCTCGACCCCATTTGGCCCGTGCCCGTTCGGGCTCGACCCGTTGGACCGTGCGTTCGGGCATGCTTATTTGGCCCGCTGTCTGCTCGGGCTTAAATATTTGTATAATGTGCTTTATTATTTGTATTAGTGACATTTAATGCAGGAATTGTGCTTAAGTTGGTTGTACAATATGCTTGATAATTTGTATTTCTTGTGTAAGGGGTGTTTTAATAACTACATTAATTGTATTTATTGACCAGTTAATTAATTGACTATGTTAAATATCTTGACCACATTAATATTGCTTTTTATTTTGTACATTAAGCTTTAAGACTTGTAAGTCTTAAAATTAAGATTGATGAGAAAGATCATTAATAGTGTATTGTGTATTGTACAATAGGCTTTGTATGTTGTAAGTCTTAATTTTAAGGCCACGAGGAGAGATTCATTCCTCTATTATAAGTAGTATATATTTTCATACTTTTAAGTGTGAGGGTTTTAAACAACTTTCACACTTTTAAGTGTGATGATTTTGATTCTTCACACTTTTAAGTATGATGATTTTAATTGGAAATAATTATTCACAGCTTTAAGAGTGAGATTGAAATTCTTCACACTTTTTAAGTGTGAGGATTTTGAAACAAATATTCACACTTTTAAGTGTGAATATCTTTACAAAAAATTCACAATTCATAAAGTCACAAGAAAAAGTGTGTAGAAATGATATGTTTGTTGTAGTGTATTGATTCTGGGGCAACTAACCATATGACAGGTTTGTTGGAAGAACTTTGCGAATTGCATGAAATAGCTCAAGTTCTATTCAAATTGCCATACAGTAAAGGTCGTAGCTAGACAAGAAGGAACCATATAGGAACCATATGGTTCTGAAACGTTTTGGTTCTAAAAAAAATTTGTTTGTAACCCGGATTGGAGCACAATTTAATTTCTGTACCACAATTGTTGGACCATTGCACTAATTTCGTTATGTTCACACCTAACATATGTGTTATACACGATTGCAATAATTCAACAAAAAGGACTTCCTATACACTATAGACAATTTGTGTCAACTTAATAGTAAGTCAAAAAGTCAATAGTTTTAAAAAAAACCAGAAACATATCTACTAAAGACAACAAGGAACCCCACAGACTTATTCACATGTTCTCTATATGATTTGTGTATATTCACCCAAACACTCCTTCGCTTTTTTTTTTAAAACCCAAACACCCATTTTTGTTCAGACAAAACAAACAGATACATAATATGCGGTTTGGTTCGAGTACCCCCGGTATCTAAAATAAAAACCGTAACCGAATCATATTAAATCATTTTTTTCCGGTTTCGGGTTTAGGTTAGTTTGATTATCGGTCTTTCGATTTAGGCGGATAGTTTCGGTTCGTCGATTTTACGGTTTATTTGGACACCCCTTAAAACCAAAAATAAAAAAATTAAAAAAAAATAAACCTAGTGCACCATACAATACATTTATTTATATTTATATATATTTGAACGTTTGAAGCACCAAGCAACAAATAAATATCTACATTATGGTGCACACCAAACTAAACATAAATCAATAAATCCCTTTGCACCAACCGTTCAGTCCCTCATTAAAACTTTGGCCCAATTAAATTGTACTCAACACATATGATTTACTTAAGCCTAACACTTTTTTACCCGTTTTGTGAATTTTTGTTCTTTCTTTCTCACTAAAACAAAAACATATACAATGCCTTTGAGTTTTTAGCCAATCTATCACTTTTTGAAAAACAAGTTACCGAATGATAACATGTTTTATAATATTAGCCAAAATGTTTCGTTTAATACAAACCATTTGTTTTTCCTTTTCTCACAAATCTACTGGAATTAATACAATAGTCAAAGATTATTACATGAAGAAAAAACTCATAACTTGTTGTGATGCTGAGAACCAACCTGGTGTTTTGTTTTTCTTGATATTATGGTTTACATAGCCAATATAACTATTTGTTGTTAGGAATACTATTTGCGGAGACTAAAACTAGTAGCATTCATTATGATGGATTGTGAAAATTTTATAAAAGATGAAAATGTTTAAAAATTTATAAACCATAGTGGATGTATCTCTTAAGCCTATGTGGCATGGATAGTCTTGATAGAAGATGTACAAAGTTTAAGTATATTGAAAGTGTTGAGTGTGTTTATCAAGTGAAAAGTTTATGAATAGTTTTATCCATGTAGAAACGAGAAATAAAATGCTCGGACGTTACGGCAGTGTATTATATGATAAAATTATATTTACTTAAAATCGTTTAATTACTTTTCTTTATTTGAGCAAAAATATTACATATGTCTATATAATCGATATTAATATGTTTTCATATAACTAAATTATTCTTTATCTATTAACCTAATGTAGTTATAAAACCAAAACGTTCAAATTTTATACATGTAATTTCTTTTAACCTTATGCAATGATGAGCTTCAAGTACCACTACAACATAATGAAGCAATATCATGTAGATATCTGCTCTATTATATAAGTTAGGAAAATCATAAAGATGCCTAATTGGGAAGCCTAAAAAGAGGCTTAAACTGAGTTGTCATCCTCCGGTTGGTGACATGAGAGGGATCCACTTCTAATTTGACCAATCAGATGATGACACATCAATTTAGGTCTTTTTTAGGCCAACCATTAGGTCCATATATCATTGCTCTATAAGTTATTAACCTTAAGTCGAGTATGCTCTCTTAAATACTGGGACTTTTTTGAGCTCATTTTATTATGATGGCCTTGTATATTGGTCACTTTCAATCACAAAAAGGTACTACGGTGGTAGTTAATACAGACTGGCCATAGGTAGGGTCTGTTTAACTATTATGCAGAGTTCCTTTTCTTGATTTGAATATTGTATCATAAAGTAGGTTTTCCACTTATATGAAGGGTAGAAATGAGCTTGGTGTGGTTGTGCAAGATGCTAGGAATAGATAGCTGTGAAAGATGAGGCCTTGATTCAAGTGCCGTTGAATAGGAAGTATATTGTTATGTAGTTTTCGCCTATGTAACGAAATGAGATATGAGATTCGCCCATATCCTTTGTATTTAAATGTTTTTTTGGAGTAAATATATTAACGGGTCTCCTGACCTTTTACCCAAAAAAAGTACCGATGAAAAGAGTAATAAGGGGGAATGACTACCTGTAATAAAGCATGGTCCTAGCATTGCACAAATAGGAGGTTAGGTTGGTTTTCTCATTGAGGGTGAGTGTTTCTTGGCTGATGATGCCTGGCCTTATTTACTTCTTGACCCATTGGTAGTGAGGATGAAGCTGATATATAATGGGTCGAGGGTAATTAGTTAGGAAATGTAGTCAGTTAAGTATAACCCCTCTTTGAAGAAGTCAGGGTGCTATAGTCCACATGATGAAGCCTGGCAAGGATCACTATATGTCATTGTAGATGATGTTTGAATGATATATGGTGAGACTTATCCAGGAAATGTATATCATGGGACTATGGTAGGTGAATAAAGGTGAATTTGAAAGCCTTGGATACAATGGGACTGCATAAAGCTGCATCAAATGTATTGCTTTGTTCTATCAGAGATATTATCTAGTGTACCCGATATGTGTTACTTCTAATTGTTGTTTAGCAATCTAGGATGTCTGCATTGTATCAAGGATTTGGGAATGTCCAAAATCCATTCATTCTTTTATTGTGTAAATGTTGTATATTAATATACAGTTCATCTTTTTTACAAAAAAAATAAAAAAATGTATATAAAACCTTTTGCATAAACTAATACCGATTGTTATATGGGTCTAATGTCTATATTATTTAAAATTTTGCAATCATTTTGACTTATTATTAGAAAAATAAGAAGTTGATTTTTTAGTTTGGTCTTTATTATTATTTTTAAATGTAAGTTAAAAGTATTGCAATATTGGGCTTATTTTATTTGAAATTTAAGAACCTTTTTATTGGTATATTTTTATAACAAACTTACTAAATTTCGACTTATTACCGAAAAATATGTAGTTGATTCTAAAATTTTAATACTTTTTAATCAAATATTACGTAAGTCAAAAGTATTGCAACACCGGCTATTTTTATTCGAAATTTAAAGATGTTTTAAATGGCATATTTTAATAAGAAAATTGCTAAATGTATATATATTATATATGTGATAAATAAAGTTTGTTATATAAAACATATGTAAAAATAAAGTTTGACGTAGTTTTGTAACTTGTTACATAGTTTAAGGGTGTGTTTGGAATTTTTTATTAAATTTATATTTAAACAAACTTGAATTAGTTTTAAATTATTATATAGTTTGGTGAAACATTTATTTTATAAATAAAGTTCAATAATTTTATAAAGTCTTACGTAAGTCAAAAGTATAATAATATTGGACTTATTTTATTCACAATTTAGAGATATTTTCATCAGTATATTTATTTATAAACAAAATTACTAGATATTTGTAAAGTATTTGATAAAGAAGATTTTTAATATATAAAACCGTAAATGGTTAAAATAATCCTCGAGGTGTAGCGATTTTTTTTCGAAACGGTGTCGCACGCTACAACATGTATATATTTGTAATATGTCTATAATGCTCTAGTTGTCATTGCGTCTAATGCTCTAATTATTGTTGGAATTTAGTGCACTTGTGGGATTAGTTCACACCTGGTAATGGGTCAGGAGGTACGGAGTGTACACCCATAAGGTCCCCGAACATCCTGACTCTATAGTGGAGAGATTCAGCTTGTAACAGTCATTCACCTATTCAAGTGGCAGTTACAACTGCATAGTGACCGCGTTTAATTGGTCAATTAACCGCTATTAACTATAATGGGGATAATTATGAGGCGATTAATGGGCCGATTAATTCTTATAATTCCATTTGACTAGTTAAGAGTAATTTCCTATAAATAAGACATTTTATCATGCATGACACATAGACAAAAAAACAAAACCACTTGAAAGCAAAAGGCTTATTAATTTGTGCCTAATTCAATAACATACATTTGGTCTTATCCCAAGTAGATATTCTTGATACCAGGTCGAATAGTTTACTTTGGAAAGTGATAACATGATTCCAAGTGATATCCGGTAACCAGTATTGGTATCTGATAAGCTATTGATTATCTCCAACCTGTTCTGGGTACTTTACCACCAACAATCAAAGTAAACTATTTGTGATAATCAATGGCTGCTGCTATGAAACACATGGATTCAAACTTTGCCAAGCTTGACAAGTTTGAAGGGGTGGACTTCAGAAGATGGAAAAAAAAGATGCACTTTCTTCTTTCAAGCATGAGTGTGGTCTATGTTCTGACTACACCGATTCCTAATGATGAGGATGATGCTCTTGTGGAATGGATCGGGAAGAGGAGCAAATGGGAGAATGATGATTACATATGCATAGGTTTAATCCTCAATGGTATGTCAGATTCTCTCTTTGATATCTATCAAAATTTTGAATCTTCCAAAGAACTATCGGATTCCTTGGATGCCAAATATATGGCTGAGGATGCATCAAGTAAGAAGTTCCTTGTAAGTAATTTCACAAATTACAAAATGACTGATTCAAGACCAGTTATGGAACAATACAATGAACTTCTTGGTATACTTGGAAGGTTTACACAACACAAAATGCACATGTATGAGGCTATTTCAGTCTCTTGTGTCATTGATAAACTTCCCCCTTCTTGGAAAGATTTCAAGCATACCTTAAAACATAAAAAAAGGAGTTAACTCTTGTTGAGTTGGGCAGCTATCTGCGCATTGAGGAATCTCTCAGGGTGTAGGATAATGACAAGCCAAAGAGTAACAATGCTACTGGTGCATCTGTTGTCAATATGGTAGAGCATAACAACTCCACCAGGTACAATGACAACAAGGGTAAACGTAAACATCAGGATAACACAAGGGAAGACCCTAACAAGAAGTCAACACCTACGTGTTGGAAATGTGGCAAATCTGGTCACATTAAAAGGGATTGGAAAGGTGTTAATATTGATGGTAAAACCAATGGATCAGGCACTAGTGGACTAGAGAATGGTTCAGTTCCTCTGAAAGGTCAGAATATGTTTAATGAATCTCTTCAGGTTTATTATGTTACATATGTATCTGAATCTAACTATGTGCAGGATGTGATGTTGCATGGTGGTTGCCTCTGGAGCAACTGTTCATGTGTGCAAAGATAGAAGTTGGTTCAAGACTTATGAGTCACTGAATGATGGTTCTATTCTTCACATGGGAAATGAGTCAATAGCCCTGGTGCATGGATGTGGTTGTGTGGATTAAGTTTAGTTTTGGAAAGATTGTAACTTTGTTTAATGTTATTCATATTCCTGATATAAGGAAAAACTTGGTTTCGTGTAGTGTTTTGAATAATCATGGTTTTAAACAAGTTATTGAATCTGATAAATTTGTTTTGTCAAAACATGGCGTGTTGATAAGGTTTTAAAAGGTACCATTTTGAGGGTCGTTTAAGTCCTTATTTGATCACTTTGTATCCGTTATTGCTTAATATCGTTCCTTTTCACTTTTAGGTCTCGTGAAGGCAAAATGTTGGAATGGCACTTATTTGGACAAAAAGGCGCGAATATATGAAGAAAATGGCCAAAGTCGAAATCGAGACACTCACATTCTTTGAAAGTATAAGGCGGCGTCGTCGGTGCTATTAGCGGCGCCGTCCCAAAAATGTTGTGACGGGACATAACCCAAAACTCGTGTTTTCAAGAGACGGCGTCTAGTTGTGAAAGAGTAGGCCGTCGCTACTCGAACGGCCTAGATGCAATCCAGACGACGTCGAAAGTCAAGAGGACGGCGTCACGGACATAAGGTGACGCCGTCGCAAGGTTAACGTGGCCAAGACGAAACCCTAATGGCGGCGACACGGCGGCGTCACTAAACATAAGGTGACGCCGTCGCAATTGTAATCTTATATATAGAATCCGAATTTTTCGGTCTTTGTGTGGAGAGTCTTTGGAGTAAAACCTAAAACCGAACCTAAGGTGTCTTGTACGGTATTTTAGGGTTTTAAACCTATCTTACACCAAGATAAGTCTTTACTTCATTAATTCAATTATGTCTTTGATTATTTGTGTGTATGCTTGCATGTTCTCCATGTCCGGCTAATTTATTTGTGTGTTTGCTTAGGAAGTATGAAACTTAATTATTAAATATTGATTGGTTGTTTCTTATCTTAGTTGATTAATGATCTAGTAATGCGATAGGTCATTCGTTGTGTACTTAATGCTTGATTCATCTTTGTGAACCTTAGAGTATGATTACCGAGTGATTGTAGGCTAAACCATCCGAAGAGCGCCTTAGAGTAGAGTCTATAATCTCTAAGTGGATTTGTAGACAAGACCCTTTGGTAAGTTCAAAGAGTTAGGGAGAAACGCATACCCTACAACTTTAGACACACAACGCAACTAGGAATAAGACGTGACACTCAACCATCAATAGGAGATAATTAAGGAGTAATACAAACTAAGTAAACACATCTTTAAACTATCATACGAGCACACATTAATTAGACATAGACTCCCACAACCTTAGTTTAGATAATTAGATAATAGTAGAGTAATCGGTGAAATACCAACCCCCAAATCCAATACCCGAGATTCGTACCTTTCCATTTTCATAAAATATAAAAAGATAAAAATAATCTTCCTCAACCTTAACCTTAGCGTAGTAACTCCTACTAGCATTCCTATTCCCCAGAGAACGATATCAATACCCGTGGCTTACCCTAATTACTACACTACAACGATTAGGTTCATTTGCTGGGTGTTATAAAACTTGCTCGAAGAAAAGGAAGTTTCCTTGACCCCGAACGGCGCGTGTAGCGTTATCAAGTTTTTGGCGCATTGCGGGAATAGAATAGCTAGTTAGTAGTCTACCTCGTTTAGGTTTCTTTGTGATTCCTATCAAGTAAACTTTTTCTCATTTTAGATTTCTCTTAGTCTATCCCCTTCTTCGTAACCTTTGTTCGTAACCTCATCACTTTTCATCATGGAAGGTGATAACCCACTACCATTCATCAACCCACCACCAATGACCCGCCAAGAGCCCGTACTCTTGGTGAATACTCGAGACCAAGCCACCTAGGCTATAGGAACACCATTGAGCTTCCCGACCAAGCCCAAACTACGGCCCTGCGATCCGACACCATCCGGTTGGTGCAAAACGGATGTGCATTCCATGGACTTCGTTCAAGATCCAAATCGACATCGAGGATTTCCTCAAAATCGTCGATTCCATCGACCTTGATGCTACTACTCGGGAGACCACGCGCCGCATCTCTTCCAATTCTCTACGGGACCAAGCTAGTAATTGGCTTGAGCGACTTCACCGGCTCCATCTCAAGTTGGGATGATCTTACTTCTCGCTTCCTTGCACAATTTTTCCCACCGGGAAGAACCACTAAGCTTAGGCGAGACATCTTGACATTCCAGCAGCTCCAAGGTGAGTCTCTTTACAAAGCATGGACTCGATTTAAGGAATTACTCCGTAGACTTCCACACCATGGCATTGATCTTTGGCTTCAAATCCAAATCTTCTATGATCATATCGACTTCATCACTCGACGATCCATTGATCAAGCTGCCGGTGGAAGACTCAGCGACTTTAATGAAGAGCAATCATGGGATATCATAGAGGAGCTCGCTGATCAAAGCTACGAAGATTGGAGTGAATCTCCAGAAACTCCAATTAACGTGGTTAATGCCATATCTACTCCTCCTGAATCCTCCGATACACTCGAAGAACAATTGAGTGCCATCGAGAGAGGAATTGATTATCTGATGGAAAGGCAGAAAAGAGCACCTGTACAAATTCCTCGAGAGATCGTCAAATCCGCCCACTCCACCAACCGCTCCACACCTCTTTCGGAATCCCCAAGTCGCGAGCAAAACCCAAGTTCCATGAGACGCCTGCGTTCTACTTCCCAATACCGGTTCACCAAGCTTCAAGGATCAAATGAGGGAGTACATGGCAGCTCATACAGAGAGATTAGCGGTTGAAGAGGAGGTTTATAGGCGAGAGAGGAAATGCAAGTAAAAATGAAAGAAATGATGGATTTGGTAATTGAATTTACCAAAACAAAGGCTCCCGAAAAAGTGCTCGTAAGAAGCAATGATTGCCCTCCCACTTCATTTGTAAACGCCGTTTCCATCATGCCCGAGAATGCAAGGGCTGAGATGTGGAATACTGAGGAAAGCACGAAAGATGAGTCCATGCCTAATGATGAACCTGAGAGCATTGAGTACTACCTTAAGCATGAAATTAACAAGAAAACCATTGCAAACCAAGTAAACAACTTTAGGTACAATGAAGTTCTTAGGGAAGCTCTTGAAGGAAAAATGATGGAAGAAGAATACGACGCTTTACCTATGGAACCTCTGTATGAGTTGGTTATAAAAAAACCGTTAACAAGAAAACGAAACACCACAGGGAATTTCGTGATACCAGTTAGTATAGGTGACATGGATAATATAAATGCCTTGGCCGATCAAGGGACTAATGTGAACATAATGCCATTGTCAATCTATAATAAGTTAACTAATGAGAAACCAAAGAAAACCGACCTTAGACTTTCCTTAGCTAATCATACCTATGTCCACCCGTAGGAATCATTGATGTTCTAATTGAGGTGGCTAACATCGTTTATCCGGTGGATTTCGTAATCATTGATGTTGAGGAAGATAAAACGCACCCTCATTCTTGGGACACCATTCACGCCACCGCCAAGGCAACCATTAAATGCGGAGAAGGCATCATGATACTCAAAGCGGGAGGGGTACGCTAGGATACCCATCGTCCCAAGATATCCTCTTAAGATCATGGAAATGATTACGGTGGAAAAGCCCGGATAACAATGTTAAGAAGAAGAAGAATGACTGGGAAAAAGGGCTTAGAGACTTTATGGTTCAAGGATTGTATGCGACATTGTGGAAACCCGATAAAAAGTTAAGAAGCAATCCCACCTCATTACCTAAGGTACAAAAGGATCCTAAGGAATTTCTAAAGGGAGAAAAAGTGCTCTTGTATAGATCTCGGATAAGGGCATTACGAGGAAGAAACAAACCAAGATGGTTTGGGCCTTTCACAGTTAAGGAGACCAATTTAAAAGATAAAACCGTCGCCATAATTGACAGCGTTGGCAAGGAATCCACGGTAAGCATACAGCGTCTACACCCTTTCGATGAAGGGAAAACAAAGAGTCAGGAGGGCGGTGGTGAGAAAACGTAGGAGCACGACTACGAGTCTAGCTACAAGACTCTTTAATAAAGAAAAGCGCTTCGTGGGAGGCAACCCATGCTTAATTGTTTGCTTGTTAGTGTCATATATCTTTTATTGATTGTTTATTCTCATGTTTGAATTTGTAAAAATGCTTTATTTTGTTTTTAACCTCGTCTTAATTGCATATAAAGGTATTTTACATAAGGGATAAGTGTAGGGAGGATTACACACGTTTTCAAAAGAAACGTAAACATGAGAATAACAATTAATTAAAAGATATTTATGTTTGTTTGTTCGAGTCAAATGCTTGTATCGAGTCATAATGAATGTTTTGCGAAAATTTTTCCGATTCTAAAGATGTAAATTTTCCGAATTTTTCCAAAATCGCAGACCGCTTTTTGTCGGGATAACTGACGGCGGGAAGGAGTAAAACATCGATTACTTTTTCTCGTTTTCGAGCTACTTATAAATTTTGGAATTTTCGGTCTTAATTTTCTTAGAAATTCAGTAAACATCCATTCCACAAGCATTATATCCTAGTTTAAATCGAGTCTTATATATATTATTACCGCCGATTTTACGAAGGGTTTCGTTTGTTTTCTTCAAGTGTGCAGTTTTAGTTTGTCAAGAAGAAGTTACATAAGATTGGAAGGAGCTTTTCACGATAAATTCTTCTTGAAAAGATTTAACCACCACTTTACACGGATCCTACCGAGCTAAATCAAGGGAGTATTAGTTTCTTCGTTTTTAATTACCTTCTTTATCATAACTTTGATACTTTCGGGAACATTGGGGACAATGTTCGGTTTAAGTGTAGGAGGGAAAATAAAGCGGAACTTTGAAACTATACTTATCCTTGATTATTTGCTTTGTCCAATTGTATTTGTGTAATAAACCATGAGAAAATATCGGTAAGGGTAATTTTGGCACCAAATTTAAAATTTTCATGACATATAGGAGTGGGCCATTAGTCTTAACAAAAGCGTCTCATGGATAGGAAGTTGCATGACTAGCACAAAACCCTTTACCACCCAAATTCCACCCAAAATGTGAGGATCGCCTTTAGATTAGTAGGAATTAAAAGCATTCATCTTCAATGCTTAGAGTGTGAACCGGTAGTATATTAGATTCTATAACTTGTTTTGTGATGCATTCCGAGATCGCTAGTGAGACTACACTTGTGTAGTTAGGAATAACTAAATGATAAGAGGCATTAGGATAACCCTTGTTTGATACCTGTAATATAATTACTTCTTCCACTTCGGTTGAGTAATTCCCCACACCCTTTGCGTTGTACTCATCTTTAGTACACGATACCCTAGTTAACCCCTCGAGCCTATCCTTTTCGCGGTTCTCGTGATGTTTCGGTTTTCCGGAATATCAATGAAGAGCATTGTTTACACCCCACCCCAAATATACACCCAAATCGCCTTAGCCTACCCTTACGCACTCACTTTTAGTGCAATTGTTTATTATCACCTTAAACCCTTAGTTCAATTATCTAGTTGCTTGCATAAGTTGCTAAGTCGAGTCATATCCTTTGTATACGCTTTTGGGATGATTGGGATTCATGGGAAAAGTTAAAGTTTATGAAATGACGGAAGGGAACGTTAAAAATTCAAATTCCCTTTGTTTTCGTAATAATGTACCCCAAGTGTTTTGATCTTTTCAAATCGGGTCAAAATAGTGTTAGAGTAATAAAAACTCAAGTGTAGGGATATGCCTATAAATCCTAGTATTTTGATGTTATCGTAGAGGATGGTAGAGTAAAAGTGTATGAAAAAAAAAAAAAAAAAAAATCGAAAAAAAAATATAGAAAAAGAAAAGAAAAAAAAATAGAGTGATTAAAAAAAAAAAAAAAAAAAAAAAAAAAAAACATACGGGCTACCATCCTATATCTATCTTTAAATTTATGTTTATTTATTTCGGTTATGTAGAGTTTAGAGTGTCGAGTCTTGGCTTAGCAACGCCATTCTTCATATGCGATTAACATAGAGATTTTGACTTGCCACCACTATATAGCCTATCCCACCAAACCCTTATTTCCTACCGTAAGCCTAACATTACAACCCTTTAAAGACCTCTTTGATAGTCTTTCCTAGGTGCTTACGCCAAAGCGATGGAGGTTTGATCTATTCTCAAGCCTATGGTAATCTATGTACTAGGACCGGTTAATGAGTGTTTATCTTCCATTTACTATTTGTTATATTTCATATATACACCGAGAGAGATGTGAGTATCCAAACACCCCATGTGAGGTGCTAGTATGTAATTCCGTGCTTGTTATGACTTTCTTGGGCTTATATGTGTTGTGGACCGTTTTGAATTAATGCTTCATGACCCCTAACTTATAAATTAATTGGTTAAAGCACATTTGCTTGAGGACAAGCAAATAACAAGTGTAGGGATATTTGATAAGGTTTTAAAGGTACCATTTTGAGGGTCGTTTAAGTCCTTATTTGATCACTTTGTATCCGTTATTGCTTAATATCGTTCCTTTTCACTTTTAGGTCTCGTGAAGGCAAAATCTGGAATGGCACTTATTTGGACAAAAAGGCGCGAATATATGAAGAAAATGGCCAAAGTCGAAATCGAGACACTCACGATTCTTTGAAAGTATAAAGCGACGTCAAAAGTGCTATTACGGCGCCGTCCCAAAATGTTGTGACGGACGAACCCAAAACTCGTGTTTTCAAGAGCGGCGTCTAGTTGTGAAAGAGTAGGCCGTCGCTACTCGAGGCGGCCTAGATGCAATCCGCACGACGCCGAAGTCGAAGAGGACGGCGCCACGGACATAAGGTGACGCCGTCGCAAGGTTAACGTGGCCAAGACGAAACCCTAATGGCGGCGACACGGCGTCACTAAACATAAGGTGGCGCCGTCGCAATTGTAATCTTATATATAGAATCCGAATTTTTCGGTCTTTGTGTGGAGAGTCTTTGGAGTAAAACCTAAAACCGAACCTAAGGTGTCTTGTACAGATTTTAGGGTTTTAAACCCTATCTTACACCAAGATAAGTCTTTACTTCATTAATTCAATTATGTCTTTGATTATTTGTGTGTATGCTTGCATGTTCTCCATGTCCGCTTAATTTATTTGTGTGTTTGCTTAGGAAGTATGAAACTTAATTATTAAATATTGATTGGTTGTTTCTTATCTTAGTTGATTAATGATCTAGTAATGCGATAGGTCATTCGTTGTGTACTTAATGCTTGATTCATCTTTGTGAACCTTAGAGTATGATTACCGAGTGATTGTAGGCTAAACCATCCGAAGAGCGCCTTAGAGTAGGAGTCTATAATCTCTAAGTGGATTTGTAGACAAGACCCTTTGGTAAGTTCAAAGAGTTAGGAGAAACGCATACCCTACAACTTTAGACACACAACGCAACTAGGAATAAGACGTGACACTCAACCATCAATAGGAGATAATTAAGGAGTAATACAAACTAAGTAAACACATCTTTAAACTATCATACGAGCACACATTAATTAGACATAGACTCCACAACCTTAGTTTAGATAATTAGATAATAGTAGAGTAATCGGTGAAATACCAACCCCCAAATCCAATACCCGAGATTCGTACCTTTCCATTTTTCATAAAATATAAAAGATAAAAATAATCTTCCTCAACCTTAACCTTAGCGTAGTAACTCCCTACTAGCATTCCTATTCCCCAGAGAACGATATCAATACCCGTGGCTTACCCTAATTACTACACTACAACGATTAGGTTCCTTTGCTGAGGAGTATAAAACTTGCTCGAAGAAAAGGAAGTTTCCTTGACCCCGAACGACGCGTGTAGCGTTATCACGTGTTTATTGGTTTTGACTATTTGTGTAATCAAATGTTCAGGCTTAATATTGTTAATGAATGTGATAATTCAACCTTTATAACCAGCACTGACCTGACTGACTCTACCCTTTGGCATGCTAGACTTGGCCATGTACACTATAAAAGTATGCAAGATATGTCTAAAGATGGGTTAATCCCAGCATTTGACATGGACACTGAAAAGTGCAAAACTTGCACGTTGACTAAAATAACTAAGAAACCTTTTCAGGGTGTTAAACGTGAAAGTAAGCTCTTGGAGCTAATACACAGTGACCGTGTGATTTGCATGCCACCCCCTCCTTGGGGAATAAGAAGTACTTTGTTACATTTATTGATGATGCTTTTAGGTTTTGTTATGTCTATCTGTTACATACTAAGGATGAAGCATTAGATAAATTCAAGGTATTTAAAACTGAAGTTAAATTGCAACTTGGGTCCCTGATCAAAAGATTAAGGATTGATAGGGGAGGTGAGTACATGGATATATGTATTTTCAGTCTGTTGGTATAATCCATGAAACAACTGCTCCCTATACTCCTCAGCAAAAGGGTATTTTTGAAAGGAAAAATAGGGTACTGAAGGAGATGGTTAATTCCATGTTGTCTTATTCATGACTGTGTCAATGGTTCTGGGGTGAAGCTATGTTAACAACTTGCTATTTATTAAATAGGGTTCCTAACAAAAGGAACAAGGTTACCCTTATGAACTATGGACTAAAAGGAAACCCAACCTGAACTATCTCGTGGTTTGGGGTTGTAGGTCATTGTAAAACTCCCTAATCCAAAGCTGAAAATTTTGGGTAAAAGAGGCATTGATTGCATCTTTGTTGGATATGTTGAGCATTCCAAGGCTTTTAGGTTCTATGTTATTGAACCTAATGAATATGTTTCAATTAACTCCGTAATTGAATCAAGGGATGCAATGTTTGATGAGAATAGATTCTCATCAGTCCCTAGACTAATTCCGAGGATTCCTAATGGAACTCATGACATTGGTGTATCAGAGGTCCCTGATGAAGTACCATCAGAGGTCCCTGATGAGGTTATGGTTCAACAACCTAAACCTATGCTCAGAAAGAGCAAAAGGGTCACGAATCCAAAGTCACTTGGACCTGAGTTTCAATTATATTTAATTGAAGGAACAAGGGATGGGGTCTCTGACCAATACTCCTATTGCTTCATTGTTGAGGATGATTCCAATACATTTGAAGAAGCAATGAAGTCCCAGGATATTGATTTCTGGAAAGAAGCAGTCAATGATGACATGGATTCCATCATGGGCAATAACACTTGGGTGTTGATTGATCTACCATCGGGTTGCAAACCTTTGGGTTGCAAATGGATTTTCAAAAAGAAAATGAAGGTAGATGAAACTATTGAAAAGTTAAAGGCTAGGCTAGTCATTCAGGGTTTTAAACAAAAGTCAGGAATAGAATATTTTGATACTTATGCTCCTGTGGCTCGTATCAGTACCATAATACTGCTGATTGCCTTGGCATTAATTCACAATATGATTATTCATCATATGAATGTGAAAAACTTTTCTTAAATGGTGAATCGGATGAGGAGGTTTATATGAACCAACCTCAAGGCTTCATCATACCTAGCAATGAAAACAAGGTGTGTAAACTGATTAAGTCTCTTTATGGACTAAAGCAGGCACCTAAGCAATGGCATCAAAAATTTGATGAGGTGGTTTTGTCTAATGCTTATTTACTTAATCAGTCTGACAAATGTGTATATAGCAAATTTGATGAATCTGATAAAGGAGTCATCATTTGTTTATATGTTGATGACATGTTGATCTTTGGTACTGACAAAAATCAGGTTGACATGACAAAACAATTTTGTCATCAAGGTTCTCCATGAAGGACATGGGGGAAACTAATGTTATCCTTGGTATAAGGATTAAATATGAAAGTAAAAGAATTCTTAGTATCATTATATTGATAAGGGGTTGAGGAAATTCAATTACTTTGATTGTTCTCCAGTGAGCACACCTATGGATACTTGTGAGAAGCTAATGCCTAATAATGGGAAGGTTTTATCTCATCTTGAGTATTCTAGGGTAATTGGTTACCTGATGTATGCCATGACTTGTACAAGACCTGATATTGCTTTTGTAGTGGGTAAAATGAGCAGGTATACTAGCAATCCTAGTGCTCATCACTTGCAAGCAGTTCAGAGGGTACTGAAGTATCTGAAGAGAACTATGGATTATAGTCTCTCATATATTAGTTATCCTTCAGTATTTGAAGGATACACTGATGCAAGTTGGATCGGTAACACTGAAGACAATTTGTCTAACATTGGCTGGGTATTCCTACTTGGTGGAGGTGCAATTTCTTGGGCATCCAAGAAGCAAACTTGAATCACCAGTTCAACAATGGAATCTGAATTTGTGGCCTTAGCAGCTTGCTAGTAAAGAAGTCGAATGGTTGAAAACTTGCTTCTTGAGATTCCATTGTGGCTTAAACTTATAGCACCTATTTCTATCCGTTGTGATAGTGCAACACATTGGCAAAGGCTTATATCCGGATGTATAATGGGAGGTCTAGACACTTAGGTGTCGTACATAGCATGATTTGTAAACTTATCATGAATGGGTGGTATCTATAGAGTTTGTTAGATCTTAACAAAACTTAGGCGATCGCTGACAAAGGGTTTGGCTAGAGACTTGGTGTTAAAGTCGCTAAAGGGATGAGTTTAAGTCCAACTTAGTCATTGAATGCTAGGACACCGACTCCTCCGAGGAAACTTGGGAGCCGAGTTCAATGTGGAAAGTCGAACGTTAGTGGATTGGAGCACATGTTTATTTTACATCCCAAAGTTGTGCTCGTAACTCTTTGAAAAGAGGATGAAGTCTTTACTTCTTAATGGTTAATTTCTTTGAAAAAGTGCTTGGCATGAGCATGAATAAAGAGGAATCACCTATGTGAATGTTGAAGTTTTGCCGTTTCAGGGAGCTTTGGACTTTTGGCTCTTACAACGTTTATGAATTTGGATATGGACACTTGGCTTGTATAGTGTCAGGAGCTTTTAAGTGTTAAACTTGTGTGTATTTTATCTTTAGGTATTCAAATGGGTTGAAGGGTTCAATTCTTAGAACACCCTGATTCTCGAATATTTGAACGTGTAATATGCTAGATGGAAATTCAATCCTCAGGATATTTTCTTTTATGCACATGTTTTGCTTGATGTTTAATTTTCATGCAAAGAAAGTGAACTAAATTTGGGGAGGATTGTTGGAAAGTTTAGTGCTTGTGGGATTAGTTCACACCTGGTAATGGGTCAGGAGGTACGGAGTGTACACCCATAAGGTCCCTGAACATCCTGACTCTATAGTGGAGTGATTCAGAAGTTAGTACTGGTAGGCAAGTTTCTACTTGTAGTGCTAAGTTAGTACTGGTAGGCTTGTTTCTACTGGTAGTGCTAAGTTAGTATTGGTAGGCGAGTTTTTACTAGTACTGGAATCAACTTGTAACAGGCATTGACCTATTCAAGTGGCAGTTACAACTGCATAATGACCGAGTTTAATTGGTCATGTAACCACTATTAACTATAATGGGGATAATTATAAGGCGATTAATGGGCCGATTAATCCTCATAATTCCATTTGACTAGTTAAGAGTAATTTCCTATAAACAGGAAATCTTATCATGCATGACACATAGACAAAAAAACGAAACCACTTGAAAGCAAAAGGGTTATTGATTTGTGCCTAATTCAATAACATACATTTGGTCTTATCCCGAGTAGATATTCGTGATACCCAGACATTAGAGTCAAATAGTTTACTTTGAAAAGTGATAACACGATTGCAAGTGATATCCGGTAACCTGTATTGGTATCTGATAAGCTATTGATTATCTCCACCCTGTTCTGGGCACTTTACCACCAACAATTATCACATCTATTGGGCAATTATATCGAGAGAGGGAATGTTTTTAAGTTAGATTTATCATGGCACAACATTTTGTGACAATATTTTTGTAAAATATGTGGATGTAATATTTCTTCATAAAATAGTATTCATATTTCAACCCCAACTTTTCACACGTGTTTTCTATATCTTATCGAACTTTGAATTATTTATCTAGATTAATACGTAAAATGTTTCGTATTTTCAATACCAATTTTCTCAAAAGTTTTATTACTTGTAAACGTTTATCTCAGAATGCCATTTTTTCATGTTGCAATTTGCAACCCCAAAAACTTTAGACATAAGCAACCAATAATCATTGACTATCCCTCCTTACTTAAAAGTTGCAAAAGCAATATGTTATTGTCTTTTATGGTCAACTATACTCGTTTTGCCAGTCTCTTTTATCTAAAACACACTATCCCCTTTCATAGTTCATAACCACATATTTCATTTATACATATCTTTTATTGTTTTCGAGATTATATTGTTCATATGCATTATTTAAAAGAATATTGTAGTTTTTATTTCTCATTTATCTTTCAGTTTTATTGTGTATAAAGAAAGAATGCTATAAGCATTTTTCATAAATTTTTTTAAGACACTAAAAGAATTGTCATCTTGTGACATAAAAAAATATCACCCAAAGTAAAGAAAGCGCCACTAAAAGTAAAAAATCCCTACTATTATATAAAGTACTAGTTCATGATTTCGGCCGATGGCGGCTACTTTCATGTAAATTAGTAAATATTATTAATTTATTTTAAGTTTGGTTATAATAAATTTGATATAAATGTTTCAACGGTGGGTCGATAAATATGTTTCCTTAAACGATGGACGTGAATAGTTCTAATGGATTGATAATATGTTAGTATGTTAGGCACATATATCATTGAAAAATAGGCACATATATTGAAGCATTTGACTTACATAAGCGAATTGCTCCAATCTGCAGGATTTTGTGTTTGAGCCGTTGGTGTTCGGTTCCCATTTATATTTTGTTTCAAAAAGGGCGTAACTCAAAACAATTTCCTTCTTAGTCTGCAACTCATGCTTTCTCATCGCAACTTCCTTTTCCACCCTTTACTGCAATTTTTTTGATGCAGTTGGTTGATCAAGCTCAAAATCATCTGTTGTTGGGTCTAATTTAATATCAGTTGCTTCAAATTTTTGAATATCACCATTTACTCCCATTTCACAAGACAGTGGGTCCAACTGATATTGAAATGATGTTGCTTCAGTTTGCTTACTTCAGATGCTATAACATTACATCTTTTATTCATTTTGTTATACTTCGGTCACATACTCGTAACTCATTCCCTGTAGGAACTAAAGTCTGTGTATACACCTTTGCAGGGGCACATTGATATTCACCTCATTTCTCATCCATTCCATTTTTGCATTAAAAGAACACATAGCTTCCAGCATTGTGAAATCAAAAAGGGGAATATTAATAGAAATGTCAAACTTAATATCAATAAAAAATTTTAGTAGAAAAAACTAAAAACTAATAAATGTTGGTTAAAAGGGATTAATAGTAGATAGCGACATTGATTTTTATTGCTTTTAATAACCTTAAATAACTTTGACATATTTTATCTAAGAAGTACAATAATACACTTATGTGTTGTTAAGAGCGTGTGTCGCATCACACTTAAAGCATAAGCCTTTGCTAATAAGCAATTCAAACACCCATGAACAAACTAAAAGAGTTGAGAACTAACCAATATAGACACTAAAGATGAACATATCAAATGGGTCGTACAGATTAAAATTTGCCATTGTATTCGATTACTTCATCAGGTGATCTATAGTTATATGATTAACCTTAAATGAACCTACGTATAACAATAGCACGTGATTTACATATTTCCGTATTCTGGCTAAAGATTCTCCAAATATATCATTAGATAACATGTACTTTGATCGTTTAATCTGTGCATTAAGATACAAAGTCATTATTTATGGCATTTCAAAGTTGAGAAGCAAATAACTTGCAAGATAAATTATGGCTTATCGTTTCACGTGCTCGAGCAGGAAATTCTCCAAATATATCATCAATATCTGACCCCACTCCCACTCTGTAATATCGGCAAAACATAAAAATAAGTTGTTGCGCTACTTCTTCGACATCGATACTGAAGGAACCACCCTCACATTGTATACACTTGCATAATACTGAAGGTCAATCGAGATACACCAAATACAGAACACGCCCACAGAATTTGGAACCACAATTGATTATTGATCCTAAAGATTTTTTTTTTGCCACCTGCATATTAATCATGATTTTGATCACTGCAATGAAACAACTTGTTGGCCCTAACGTTGGATCTTTGTTGGTTCTAACGTGGTCACAATAATACCAATAACACGATACGCTTTTCAAAGAGATGTTTTGTATCAATTGAAATAAATATAAGTCATCATCTTGTAATGTTACGATTCTAATCTATATAGATAATGAAAAGGTGCGTCGAAAGGTTGTGTCGGTTCCTCTTCTCAGAATCATCAAATGGCGCTTATTTCTTAAGAGTTGACTTTGACTTTGACTTGGTTTGACCTTCTAAATGGGTAGAAAGCGGGTAAGTCGGGTAAGAGTGGGATTAACCCAATATTCTCCCCTTAATCACAATCGCTTTGTGTAGATCTTTGACTCGATTAGTTGTCTCATCGTTAGGAATCGATCTTGGGTAGTGCCTTTGTGAGCATGTCGCCTACGAAATTCTCCGCTTATAAACTCGACTTGTAAATCGTCTCTTTCAACGCATTCTCGTATAAAGTGATATTTTATGTCAATATGCTTACTTCTTCCGTGAAATACGGGATTCTTCATTAATTCGATGGCAGACTTGTTGTCGACCATTATCGTAACCCTTTCTTCTTGGGTATGTGTAAGCTTACTCAGTAGTCTTTTTAACCATAATGCTTGTGTTGCTGCTGCTGTTGCTGCAATGAACTCGGATTCACATGATGATAGTGCTACTGTGGCTTGTTTTTGTGTACTCCAGCTGATTGGTGATTCACCGTAGTAGAATATAATTCCAGTAGTGCCTTTGCCTTCTTGAGTGTTGACTCGTAGCTCTTGTCACTATAACCTTGTATTTGGTTTCCTCCATTGTGTTTGTAGGTGATTCCATAGTCTTTTGTTCCTTTTACATAGCGTAGTACTTGCCTTATAGCTTTCATGTGTTGTTCCTTCGGTTCACGCATAAAAACGACTAAGTAATCCAATGGAATAACTTAAGTCGGGTCTTGTATGTAGCGATATCGTAAGCATCCAATCAAGCTTACGTATTCCGTTGAGTTGACCGTTGTTTCTTGATGTTCTTTGTTAATCTTGTTCCCGGATCCATAGGTATTAGTGTTTCGTTGCGCTCTACCATTCCAACTTCCTTTAGGATCTTGCTTGCGTAGGCGGATTGCTTTATTGATATGTCACCTCCAGTTTGTGTGACTTCAATTCCTAAGTAGTAGGATAGTAATCCTAGGTCACTCATCTCGAATTTTTCTTCCATTTGAGCTTTGAATTTGTCTATCTCCTTTTTAGGTGAGCCAGTGATGATTAAGTCATCTACGTAGACTCCAACTAGAAGTATTGAATCTTTTGATTTCTTCGTGTAGACAGCTTGTTCCAAAGCGCATTTCTTGAAGTCTAAAGACTTCAGGGTATTGTCTAATTTTATGTTCCAAGCACGTGGTGCTTGTCTTAGTCCGTATAGAGCTTTTGTGAGTCTGTAGACTTTTCCAGTATTTTCTTTCTTTATAAATCCTTCGGGTTGTGAAACGTACACTTCTTCCTTCAAATCTCCATGCAGAAATGCTGATTTGACGTCTAGGTGATGTACTTCCCATTTATTATTAGCAGCTATGGCTAATAGTAATCGGACTGTCTCCATTCTTGCTACAGGTGCAAAGACTTCTTCGAAATCTATGCCATGCTCCCTGTATGTAGCCCTTGCTACTAGTCTTGCTTTGTGTGACTATGTTTTCATTAGCATCTTTCTTGGTTTTGAATATCCACTTTAGTCCAATGGCTTTATGTCCTTTTGGTAAAGTGGTTAGTTTCATGTATCATTTTGTTGATGGAATCTAATTCGACCTTCATTGCTTCAATCCATTTTAGATCGGTTGATGCTTCCTTGTAATTCTTTGGTTCATCTTGACCAAGAGTAATTGCTCGGGTAATACTTCCTCGGTGTTATTGTATATATCATTTAACGTTCTAAAGCCTTGTAAATGTGTATGATCAAAGTCGGGATGTAAATTCTGGTTGTGTTTGAGTTACTTTGATTGGTTGAACGCTCTTGAGGCGATTGGTGTAGTTTGAGCATTTACTCGAGATGAAATTGTAGATGGTGTCTGAAAAACTTGTGAGGTGAGTTTGTTGTTGATGTTGTATCTTCATCATCCGTAGGGATATCAACGTTCTCTTCATTTGGTTGGATTTCTTGTTCACGATGATCATTTGTGGCTTCTAGGTCTTCGATTTTGAAGTCAACCCATTCGGGTTCATTATTGGTGTGTTCATCTAGGTAATCCTTCCATTCCCATGCTTCATCCTCTTTAAATTTTACATCTCTACTAATACAAATTCTTTGTGTTGTTGGATCAAATAGTCTATAGGCTTTTGATCCTTGTTCATTTCTAAGTATACCATTTTGTTGCTTGGTCATCTAACTTTGTCGGATGTTGTGATGGTACCTTTGCATATGCTATGCAAATTAAAACTTTTAAATTTTCTAAGTTTGGCTTTCTTTGCTTTATTGCTTCATATGGAGTGATGTCTTCTAAGGCTTTTGTTGGGACGCTGTTTAGAATATATATCGAATGTCTAATGACTTCACTTAAAAATCACGAGGCATGTTGGTTGATTTCATCATGCATCTTGTTGTAGACATAATTGTCCTATTTCTTCGTTCAACTACTCCATTTTGTTGTGGTGAGTAAGGTGCGGTTAGTTGTCGTGCTATGCCATTTTCTTTGCGGTATCGAGTGAATTCGTTAGAAGTGAATTCTCCTCCACGATCAGTTCTGAACATTTTTAATGTTGTCCTTAGCTCTTTCTCAATTGTATTCTTGTATTCCTTGAAAGTATCAAATGCTTGATCTTTCGTGTTTAGGAAATACGCCCACATATATCTTGAATAGTCGTCGACTAGTAAGAATATGTATCTTTTTCCAGATGGTGTTGGTGGTGTAATTGGTCCACATAAATCTCCGTACACTAAATCTAAAGGAGAGGTTGATCTAGTTTTTGCTCTCTTTGGAAATGGTGCTCTACTTTGTTTACCAATTAAACAAACATCACATATTTGTGTTGTATGTTTAATGGCAGGTATTCCTTGAACTAACTCTCTTTGAGTCATTGATTTTAGTGATTCAAAGTTGAGATGTCCTAGTCTTGCGTGCCATAACCAAGTGTTGTCCTTCAAGTTTGCGAGTAGGCAAATAGGTGTACCTATCTTCAGACTTGCTTTGTAAAGACGGTTTATTTGTCTCGGGACTTTCATGAAGATTTTGTTGTCCATGTCATAAAGTCGTAATTCATCGTCTTCCATTACTACTTTACAACCAATTTCGTGAATTGTCCAAGGCTCAATAAGTTGCTTTTAAGCCGGGAATGTAATAGACTTGAGATATGATTCTTTGTTTCGTCATCACATTCTAATAGGATTGAACCTTTTCCTTTAATCTCTATGTGAGATCCGTCTCCAATTTTACTTTTCCACTAACGTTCTCATCTAGGTCTTTGAAGTGTTCTCTTATTCCACCATATGATTCTCGGCTCCATTGTCTAAGTACCATAGACTATCCACATTTGTCTCTTTATATCCTACATCTTGTTCATGTAGCGAGGCAGTTTGATCTTTAAGTTTTGTTACAGGTGGATCTTCTAATATTGCCATTAGTAAGGTAGGTTCTAAGTCCTCCTCGACAAGATTAGATTGCATAGTAGTGTTTGGTCTTGAATGACACTTACTTGCATAGTGACCCATTTTATTGCAGTTGTAACATTTTACTTTGCTAAGATCAATATGTGATTTATTGAAGTTGTTGGGAGAGTTTTCTCCGTTTTTCTTTTCTTCTTTAAAATTTTCGTGGTTTTACCGTGAAAATTTATACTTCCCACGCCCACGTCCTCTAATATTCTTTCCTCTACCTTCATATCGTGTGAACATCAATCTCTCTTGAGTGTTCTCCTGCTTCCCTTTCTTAAACTTAATCCTTTCTTCATAGGTTTTAAGTCTTCCAATTGCTTCTTCTAGGGTCATAGTGTTTAGATCGAATATTGTTCTATAGATGCAACTATTTGCAAATACCTATCGGCACAGATTTAGTAATTTCCTAACTAAGTTCGATCCGGTATTGTATGTCCTAGATCGCGGCTTTGTTTACAAGAGTTGTTAGTTTTCCTGTAAAGGTATCGATGGTTTCATCTTCTCATATGTAGTAACTCAAGTTCGCACCTAAGTGTTTGAAGTCTGGCTTGTTGTACTCTTTCTTCGCCTAAGTGCCTGGTTTTTAAAGCATCCCATATTGCTTTCGGGGTTTTATGCTTCGTTATTTGAAGTAATTGGTCTTCGGGTAAGGACTGGTAAAGGTATGCTATAGCAGTTGTTTCCTTTTTCTTATCGGGTTGAGTTGTTTCAGTTGACTCAATTGTTTCCCATAACCCATTTGCTTGCAAAATTATTTGCATTCGAATTGCCCATAGTGAGTAATTCATGGGTTTCATGTCGGGCATTGAAATTGTGGGGTAGTATTAGATGTACTAACCTCCTTCTTACTTGTATCTCCACTATCTTGAGTCATTTTTAATAGAAATGACTAGGTAATCTCCTAAAATTCTAACACGGGGTGTGTGTTGAGAAATATAGCGCGCTTCTAATATTTTGTGTCTAATGTGACAGTCAAAATTATCCTTGGAGATTAAAAAAATCAAAAATGAATAAGCCTAAGGTTAATTACTCCTTAAAAGTTATTCCTAATTATAATAAGCAGCGTAATTACACTAGGTTATTATAATATCTATGTGATAAGTGTACTTAAGGTATTGTGTAGCAACTTATCAAAATAAAAGTAAACTTATACTATATAAGTAAAAGTTTAAAAATAATGGGTGGAGTTTGTAAGAAATCCGAAACCTGAGGGGTTAAATATAACCGATGCCCTTTTGTGTTGAGGTTCGGTGTGCCCTAGCGTTATTAGTACGCCTCTTTTCCTTATCTGTCTCTCTCTGATATCTCCTTAGAGAGATGTTGGTCTCTGCCTGTTTCCTTTTGGCGAGACTCTGTACTGCTATGCTTCTCGTGGTTGACCGCCGAATAGTTGGCTTTGGTTAACCTCCTTCTTCACGGGTATCCGGTGTTCTCCTTAATTCGAGCGCCGGTTAATCCTTTCTTTGGATTTAAATCGTCCGTGGAATAAATTTGAATCAAGATGATTCAAAAGAATGAAAAAGGTTATTGATTCTGGATGCAACAGGTGTGTTTGTTCCCTTTAATGAATCAATCTTCTTTCCTTTTTCTGATGACTATCGTGTTTTGTCGTTGGTAGTGGGTTCTTGTTTCTGAATCGATATAAGGTTTTGTTTTTTTGATATAGTCAAAACCTTTTGTTCCCTTGTTCTTGGTAAAAATAATCGGAATGAAAGATTTGCAAAATTATTGAAAAATTGCCTATTCTTAGTTGCCGGTAATTAATTACGAGGCGGCTTTGAAGTATGGTCGGTTTTCAGAATCACAGAAAATGATTGATAGTTTGATTTTGTGGTTCGGATATTGTTTTTGCAAAAAATTTTTACCGTTTTCTGGGAATATTAATTCTGCTTCGATTCAGGGCAATATGAAACCCTTGGTATATGATGATTTGGTTAAAAGAATCCAAACCGCTCTGATACCAATTGTTGGCCCTAACGTTGGATCTTTGTTGGTTCTAACGTGGTCACAATAATACCAATAACACGATACGTTTTTCAAAGAGATGTTTTGTATCAATTGAAATAAATATAAGTCATCATCTTGTAATGTTACAGATTCTAATCTATATATAGATAATGAAAAGGTGCGTCTGAAAGGTTGTGTCGGTTCCCTTCTTCTGTAACTGTCAAATGGCAGTTATTTCTTAAGAGTTGACTTTGACTTTGACTTCGGGTTTGACCTTCTAAATGGGTAGAAAGCGGGTAAGTCGGGTAAGAGTGGGATTAACCCAATACAACTTTTGTATAGAAGTATGATTTCGTTAAGAATGCAAGATGGAAGATAGTGCCTCAATTAAGAGTAGCTCAATCATACTTCTATATATTAAGAGTTAGGACCTAAAGATTTGTTACTTTAGGCGGTAAGAACATTATCCGAGACATATTTCATGATCGAATATATAGTAGTATACTACAACCATTTCATTAATATTTCATTGGTTGCATTCTTATGGATATTGTGTTGGATTCTTGATTTGATGAGACAAAGTAAATAGAAGAATGAAACAAAGGGACTTAAAGTGACAAAGATGAAACCTACAAAAGATGGAGGACTTGCTTGCAAAGAAGATTTATTATTTAGTCATTCGTGAGATTTGTAAACCCTAACCTCTAGTATATAAAGAGGACATGGGGTATAGGTTTTACAAATTAAGTCTTCGATAATGTAGTCATTAAAGGGGTGTGTGTGTAACATAGGCGTAGGGTATAAACGTCTAGGGTTAGAGTTTGTTTAGTTTAGCCTCAAGGATCTTTGATCCCTGTTACAAGTTAAGTGTAACCGTATTATTATGATCAAATAATATTTGAGGCTTGGAGTGATATAAAGAAAAACCTTGTGTCAATAACTTTGATTTGTTTTATTCCGCTGCGTACCAAGTTTATTATCATTGTTATTGTTAAACCCTAAGGCTCAAAACGATCTCAAGGAGTCTAATAAACTCCACATATTGATTTAATAGAGCCGTTGTTTCCAGGTAAAGAAAGACAATGCTCAGCAATTGGTCATATAATTGAGATTAAAGGGGTTTAGGCATCCAAGCAACTATTACTTTAAGACATTGTATAAACATATAGGATTAAATTTTAGTATTATAAATCCCATTTGCATACCAGCCGTATGTAAAGACCCTTCTTGCCCAAAAATTTCATTTGCTCAGTCAAGCTTTTGATGAATATAATTAGAAATGTGCATCAAGTACAAACCTAAAAGCTTTTTGTCCGTAATAATTAACTCTTTGAGGGCACTCAATGCACCCTGTGCAACGGCTTTGGATTAGTCATTGTCCCAACCACTGAGCTTGACCACTACATCCGCATTGGTATAAACCTGACCACCACTCTGAAAAGTATCTTGAACACGACATTTGTTGCATACATACCTAAGATCTATAACAGGTGTCGGCAGCAGGTATGTTCAGCAGCGCCATCCAATCTTGAGAGCTACAAAATATGCACAAATATGTAAGTGTGTGACCAGTATTATTGCTTTTGGTTTCACTAAATAAAATACATTTTTGCAGCCAAATCAAATTGGAGTGCTACTTTGGAACTCATTTCAACTTGGCAAGTTCAAACTAAATAAATGTTTTCACTCTCCCTTGTTCAACAAAGGGAGGTAATCTGGTGACATATTTGCATATGTGTTAAAAATTTTGTTCTTTAGATGGCAACACAATTTTTAGATGGCACGGTTATCCATAAGTCTTTTGAAATAAATAATGTGTGAAATCAACACAATTTTTAAAAACACAAGATACTAATCTATTATAGAGTGTCTTGGCTTTTGATTCATCAAAGACAAAATGGGTAAAAAGGTGAAAATGCCGATAAATCATTTATTATCAAGGTTTTACTCACTTGTCGAGATTTTACCTTTCTTTGAAAATTTACCTACTTTTTGAGGTTGACCACTTCTCTACACAACGTCATAAAAACTCACTAAGCATGACCACTGAAATTTCGCGTACATGCGGTTATGAGGTGCTCATGAGCACTACAATGTTTGAGCAAAGCACAATTATCAAAAGGTAAAATCTCAAAAGTAGATTGCTTCATCACAAAAATGTCTCATGGGCATTTTAGCTTTTAGAGTGAATTTGGTCCGCTTTTGTGTAAAATATCGACTCACGTGATTACCCTTTTTATTTATAACAACTTAAGATTAAACATATATTTGTATATTAAGAAAAATGCATTCACTAAATTTAGATCATGGATTGAAAATAAACTTAAGAGCGCTTGAATATGGTATAATCCATAACACAATATACGTCTAAAATATGAACTCGATAGATTAGACATCTTCCTATAGTTAGGCCTCTCCTATATAAGTTTTGCTCTCATGCAATAAGAAAAATATTTTCAAACATAAGAATCTCATACCAACATACACGAGAACCGAGTAATCCGATCAGAACGCTTAAACAAAATAGACAACGCGATCATCTCAACTCCATCTCTACCAACTTCACTTGGAATTAGGTAAGGGTATCAATGAAATTCAAAGGTCGTTTGCATTTAAGTAAGTGTCGATATTACAATCTATACCGCAAATTAGCCCATGTAAATTAAGATCCGATAGTTTATAAAATGGACAAATGGAGCATCATATAAACTTGAACAGGAACTATATTGCGACAATGTTTGACATTGACTTTTATTCATTGTCATCCACATTATATAAACGCATAAAATTTACCTTCCGTACGATCAACAACACCATTCTTTTCAAATGAGATGCAAAGTTGTGTCTCGAACAATTTTGACGCCATCGCCTACTCCACCGCAAACAATGTGAAAGAAAATATTAATACCACAAAAGTTTCTAAATCGATAGGTTCCTAACTTTTATCAAACTTATGTTTTTCTCAAACTGTCACTTTTGACCCATTATGACCCGTAAGTTCATCGACTTCCGTTCTATCATCTTGTTGGAAAATTTAGTGCACTTGTGGGATGGTTCACACTTGTAATGGGTTAGGAGGTACGGAGTGTACACCCATAAGGTCCATGAACACCACGACTCTAATAGTGGTATGTGTTGGTAGTGCTTGGTGAAAGTATCTTGTTGTGGTTAACATCGATTATCGGTGTTTCCACCGGGCGATGATTTCAACAGGATCGATGCTTCCAATCGAGTGGTGTTTCCACCGAGTGGTATCTCATCGAAGTTGTGTTTACACCGAAGCGCATGGCGCTTCAATCAAGCGGTGTAACCACCGAAAGCACTATGAAAGTATTGATATAAGTCGATAAATGACGATTACAAGCGCATCATTATGACAACGTTTAATTGGTCATGTAACCACTAACGGCTATAATGGGGATAATTATGAGGCTATTAATGGGCCGATTAATACTCATAATTCCATTGAACGGTCAAGAGTAACCTCCTATAAATAGGAGATCCGAACATGCATGAAAACACATAGAAAACATTAAACACTTATAAGCGCAAGGGTTAAAGAATTGTGCCTAATTCTCTAACCGCATTTGGTCTTATCCCAGTAGATATTCGTGATACCCGGGCATTAGGGTCGAATAGTTTACTTTGGAAAGTGATCACACGATTCCAAGTGATATCCGGTAACCACCGGTGGTATCTCATATCGCGACCATTGTTTGTTTCTCAAAAACAGGTTGATCGTTCTCTTGAAGTTGATTATCTACACCACGATTTGGGACGAATAACCACCAACAATCAAAGTAAACTATTTAGTGATAATCAATGGCAACTACCGCTATGAACATATGGCTTCAAACTTTGAAAAGTGGACAAGTTTGAAGGGTGGACTTTAGGAGGTGGCGAAGAAGATGCACTTCTTCTTTGTCAAGCATGAGTGTGGTCTATGTCTTGACTACTCCAATTCACGATGATGGTGGGGATGATGCTACTGTGGAGCGGATCGGAGGAGGAGCAAGTGGGAGAATGATGACTACATATGCAGAGGTCTTATTCGAATGGTATGTCGATTCTCTGTTTGATATTTATCGAACTCGAATCTTCCAAAGAACTATGGGATTCCTTGGATGCCAAATATATGGTCGAGGATGCATCAAGTAAGAAGTTCCTTGTTAGTAATTTCACAAATTACAAAATGACCGATTCAAGACCGGTTATGGAACAATACAATGAACTTCTTGGAATACTTGGAAGGTTTACACAACACAATATGCACATGGATGAGGCTATTTCAGGTCTCTTGTGTTATTGACAAACTTCCTCCTTCTTGGAAAGATTTCAAGCATATCTTGAAACATAAGAAAGAGGAATTAACTACGGTTGAGTTGGGCGATCATCTGCGCATTGAGGATTCTCTCAGTCAGCAGGATAATGACAAGCCAAAGAGTAGCACTGCTCATCGGACCATCTGTTGTCAATATGGTGGAGCATAACAACTCCACCGTGTACAATGACAACAAAGGCAAGCGCAAACATCATGATAACACAGGGCGGATCCTAACAAGAAGGCAACACCTACTTGTTGGAAATGTGGCAAGACCGGTCACATTAAAAGGGACCGCAAAGGTGTTAATGTTGGTGGTAAAGCCAATGGATCGAGCACTAAAAGTTCGGGGTGGTGGTTCACCAACTCACCGAAAGGATGATGATGTTGTGTGGTGGGTTGACTCGGTGCAGCAGTTCATGTGTGCAAAGATAGAAGTGGTTCAAGACTTATGAGTCAACGAATGATGGTTCTATTCTTCACATGGGAAAGGAGTCAACGACCTTGGTGCATGGTCGTGGTTGTGTAGATCTTAGGTTTAGTTCGGAAAGATTGTAACTTTGTTTAATGTTATTCATGTTCACGATATAAGGAAAACTTGGTTTCAAGTAGTGTTTGAATAATCATGGATATAAACAAGTTATTGAATCGATAAATTTGTTCTTTCTAAATGTGGTGTTTTTATTGGTTTTGGTTATTTATGTAATCAAATGTTGAAGCTTAATATTACCACAGCAGTGTTATTTCGACTTTTGTGACCACATATGATCGAGTGTTTCTAACCTTTGGCATGCTAGACTTGGTCATGTTCACTATAAAAGGATGCAAGATATGTCTAGGGATGGTTTAATCCTGCTTTTGACATGGACACGAAAAGTGTAAAACTTGCATGTTGACCAAGATAACCAAGAAACCCTTTCGGGGTGTTAGTCGTGAGACTAAGATCTTGGAGCTTATTCACGTTGATCTGTGTGATTTGCATGCCACTCCTTCTTTGGGAAATAAGAAGTACTTTGTGACATTTATTGATGATGCTTCTAGATTTTGTTATGTCTATTTGTTACATACCAAGGATGAAGCATTAGATAAATTCAAAGTGTTTAAAGCGAAGTTGAATTACAACTTGGGTCTTTGATCAAAAGATTAAGGACCGATAGGGAGGTGAGTACATGGATACTCGACTTTCATCTGTTGGAATAATCCATGAAACGATCGCCTTATACTCCTCAAAGAAATGGCATTTCGAAAGGAAAACATGGTGTTGAAGGAGATGGTTAATTCCATGTTGTCCTATTCAGGAGTGAGTCAAGGGTTCGGGGTGAAGCTATGTTATGACTTGCTATTTATTAAATAGAGTTCCCAACAAAAGGAACAAGGTTACCCCTTATGAACTCGGACTAAAGGAAACCCAACTGAACTATCTCGTGGTCCGGAGTTGTAGGGCTGTTGTAAGACTCCACGATCCAAAGCAAAAGACTTTGGGTGAAAGAGGCATTGATCGCATCTTTGTTGGATATCTTGAGCATTCCAAGGCTTTTAGGTTCTATGTTATTGAACCTAATGAACATGTTTCGATTAACTCAATAATTGAATCAAGGATGCGAGACTTTGATGAGAATAGATTCTCATCGGTCCCTAGACCAAGTCGAGGATTCCTAATGGAACTCATAACACTGGTGTATCGAGGTCCTCGATGATGAACCATCGGTGGTCCCCGATGAGGTTGTGGTTCAAAGAACTGAACCTATGCACGGAAGAGCAAAGGGTCGGGACTCCAAATTCATTTGGACTCGAGTTTCAACTATACTTAGTTGAAGGTACTAGGGATGAGGTCTCGGACCAATACTCATATTGCTTCATTGTTAAGGATGACCCCAAAACATTTGAAGAAGCAATGAAGTCCTGTGGTATTGCTTTACGGAAAGAAGCAATTAATGATGAGATGGATTCCATCATGGGCAACAACACTTGGGTGTTGGTTGATCTACCTCACAGTTGCAAACCTTTGGGTTGCAAATGGATTTTCAAAAGAAAAATGAAGGTAGATGGAACTATTGAAAGTTCAAGGCTAGACTAGTTATTCGGGGCTTTAAACAAAAGTCGGGAATAGACTATTTTGATACTTATGCCCCGTGGCTCAGTATCGATTACCATAAGACTGGCGATTGCTATGGCATCTATTCACAACGGTTATTCATCGGATGGATGTGAAAGCACTTTCTTGAATGGTGAATTGGAAGAGGAGGTTTATATGAACCAACCTCGTGGCTTCATCTTGCTCGAAATGAAAACAAGGTGTGTAAACCGATTAAGTCTCTTTATGGATCAAGCGGGCACCTAAGCAATGGCATCAAAAATTTGATGAAGTGGTTTTGTCTAGTGGTTATGTTCTTAACCAAGTCGACAAATGTGTATATAGCAAATTTGATGAATCTGTAAAGGAGTCATCATTTGTCTATATGTTAATGACATGTTGATCTTTGCACCGACCAAAATCGGTTGACGACAAAGGAATTTTTGTCATCAAGGTTCTCCATGAAGGACATGGGGAGGCGATGTTATCCTTGGTATTAGGATTAAACATGAAAGTAAAGAATTTCTATCTCTCGGTCTCATTATATTGAGAAGGTCTTGAGGAAATTCAATTACTTTGATTGTACTCCGTGAGTACACCTATGGATACTTGAGAAGCTAATGCCTAATCATGGCAAGGTCAGTATCTCAACTTGAGTATTCTAGGGTAATTGGTGCTGATGTATGCCATGACTTGTACAAGGCCTGATATTGGCTGCGGTGGGAAAATTGAGCAGTATACTAGTAATCCTAGTGCTCATCACCGCAAGCAGTTCAAAGTCTTGAAGTATTTGAAGAGAACTATGGATTATAGTCTCTCATATCTCGTTACCCATCGTTGTTGGAAGGTTACACCGATGCAAGTTGGATCGATAACATCAAGACAATTCGCCTACAAGTGGTGGGTATTCCTACTTGGTGGAGGTGAAATTTCTTGGGCATCCAAGAAGCAAACTTGCATCACCAGTTCAACAATGAAATCAATTTGTGGCTTTAGCATTTCTTTGGTAAAGAAGTCGAATGGTTGAAAAACTTGCTTCTCGAGATTCCATCGCTGCCTAAACCTATAGCACCCATTTCTATCCGGTGTGATAGTGCAGCTACATTGGCTAGGGCTTATAGCCGATGTACAATGGTAAGTCTAGACACTTAGGTGTCGTGCATAGCATGATTCTGAGCTTATCATGAATGGGGTGGTATTGATCGTTGCCAAACCGTCAGTTTTGTCACCTGGTGACCACTGTGAATGGTCAACCGTAACAAACTTCAAACATGCGGAACCAAATGCAATTAAGATCAAGAGAGTATGGTGTTTCCCAGTCGTTAAGTCCCAACGAGCGTGCGAGAATAGTCAAACGAATAGTGATCGTGAATTTGAATGGGAAAAGGATTGTGATCGATTATACCTAAAGAAAAGTTTATAAATTACAGGGGCTTAAATGCAAATTAAAGAAAATTAAAAGATAAATTATATTAAATAAACGCTATCACTATTTTTAAAATTATGTTTTGATTTTCTTTTATAAAACTTAAATTAAAAACTACGTGACGTACAAAAGAAAATGTGAATGAAACAATATTAATCCTAAAAATATGAAAATGACATTTTACAAACCTAATGATAAGAGAAAATTTTTAGAAAAATAAAATTGTTTTATAACTATTTAATTTATTATTATTAATTAAAAACTAATTTTACCTATTTAATAATACCCTAAAATACAAGAAAATATGAAATAAAGCTAGAAAAATGAAATTATGACTTAGAAAAATCTAAAATATTATAAAACTTATTTTAAAACTGAAAATATATTTATTACACTTTTTATGTATTTATTATGAATTTAAAACTATTTAAAACTAATTAAAATGCTAGAAATTACTATTTAAACTAAGAAAATTATGGAAAAATATTTTTTATGACTTTTTGAATATTATAAAACTAATAAAATTGAAATTGTATTTTTTGAGCTTTTCTAATTTATTTGAATAAAAGCTAATTAAAAATGCTAAAAACGAAATTAAATGCGAAAAATAGCAAATGAACAGTGAAAAATATGAAAACTTCCAGAATATTATAAAATATTATTCTAAATATAGGAAAAATAATAAAAGTGGTGCGGTGTTCAATAATTAGGTTACGTAGTGAAAAGTGCTTATAAATAAGCACTAAAAATAAGCTATAAGTACCAAATGAGCACCAAATTATCACGAAGCTAGAGTATGCTAACATTACTTAAAACCAACATATTCCAACTATCCTAAACCTCTGAACAACAATCTACAATGATATGGGTCTATTTAAGCACTAGTGCCAAATGACCTTATGTACTAACTTTAAGCCCTTGTTAAGCCACTTATAAAAATCACAAAAATAAACTAAAATCACCATGAAAACCACTACCAACCAAAGTGTCTAAATCCAGAATTTCAGCTAATAAGGACTAAAATTGAGGAAACTAAAATGCAAAAGTGGAAGCTATGGAAGCGGGTCAAAATGAGCTATTAAGCTTGCATAAGCTAATAAAAGCTACCACTCTCGAACCAAAGGTTGAATAAGCTATAAACAAGTTATGGGAACTTAGAATAAGCAACAACAACAAGAAAACACACTAAATAAGCAAAAATAAGGAATAAGCAAAGCGGAGTTTTGTGAAAAGGAACTTAAAAGAAGCTAATGAATAAGCGAGTTAATAAGCTAAGTAGAGATAAACTAATATTTTTCTAATTAAGATGAGCAGCTAAACTTTAATATCCCAAAAGCTTATATCCTAAATCCAAATGGTAAGATCACAATAAAATTACAAAGTTTATTCAAAAACGGGTTTTTATGAAATTTTGACTTTTGGACAGAATTGAAAACTTGACTTATTTGAACTTTGATCTTAATTTGCCAACTGAATATGATGTTTTAAGCTAAAGCAAAGTTACATAAGGCTACTCCACTGAATTCTAAGCACAAATCAAACTTTTGATTTTCAAAAATTTCCAACAGACTTGAGATTAAGACAGTTTAAAAGTGATTTTGACTTAAGAGCTATGCAGAAGCAATTAGATGAATAAAATGATTCAAGCTACCTATATTAAGACTGAGTAGACAGAATTGAAGCACAAACCAAAGCTTAAACTCGATTACACTCACTGATCCAAACACTCTCATATGAACTGAGAGCTATACCAATGACTGCTATCCTCAACCTTAACCTATTCTAAAAGCTTAATATGACTATAACTACTAAATAAATCATCTAATCCTACGAATTAACATATGACCACAAGCATTGAAGCAATCATGAATTAAAATTGAAACAGAAATGGACTCAAGAACTTACATGATTACGCTAAAGTAACAAGCTACTGAAATCAATGGAATAGTACAATACCCACTTTCCAACCCATTTTGACTAACTAAACCCATTTCTAACTCGCATCATCAAATATCATGACCAAATCCAAATCGACCATAGATTGACTTTTGTTGACCAAACATGAAAATTGCTTGAATCTATTTTATAAGCTTACTAAAAGCTATATGAAGCTTAAATAAGCTTTTTTAAGTTAAGAATAAGCTACTTGGAGCTTGAGTACAAAAGCTTGAATCTGAATTTATTAACAGTGGATATAAAAACATCAAACTTAAATGAAACCTTGAATTAATACTTGAAATGAGTTACAATGACTAAATGGCTTAGGTTTAATACAATAAAGCTTAAGATTACATTTTAAAACACTAATTGAGATAATTTAGTAAAAAAACGACATACAAGGAAATTTAAAACTAACTACTGCCTTTCTCTCCTTCTCTTTCTTCTTTTTTATACACCAAGATTGCTTCCACTCGAGTTCTGATCAAATCCCACTAGCTTTTAGGACCATTGGCTGACTTGAGACAATATAGGCCGTTTGATCACTTTTGGCGGGAAAAGGATATATTGACCTTTGTGGACTGATATTGCAACTGGGGGGTGGTGGAGGGTAGGTGTGATGATGATGGAGTAGGGTTGAAGGGGATAAGGTGAGGTGATGTGAGATGTATTGCAGTCAAGTGGGAGGAAGGAGATAAGGCAGTGGGAGGGAAAGGGAGGTTTGACCGGGGTTTGACTTGGGGTCCAAAAAGGGGGGTCAAGGTGTAATGGCAGGGGTCAAGTGGCTTATGGCAGGGGTCAAAATGGTTTATGGCTTGTTTATTAATACAAGAACCAAACTGCAATTCTTCCAAACTTGAGGACCATTCTTGCCAATTTCTCAAAGTTGTTTCAAGGGTCACTTTGACAAGTTTCAATAGTACAAGGACCATTGTTGACATTTTCAAACTTCTAAGGACCATTTATGACAATTTTCAAAGTTTAGGGACCTAAGTTGTAATTTTGTAATTTTAAATCTCAAGGACCAATTTTGACAACTCATGAATCCTAGGGACTTGAAATGATATTTTCTTTATTTTGTTTTACCGGGACTGTTTTGACAACTTTTGAAACTTGGGGACTAAAGCGCCAATTATGCAAACTTGATACGTTTTACCATATTTTGATATTTTGCATTTAAAACACATAAAACACTTATTTGTGATATTTTTATCATTTGATGCATTTACGAGTGTTTTCGGATGTTTTGCGGTTTAAATGGTACAAAATGATGAGTATTTAGACACTCATCGGTATCTATAGAGTTTGTTAGATCTCAACGAACTTAGGCGATCACTTGACGAAGGGACTGGCTAGAGACTACATTATAAAGTCTGCTAAAGGGATGGGTTTAAGTCCAACTTAGTCATCGAATGCTAGGACACCCAACTCCTCACGAGGAAACTTAGGAGCCGAGTTCAATGTGGAAAGTCGAACATTCGATGGATTGGAGCACATGTTTATTTTACATCCCAAGGTTGTGCTCGAACTCTTGAAAGGAGGATGAAGTCTTTACTTCTTAATGGTTAACTTATCTTTGAAAAAGTGCTTGGCGGGAGCATGAATAAAGAGGAACCACCTATGTAAATGTTGAAGTTTTGCCGCTTGTGAAGCTTTTGGACTTTAGCTTTTACAACATTTATGAATTTGGATATGGACACATGGCTTGTATAGTGTCGGGAGCTTTTAAGTGTTTGAAAACTTGTGTGTAGTTATCTTGGTATTGAATGGGTTGAAGGGTTCAATTCTTAGAACACCTCGATTCTCGAATATTTGAACGTGTAATTACTAAGATGGAAATTCAATCCTCGGGACATTTTCGTTTATGCACATGTTTTGCTTGATGTTTATTTTTCATGCAAAGGGAGTGAACTAAATTTGGGAGGATTGTTGGAAAATTTAGTGCACTTGTGGGATGGTTCACACCTTGTAATGGGTTGGGAGGTACGGAGTGTACACCCATAAGGTCCATGAACACCTGACTCTAATAGTGGTATGTGTTGGTAGTGCTTGGTGAAAGTCTTGTTGTGGTTAACACCGATTATCGGTGTTTCCAGCGGCAAGATGCCAACGGGATCGGTGCTTCCATTGAAGTGGTGTTTCCACCGAAGTGGTATCTCACCGAAGTTGTGTTTACATCAAGCGATGGCGTTTCCAGCTGAAGCGGTGTAACCACCGAAAGCACTATGAAATCTTGATATAAGTCATCGATAAATGACGATTACAAGCGCATCATTATGACCACGTTTAATTGGTCATGTAACCACTAACGGCTATAATGGGGATAATTATGAGGCTATTAATGGGCGATTAATACTCATAATTCCATTGGAGCGGTCAAGAGTAACCTCCTATAAATAGGAGATACGAACATGCATGAAAAACACACGAAAACACTAAACACTTATAAGCGCAAGGGTTAAAGAATTGTGCCTAATTCTCTAAGCGCATTTGGTCTTATCCCAAGTAGATATTCGTGAAACCCGGGCATTAGGGTCGAATAGTTTACTTTGGAAAGTGATCACACGATTCAAGTGATATCCGGTAACCACCGGTGGTATCTCATCTCACGACCATTGTTTGTTTCTCTTTGAAGCAGTTGATCGTTCTTGAAGTTGATTATCTACACCGATTTGGGACGAATAACCACCAACACATACTAGACTCATAGTATTTTAATAGGTTCCTGACTATAAGTTGAACATTGGGATATGAATATCACATCGTAATACCTTGTATAACTCTAGATACAATAATATTTGTAATAAATAAAAAATAATAAAAAAATAAAAATAAATCCCCTCAGCAACCATACTTATGGCTTTGCTGTCCGTATTTCATTTTAACGATTTTTGACACTGTAGTTAGTCTCATTGTCACCAAAATGATACTTAATTCCTAGCTAACGAAAATGTGAAGATTTTGACATAAAAATAGCTTCTTAATTCCTGAAAATGCTCAAGTTAGGATTTTATTAGCAAAACCGATATAATCATCAAAATACTAAATAGTAATAGTTTTCTGAATGCGAGTTTCTATAAAGCACCGGATAAGCAAAACATTTCAATGAATTTCCCACAATGGGTTTAACAATTAAGTGTACTAAAAATCATGCAAAATATGTAATACATATTTGTCGGCATGAATTTCAAGAAACGAAGAAAATCCACTTGCTAAAATTTCCATGTACTCTTTTAAACCCATTGTTGTGGATAACTGATGAGATGTTTTCTGTAAATCTTATTAAGAAAAGAAGTGCGTATCCATATTCAAGTGGTGTTCAACATGTTTATTAACAAAAAAGTACGTATCTGTAATACCTTGAGTTGCAAGTGGTGAGGGATGTTTATTTCATTCTTGGTGCGCATCCTATCTGTATATGATGGTTAGTGTACTCTTGAGTCTTGATAATAATGTTTGAATTTATTAACCTCTAAGGCGTTTACTTGAGGTACCGAAATAGGTGAGTTTGGATAATGTGTTGAGTTGGACAGACTTTTTTCGTTATTGTAGTATGCGTTTGAGCTATTTCGGACAATCTCCATTACTGCTCTTCAAACCACGAACCACGGGTTCAATGATTGTTTCATCGTCTGATCATTTCGCAATCCCCTGCTTGTGACTACAACAAAAATATCACCAAAAAATAAGCAATATAAAAAATAGATATACATAAGGAACATGCAATACTGATGTTGATTATGTAGGCTTAAGGCTAATAAATCATACTTAATTTAAATGTATATCATTTGAGCCGTTCAAGGTCAACCCAAGTATCCATTTTAACTCGTTCCAATAATTACCCAATGTGACCCAAACCTCCTTTGATCCATTTACTTTTAAGCTATAAAATGTTCATATTTACTCTAGAAATATATTAATAACCTAAAGGATGTTTGGATAAGCTTACTTTGTGGTGCATTAATTACTTTATGAACTTTTGAAAAGGGCCAAAAAGTGCCAGCAGAAATGAAACCAGACCCGGCCCGTTTTCATTTGGAATCATTACCCCACTCACCGACCCACCGCATTTAGTACAAAACTGATTGAATAGCTAACTTAGCTTGACAACCGTTTCACTGAACCAGGAGATGAGACCATATTTGTTAAGGTAACCACCCATTGAAATGAGGGCAGCGAACCATGTAAGGGTATCCCATGCAACAGCTTCACCTAAGCACTCCTTCCATGTCACGACTCCAGTTATAAGAAGAACAGACAATCCAAGGATAGCAGCTGTAACAGCTGTTGGAAAAATTGGTCATAAGGTGGGTTTGAATGACAATTGATGGTCATCAAATGCACTAATGGGTATTAACACAAAAAAGTTAATATGTGGTCATATGTAACGGCCGAATTAATTTTGTGTTCATGAGCCATTAGTATGATTAATTAGTTGACCGTTTTTCTTGACATCCTTTCCCTATAAGTTGAGAGCTCTCCTCTCATTTCAATACACAGAAAAATACACAACTCATCATTCCTCTCCTTTTGTGTTACCATTCATATTTCTTGTGTATCCGGTTTGTAATAGAGGGAAGGCACGGTTTTGGTTCGCCTTGATAACTCGTTTGTGCTAACGGGGTTTATCGTTGTTGTTGTATCCTGGAAGATAGACGTTCATGATTCTCAAACACCGTGGAGAGGACGAATCTGTCTTAAGGAAACTGTGAGCATCACATGCCTCAACATTTTCCTTATTTTTGTTCTTTGAGTCTATACACGCAAAAGGTTTACGGTATCATTCTCTACACTTTTATGTTTTCATGTTACGGTTTATTTGTCTCTTATAGCAATACACCTAATATATGCAACAATCTTAAGACAGAGTCCTCGTATTGCTATAGAGGTAGAACTAACGTAACATAATATATTGGTATTGTTTTGTATATAAAACTACTACTATACGTTTTAATTTGTTGTCAAACAATTAGTAGTATGTAACTTGGATGGAAGATATTGGGTGTTTAACAGACAAATAGTGTGTTTACTTAGCTGGGTTGTTGATATAAGAAATAATACAAACAGAGTTAATTTAGAACATGTTTTGAAAACATTCGGCTAATATTTCCCAGTTGTATAAAAGATAAACTGTTTCTTTTTCTTTGGCGTTTGAGTAACTGGATGTGAAATTTTTTCGAATCTTTGGCATAAATTCTTCAAAGTCGAGAAAATCTATGTAGATTATTTTATTGGTGGGACACTTTGATTTGATTCTTTCTGAATATTTAATGTGTGTGATTGTTTTAGTTCAAGACAATAATAAGGTATATTCGGTGGTGGATATGTAAATTGCGTTGTCATTTTGAAAGGAATCTCCTATGTTATATGTTTGGTTGCAACTGATCTTAATATAGAAAAGATGTATTCTCAATGTCACTGAGTTTGCATATTTGGTTTGGAAAGTAATATGGAATATGTACTTTGGTAAGTCATAGATGATTTGTGTAATTATGTGAACACTTAATACGTCTTCCGTATATTCCCAAGGGTCACTTTGTTATTTTCATTGGATCATTGCTTTGTTAACCTTTAACTTATATAATCATTTAAAGTCGTTCCGTTGTTTTGTGGAAGAAAACAAGGCTATTGTTTTGTCAAAGAAAACTACGGAGTAAATGTTTTCCATCACTGTTATTTATGAGATTTAATTGCATTGATGATTACCAATAAATGAAAAGTCATTTATTTAGTGAGAAAATATGTGAATGATTTGTGGTTCTTCTAGTATCTATGTAGCAAGGGAAATAACTGGTGTGATTTTCAAGTTTGTATGTGAATCCAACTTGCTTCATATAGTACAAATGCATGTGAAGTAGTATGTAACATGAAAGAGCCTTTGGTTTGCAAGGTTTTGTTATTATTATTACACTATAGTGTAAAATGTAAACAACATAACTACTCAAGATGCTTTGAAACTGCTAAGAGGGTCTTTGATTTCATTAAAGGAGATAACGCTAGTATTTCTTTTGTGATTTTTTCTTATGATGCTCATTTGAGTAACTAGCATTTAATTCATGCCTTGATGTTGGGTATAATAAACTCATTCATTTGGAATGTGTTTTTGGTGCTATTTGGACTCCAAAGCATTTGTTGTCACGGCTCCACCGTCGTGGAAAAAAAAGCATTTATTTCTTATTATTATTATTTTCATAATAAATGAATACTAGAACCCAACTTTTTACGTTATGTGGCTAAGACATTAAACTGGATTTGTAGAAAGTTTGAGCTTAAATTGATAAGCCATTCAATTTCTATTTTGATATAGAAATTCATTTTGGACAAGTTGATGTCTCATGTGCATTGTTGCGAGAAAATGTGTTTTTCTCATACTAAACAAATTGAGTTTTGCACCAATTTTTTTTCTTTTTACAGTGATTATGTAAATATCTTAAACTTGATTTTTTTTTAAAAAAAAAAAAAAAAAAGAGCATAAACGGAAGAATCATTTGATCGCACTTTGTATTTTAATACACCAATTTTTTGTCTTGTTTAGAGGCATACATTTGATTTGTTTAGTACAACATTTTTTGGTTGTTATAATACAAAATTACCTGATATTTTGTATAATGTTCAACGCAAAATTGTTTGTTTCATTTGGTGCAAAATATTTGTGCCAAAGTAGTGCCTATTTAAAGTTGTTTGGTGCGGTTTGTAAAACTAATTTTGTAACATGAGAATATACAAGTCACTCGATTTTGTATCGAGTATTGGAAGTTGGATGTTTCAAATATTACATTGTGAATATTGTTGCGAATAATCAAACTACTTGTTATTCTAGAAAGATGAAAATCGTCAAGACTTGTTATAACTCATATTGCTAATAATCGAGCGGTTTGTCATATGTAAGAAATGACTATGTGTTGAATATAACCGTGTCATCCAATGTGAGCTAGGACATTGTGAAATGTCTTTTTCTTCAAGAAATTATTTTAAGATTCTATAGTGGGTCGGTTGTGGTTAACTTCAAATTCTTGAACACACATATAGATGACAATTCTTCAATCGACAATGAACCTAATAGTAGGAATGATGAGTTCTTGGTATTGCTTCGGTTCGAATTATGTTGGTTTATGTAACTAACTTGAAGAGGTTAACACTAGGTTTGAGAATACTTTGTATGGGTATTTCCTTGGTAAACGCCTTGCTTTTCTGTTGTTGATTACTTTGTACGCAATGTGTGTTTGGTATACAAAAGGTAATTGTCATCCATTATTCTTAAACCATGGACAGTGATGTGAGCTATTATCCATTGCATGATTGATGTGAAGTCGGATGAGCTTCTTGCTAGGTTGGACATATTTTGATTGTGTAAAATGATTACACATTGATTTTATGTGATTATAATCACATAATAAATTGTGATAATCATATAATGATAAATGATTAAATGTGATTATATATAATCACAAGTGAATTGGAATGACATGTTATAAGTGTAGGACTTACATTACAAGATATAACTTATGGGATCCTCTATGCTAAAACATGTGTAGTTTAAGATGGTGATTTGTCTAAAGAAGAATGTTAGTAGATGAAGCTATGAGTAATCATAATGATGCATCTTAATCGTGATGCATCTTCACGCTTGATTCCTTGGTCTATAGCATGCTAGATTTGGGCCGATAATTATGATACGGAAAATAATTAACTTAAGACATTCAAAAAGTTTGCATACACTAGTATGAAACTTGTGAAGTGACAAATTACTAAGGATCTTGATGTCATATCCATGTGAGAAAAAATCTTATAAACAAGATTAATACATTGAAAGAGAGAACCTTTCTAGAAAATTCTTGAGATAAATTCCATGTGGGGGATTCCGGCCTAGCTAGAGTTCAAAAGAACGTCAACAAACATGAAGTTCTTGCCTAGTTGGAATACTCAAGAATTACCTAGAGCATGATATATTTAGAGTTGCACGAAACTCAAATTTGTACAAACATATTATGTCGATACGACAACTACTCTCAGCATGGGTTATCCCTATTGACAATATGAAGTCATAGAATAGCTTTGCGGATCCGCTTGTGAAAAGCTAAATGTGAGAGTTAGTTAGCAAGTCGTGAAGAGGAATGTGACTAAAGCTCTTGAAAAGTTTATATGAAGGAAAACCTAACCCAGCTGACTGGAGATCCCAAGATCTGGGTTCAATAGGACAACCTACTTGTATAAACGGAGGTCACTGTGGGGGAGTAATAAACTCCACATTTATTTAAGGGAGTTAGCAAACTTCCTAGTCCATTCCTATAACGGTGACAATATAAGGTTAAGCATATGGCTTTTAATGATTAATCGAGAATCACCAATGTGAGAGAAGTGGGTCGTTTCTAAGGGAATTGTGGGGCGCAATTCTTAACGACTCTCAGAAACCAGGCTAATGTTCATGACCATAACGAACATAACTATGAGAACCAAAAAGTGTCAAGGAGATATCGTGTGAATATATATTGTCGTCTCCACTAACAAAGAGACAGTTCAAAGACATCAAGTTCTCTTGGTTGCTAGGAGTCTAAGTATATTTCACAAGGAAGGTTCAAAGGGTAACACCTACATCCTTTGCAAATATCAACGCAAAACTCTATTACAACATTGATTCGTTGGATTTTGTTTCCTTTTATCAATTTCATTCATGTGGGGATTGTTGGAAAAATTGGTCATAAGGTGGGTTTGAATGACAATTGATGGTCATCAAATGCACTAATGGGTATTAACACAAAAAGTTAATATGTGGTCATATGTAACGGCGAATTAATTTTGTGTTCATGAGCCATTAGTATGATTAATTAGTTGACCGTTTTCTTGACATCCTTTCCTATAAGTTGAGAGCTCTCTCATTTCAATACACGAAAAATACACAACTCATCACTCCTCTCCTTTTGTGTTACCATTCATATTTCTTGTGTATCCGGTTTGTAATAGAGGGAAGGCACGGTTTTGGTTCGCCTTGATAACTCGTTTGTGCTAACGGGGTTATCCGTTGTTGTTGTATCCTGGGAGATAGACGTTCATGATTCTCAAGCACCGTGGAGAGGACGAATCTGTCTTAAGGAAACTGTGAGCATCACAGGCCTCAACATTTTCCTTATTTTTGTTCTTTGAGTCTATACACGCAAAAGGTTTACGGTATCATTCTCTACACTTTTATGTTTTCATGTTACGGTTTATTTGTCTCTTATAGCAATACACCTAATATATGCAACAACAACATCAATACCAAGCATCCCTCCAAATACCCACATACCAACCTGATTTGATGATCCAAATGACAAGGTGAGACACTTCTATTCATATATTCATAACTTAAAAGCATATTATGAAACTTCAAAATTCAAGAAAAATGTTTCTCAAGACACTTTCTTCTGGGATACGTAATATTACGTTTACGTTTTTGAGATAAATGCAGCTAAAGAACTTCAATAATCTATATTTGCTGCCACTTGAGCTAGGTAGTTTACTCTATGATGTATGACATTTTTATCCCCAAGCTTGAAGCAATTTATTAATTTATTTATTTTTTATCTACACCTTAATATAGTATTATGTGAATCATTTAATTGGTATGTTTGCAGTTGCTATTTTCTAAAAAAAATCCATCATCATATATCATTATATCACATGAAACCTCTCTCAAAAAGATGCTTTGCGCTACTGTTCGGTCAAGCACAAATGCACTTTTCGTTCAAGTTACTCTAATATATGTTAAACAAAGCCAAACAATTAACAAACAAACAAAACTAATAGCTTACTGGTAAACATCCCATCTTCAAAGCCTGGTATAACAATAATAAAATTATACTATAATAGTTAGAACAACAGATTAGCGGACATATTGTCGACGCTCTTAAAAGCACTTTACCTTGTTGATGCTAAGCCATTGACGCCACATCCCGCATGATATATATGTTTGAAGGAAGAGTGATATGGCGTTCACGTCGTTTGTATTCCATCCGCAGATCCACACTGCTAAATCCCATTTGTAATGGTATTAGAACTGGTCGATAACAAAAGGTGAGCATATAACATTTTGCTTAAGTTACCTTTTAATCATGATTGATTAATTGTTTAAAGTTTATATACCTTACACCATTCCTATATGGATTGGTCAATATAGTAATGTATTTAAAAAGGACTTTATGAACACTTATTAATTACCTCTCACGTTTTGATTTTTTCCGCCAGAAGAAACTGCACTTGTATTTCAAAACAAGGAGCGATGAAATGGCATCCTGTGATTGAAATCAAATAACTTGTATCAATAACCTTGTTCAAAGAACTATCGCCCTATAGATGTTTCAGCATATAAGCAAACACATGGAAAAAACAAATGTGATCAGGAAGACAAGAAATAACAAACCTCATAAGTTGGTACACAAGTATTTCAATTTGAAACCATAAACAACATTTTTCCAAAAAGAAATTCATTCAGAACTTTTATCAAACACTTGGTATGCAAAAATAATATCAAAAAATCAAAATCAATAAAAAGCATATGAAACTAATTTATAATTAATCATACCTTAAAATGATCGGTGAACATAATTTGATTCAATCAAAAACATAATGAGACGCCTCTTTTTTTTTTTTTCTGAATTGATTTTGCTGATAGTGGTGCCAAGCCGATACCTCCGGTCAAAGCATGTGAGATTTATTGATGTGGGTTTAAAAGGTAATGAATCCAGACTTGTTTTAGAATTAAGATTGATGTTTCTTGGGGACCGATTATGTAGGTTAATTTTTGGGGGATATGTTTCTGAATTGATTGTGCAGCGCTGAAGATCAGGGAAGGAAATCGGCTTGTGAGGGCGTGTGTTTTTGGTGGAGAAAAGCTGGAAAGCGTGTATGGATGAAATATGTGGCATTGTCAGCTAATTAAATTCTGCAAGCATGGCATTTAAGGGTGCCAAGTGGCATTAATGACTTGACAAGTTCATATAATATATATGTGGGGAGATTTAAGACTATTTTATAATTAGCAAAGCTTAAAACTTTAGACTTCTAAACTTGCTTGTTATGAAAGAATCTTAAAACTTGATCAATACTTAGCCTCAAAACTTGTAACCGTCATATTAATGATCATATAAGTGATTTAATAAGAAAAAAAAAATGTGTAAGCACCATATCAATACTTGTAACATATAAAACTGAACAAAAGTTATTAATATACACTAAAATATCAGTTATGAAATCTTAATTTAAAAAGAACTTATGGTTTATGAAAGAATAAAAAAAAAGCTTTAACACAAACTACTACAATAAAACTCAAAGATAAACGTCTAACCACAATAGATTCAAAATACAGGGGTTCTTCCGGCCCTGAACCTACCCCGCACCTCTTCCGGTTAGAAAACGTCTAACCAAATAACATTTCTTCAGTAGTAAAATATAGACACAAGTACATGTTGTCGCGTTCGCACGGATCTACGCTAAGATCACTAAAAGTGTAAAAGAAGTGTTAAAAAGTATAGGTAAAAGTTCAATAGGTAAAAGTATATTTATGGCGACATAAAAAAAAATGTGAGTACATAGTTTTCACATATTTGTGACACATTTCGTCTATAAAAATGTTAAAAAAGTGTTACAGTATTAAAAGATTAATTTAATAACCTTTTCTTTTTTACTAGGGCCTCTGTCATTAAATGTACATCTTGTTGCAGTGAGATGTTGTTTACGGAGTATGTTATATTTTCAAAGTAATACATTTGCAAGTTAAAAACCATTTTAGTTTTTACCATAACTGTAAATAAAGGAAGTTTCCAGTACCCTGCAGAAGTCAATATAGTACGTCTTTTATTATTAATATAATAGAACTATGCAAAGACATATATATACATGCTCATACACAACCACATATCTCACCTACAAAACACACACTAATAAACACATTTATACCGCCACCAGCTACCTCACTCCTTCTTTCATTATTGACTATAGACTACCAGCAGTCCACCACCACTCACTGTGTATTTGTCTATTCGGATCTCGTGAGAAGTACTAGCTATCTCCTTCGCATCATTTTGCAACCCAAACCTCGCCCTCTTTTACTTCACTTTTTTAGAAACATGATGTTTTCACCTGACGACTTTGCCCACCTCAAAATCCCCCTTGAAAGTATAAGATCCGCCACCAACAACTTCGATGAAGAAAATGTCATTGCAGAAGGTGGATTTGGAAAAAATTACGAGGGACAGCTCTTGTGGTCCGGTGAGCTGATTGAAATCGATGCTCTAAGGCTAAATGAAGAATGGGATGTAGAAGATGAACAAGAGTTTTGGATGGAGATTTCAATGCTTTCTAGTCTCAAGCATAAAAATCTGGTTTCTCTTGTTGGGTTTTGTGACGAGAATGATGAGAAGATCATCATTATCAAGCTTGAGACCAGATTAAGTCTCAGCAACTATCTTAGTGACCCGATGTTGTTGACATGGGTGCGAAGATTACAAATATGTGTCGGTGTTGCTCATGCACTGAGCTACATTCATTATGATGAGGCACGCGAATTTAGCGTTATACATCGTAACATCCACAGTGGGATAATTCTATTAAATGATAATTTGGAGCCCAAGTTATCTCGATTTAGACTTTCCATGAAGATCAAAGCATCTGAAAGGCACAATTGTTTCAATACTGATAAAGTATGGGGTATTGGGATGGGTATACAGACCCAACATATATAGAGACTAAAAGGCGAACCACAAGTCGGATATGTACTCCTTTGGGATAGTAATGTTTGAACTACTGTGTGGTAGGGAAGCAGACGACGACCAAGAAAATAAGTACTTGGCTTCGTTGGCCGTTGCCCGTTATAGGGAGAAAAAACTCAATGAAATAATTGATTGGGATTTATGGAGTCAAATGGACTCTCAATCATTTAACATTTTTGCGGAAATAGCATATGACTGCTTGAATGAAGAACGATCGGCACGCCCAAACATTGATGAAATTGTCACCAGACTTGAGAAAGCGTTAGAACTTCAACTGGAGCATCATAATGCGGTAAGACGGTTTTTCTCTTCCATCTTTCTATCATAATCAGTACAACTCTATATAACTATATTTGTTTGAGTATGACAAAGAAAAATTATGGACTCATTTTTGTTTAATTGTTGTGAGTCAAATTATATGAAATTTGAATTATTAATGTAATGTGTTTAGTTATTAATGAAATTTTAGTTTTAGTGTTTAAAAAAAGAAAATGAAAAAAAGAAAGAAAAGAAGTTGGTGGTGAAATTGGTTTTTTATTACAATAAGTTGATGGTAAAGTCGGTTGTAGAGATAAAAACAAGATGATGGCGATAAATTTTATCTTGGGTGTCATTATCGCCTAGCCTTAGTATATATAAACTCTAAACAGTTGCTAATCTTCAAAAGGGTATCATAACTACAAATAATGTATATTTCGAGTTATAGAATGAACGTTTCGCAACCAATTTATAAATCTCAAACTTGAATCGACATAATAAGTGAAATGTTAGCATAATAACTCATGTTAAGAAGTTTTAAGAGCACGGGGTTTTTGATGGGTTCGAAGAAACTTTGCTAGGGGTGTTTGAGAGTGTATAGTTAATGTGGTTTCAAATTGTATATATCATTAACAAACATACGTAATAATCTTCTATTCAAAAACAACTTTTGTAATTAGTATATATCCAAAATATTGTAATCAGTTTACTTCAAAATGGCACAATAAAACGACCTCTTACTCTTTTGAAAAAACAGACAAAAACAAATCTCTTATTCTCCATGCAAACATTGCTTTTGGCAAAGGTAAGTCCCATCTCCTGTTAAATTCAAAATGAATTAGGACACCAAATTTTTGGCAAAACAATGTGAAATAAAATTACTACATAAAATATATGTGTTCAAATGAAAAAATAAGGACATACTTGGGCTGATTTTCTGGGCCTGAAATAGCCAGATTGTGCTTGGGCTGAGGAAAGAGTTGAAAATGCGACCTCCCTAAAACTATACTATAAAACCAGTTGGCCTTAACCTGGAAATTTGATAAGTTATGCAAAACCAAATATAAAACCAAACATTAGTGCAAATTTTACCCTTTAATGTATAATTTATAAATATTAATCAATGGTTGTTGTTGATATCGAATATTAAAAAAAAAAATAGTTATATAAAAATAATAATGGACCTGCAAAACTTATAGATCACTATATACAAGGATTAATTCAAGAAAAGAGGATGATCTGTGGACACAGTTTTTTGTAACTCATGTTTTTTATTGATAAACAGATAATGTCTTCGCGCATTAACGACCTTGCTCACTTAAAAATCCCCCTTGAAAGTATACTATCAGCCACCAAGAACTTTGATGACAAAAAAGTTGTCTTCAGAGGTGGATATGAAAAGACATACAATGGACAGCTCTTTTGGTCCGATGAGTTGATTTCTATTACTGCTCGGAGGTTTAATGAAGGACGCAAGGATAGAGATGAAAAGTTTTGGACTGAGGTTTCGACGCTTTCTAGTCTCAAGCACCAAAATCTGGTTTCATTAGTTGGCTTTTGTGATGAAAATGGTGAAAAGATCATCATAACCAGGCGTGAGATAAAGGGAAGTCTCAGCAACTATCTAAGTGATGCTACGTTGTTGACATGGGTGCAAAGATTGAAGATATCAGTCGGTCTTGCGCATGCGTTGAGCTACATTCATTATGACGAGCCACGCGATTTTAGCGTAATACATCGAAACATCAGCAGTGACACAGTTTTATTAAATGAAAACTTCGATCCCAAGTTAACTAGCTTTGAAAAGTCAATGAAAATTGAAGCATCTCAAAGGCACCATTCTTTCCATAATAGTATGGTATGGAGTACAAATGGGTATGCAGACCCAACTTACGAAAAGACTAAAAGTGTGAACCACAAGACCGACATGTACTCCTTTGGGATAGTATTGTTTGAACTACTTTGTGGTAGGAGAGCAGTAATCGCCAATGACACTAACAAGTATTTGGCTCCAGCGGCCATTCTCCATTACAAAGAGAAAAAACTTGATAAAATAATTGATTGGGAGTTATGGAAACAGATGGATCCACAATCATTCAACGTTTCGCGAGACAGCGTATGAATGCTTGAATGAAGAACAATCTCAACGCCCAAGTATAGATGAGATTGTCACACGACTTGAAAAAGCGTTAGAACTCGCACGTGAAAACAGGCCTGTAAGACTTCTTTTCTCTCATTCATCTTTCTATAGCCTATATTTGTTTCGGTATATACACCTTTCACTGTTTCATCTTTCTAACACAATAATTAATAGCCTTTGATATTATGTCTTCCGTTGCTGGACCTCACTAAATATTTACCCCCACTATGCAATTCTAACAACTCAAGTTAAGATATGACCAAAGAGACCATATTTGCTCTGTTATTTTAAGAAGAATGTGGCAGGCGTTTGGCCTATTGAATTAGCAATTTGGTGTAGAAACAAGAATATTTTGATTTCAAGTTTCGGCTGTGATAAAGTGTATTAAAGTGTTGTGTATCACACTATCACTTGAGACTATTTTACTTTCAAAAAACAATGTCAGAAGTTTTGCAATAGCTACTATTTTGACAATACATTTTGAGTATCCTAATCTATATAAAATACTGCAAAGAAATTCTGATAGAAAAGACATGTCGATTCAATAAACCTAAATAACTATGAATGCTGACAAGATAATATCTTAAAGGCTGCAAAGGTTATAAAGTTGGCTTCAAGAAAAAGTCAGTCAACCTAATTTGTATTAGTTAGTGCTTGATCACTTGAATATATTACTAATTCGTGAAGTTGAATTTTGCAATGCTAACATTTTCATGTTAGGATAACGGGCTAACAGTAATTATTGCTAACTAAGTCAACCTATTTCATTTTATAATTCGTTTTGAATTATTTGTTTGATTGCTAAGAAAATTCAAATACGTTATAATTTGATTAATTAAATAAACGTCAGTAAAATAACTTATGTAGGAAAAAAACAACTTTATTGTTTAATTCAATTATCAATGGGTTCTATAATTTAAAAAGATGATTAAAAGAAGGACCATGGAGGTCGCTTATATACATAATAATGATAATGATGATGCATCTCACATCCTTTTGTAACCTAAACTCTGTTTTTGTGATAGATACACTCTTCGCCCAACCACCTTGCTCACCTAAGAATTCCCTTTGAAGATATAGAATCCGCCACCAACTACTTTGCTAAAAATAATGTCATCGGAGAAGGTGGATTTGGAAAGAGATACAAGGGACAGCTCTTGTGGTCGGGTGAGTCGATAGATATAACTGCTCGGAGGCTAATTAATAAAGAATGGGATGAAAAAGAACAACAGTTTTGGACTGAGATTTCGATGCTATCTAGTCTCAAGCATAAGAATGTTGTTTCTATTGTTGGGTTTTGTAATGAAGTTGGTGCGAGACCATCATTTACAAAGACGAGTCCGAAATGAAGGCTCGACAACTATCTAAGTGACCCGATCTTGTTGACATGGGTGAAAAGATTGAAGATATCTGTTTGTGTTGCGCATGCATTGAGTTACATTCATTACGATGAGCCACGCGATTTTAGCGTTATACACCGGAACATCAGCAGTTACACAATTCTATTAAATGATGATTGGGAACCCAAGTTATTTGAATTTCAGCATTCCATGAAGATTAAAGCATCTGAAAGGCACCATTCTTTCCATACTGATTCAGTTTGGTGTACGAAAGGGTATACAGACCCAACATGTCTAGAGACAAAAAGTGTGAGCCACAAGTCAGATATCTACTCCTTAGGGATATTGCTATTTGAACTATTGTGTGGTAGGAAATCAGTTATTGATGACCATGATAATAAGTATTTGGCTCCAGCGGCCATTTTCCATTATAGAAAGAAAATACTCAATGAGATAATTGACCGGATCTATGGAAACAAATCGATCCGCAATCATTCAACGTTTTCATAGAAATAGCATATGGCTGCTTGAATAAAGAACAGTTGCAACGCCCAAATATAGGTGAGATTGTTGCAAGACTTGAGAAAGCATTGAACTCCAAATGGCAGGCGAAAATAGGCTTGTAAGTTTTTTTTTTTTTTTTTTTTTTCTTCAAACCTGTATATCATCATAACTATTCTATTCAGAATAACTTATTATTTATGATTAATAATGATAGTCTACTTATTACTGTATTTATGATGCTAAAGGAACACTCAGTAGTTGCGGCCGAAGTTGAAGGTACATCATCCAGTCAAGAGAAGGTAATTTTTTCTTATAACTCTTTTTGTAAGTCACACATCGAAATTTTAAAAAAGAATTGAGATTCTCCTTATAAGTATTTTCCAACTATTGTTCTAACATCTAGCTATTCTTGAGTGTAATACACCACACCAGACCCTCTTTTTTAAGTATCTCCCAACATTTTTCTCTTTGATAAAGTTTTATAATGGAGTAATTTACCTCAGTTTAGTGTTTCACCCTATGAATTTGCACACTTTGTAATGGCGCCTTGTTCGATACATATAGGGATCAGTGACCTCCGCCTTTACAGGCGTTGAATCCCATGTCAGCAAAAGACAATGTCGCCCTCAAAGATCTTTCTCAGTCAAAGCTCAGCTTACAAGATATAATATCCGCAACCAACGGATTTGCTCATGAAAATGTCATTAAAGAATTTGGGTTTGGAAAGATTTACAAAGGCCGTCTCTTGCATTCCAAACAGTTCATCGATATTATTGCAAAGTGGTTCTCTTCTAAATTTGTAAATGATAAGAGAAAAGAATTTTGGACGGAGATTTCTATGCTTTCAAGTCTCAAACATAAGAATCTAGTGTCTCTTATTGGCTTCAATGATCTTAAGAATAGCAACTTTATCATATACAAGAAGGAGGCCAACGAAAGTCTAGACAAATGTCTAAATGACCAGACCCTCACATGGATGCAAAGGTTGAAGATATGTCTTGGTGTCGCAAATGCATTGAGCTACATCCACTATGACGTTGGACGCGATTTTAGTGTCATACATTGCAACATCAGGAGCTCAAAAATCTTACTTGATGACAAATTGGAACCCAAGCTATCTGGGTTTGAACTTTCACTGAAAAATACAGTAGCTCGGAGGCACCGTCTTCTTCTTACTCATGATATTATTGAAAATGTCTACATGGACCCAAAATATAAAAAGACCGTGGTGTGACCCACAAGTCGATGTGTATTCATTTGGTGTTGTACTATTTGAAGTTTTGTGCGGAAGGAGAGTAGATGAAGATGAGTTGGGAGAGGGGTTATTAAGTAAATTGGCCAAATTTAGTTTGGATGATTTGATCAATCCGGGTTCACAAAAACGGATGGATCCGGAAGCATTCAAAATCTTCTCAGAAACAACATTTTACTGCTTACAAGAGGAACGGGCAAAGCGTCCGTATATAGATCAGGTTGTCAATAAACTTGAGAAAGCTTTGCAACTCCAGTGGAAACATGAAAATCCAGTTGACATTACATCATCCAATCGTTTGAAGGTAATTAATTTCCTTAAACTTTTGATTTGAGGCCGATTATCCTAATTAATAAAAAGCTAGAGTTACTAATATTACTAGTGATGTTGCAATATATGACAGTATTCACACTATGGCCCACTTTATTTTTCTTAAGTATTTTTATAGTTTCGTTATTCAGGCAACCACAAATCCAATGTAATTCTTTTTGACTTTTATCTAGAAATGGCTAATATCTTTACAAAAGTCATCCAAGAAAGGAAACCAATAACAGCATATTATGATCTTGTCACTTGTCTATACCCAATAACAAACTAATATGCTTAAACTTGGGCTTTAGGTTTAGTTTTAGGGATGACAACCAAAATTAATTATGACAGTTTCTTAAAACATATCAACTTTTTCTTTGGACGTTCTCATTTTTATAAATGTTAGTCAATTATAATTTATTCTTTAATTTGACTATGATCGTTACTAACATTAATGTGGTGTTGCATACCTCCATAAAGTTACAGGAGAAGAATTTGGAACACTTGAAGATTGGACTAGATGTTATAAACGAGGCTACCAAGAATTTTGACGACGCATATTGCATCGGGTCAGGCGGATTCGGTAAAGTATACAAAGCAGATCTTGAACATTTCGATAGCAGTAATTCCTTGTCGATAGATGGTGTGAATAAGTGCGATTTACCCAGAAAACGAAGCACGGTAGCCATAAAGCGCATTCACAATCAAGAAGGAGAACAAGGGTTCATTTCAGAAATTGAAACTCTAACTACTTGTAAGCATGATAACATAATCTCTCTTCTTGGCTTTTGTTATGAAGGTAACGGTTCAATGATCCTAGTGTATGAGCATGCTTCGAAAGGAAGTCTTGAAAACTATTTGGGAAACAGTGATGCAATGACCAATCTTACTTGGGTGCAACGTGTAAAAATATGTCTTGGTATTGCACATGGTTTGAATTACATTCACAACAACACAGATCATGGCAAACAAAAGATGATACACCGTGACATCAAAAGCGATAATATTCTATTGGGAGAAAATTGGGAGGCAAAGATTGCGGATTTTGGGCTCTCCAAATTCCACCCAGCGGATCAAGCAGCCAGCACTATCTATACCAATATGATTGCGGGTACATATGTGTATTTGGATCCAGAATATGAGAAGTCTGGCAAGCTAAATAAGAAATCTGACATTTACTCTTTCGGAGTGGTGTTATTAGAGATCTTGACTGGGAGGTTGGCCTATGATTTTGATAAGGGGATTGCACCCATTGCAAGACATCATTTTGAGAAGGAACACTAATGGAAATTGTTGATGACAAGATAAAGGAAGAAACTGATGAACGTATCTTTTCTTTAAGTAAAGGGCCCAATAAAGAGTCTTTGGACGTATTTTCAAAAATTGCTTTTCAATGTATAGCAGAAACTCAAGTCAAACGTCCATCAATAGATGTTGTCATCAACGAACTCAAAAAAGCGTTAAAACTTCAGGTAAGAAATGGATTTAAAATAAACTTTATAATCTCCTCATATTCTTCCTCATAGTATGTGACATTTCATATATATTACTATGTGTAAATTAATACTATTTTAATCCTCAGACTACAACTCGATTTTCCATTTAAGTTTTTTTAGACCTTTACTTCTGTGACTTATTATTTTAACATGAACTTGCAGACTGAGAAACTAAAATGGAAAATAAACATCTAAACGCATTTTAGATGGCAAGTAGGTCATTCCGTTTTTAATTTACCAAATCGACTGACTCTCCAATGATTCACAGGAGAACCACAAGGACAGCCTCAAACTGTCACTCGAAGACATAAAGTTGGCAACGCAAGACTTCAGTCAAGACAATATCATTGGACGGGAGGTTTTGGTAATGTGTACAAAGGAGCTACACACGCTGATGGACATAATATCATTGCTGCAAAGCGGTTGGATAGGAAGTCTGTTGAAGGAGAAGCTGAGTTTATGACAGAGCTGGAAATCCTTATGGAGTATAAACATGTAAATGTCATTGGTCTTGTAGGCTACTGTGATGAAGAGAATGAGAAACTTATTGTTTATGAGTACGCATCCAGGGGAAGTCTTGATAAGTACCTAAGCGATGATAGTCTCACGTGGGTGATGCGGCTTAGAATGTGCATCGATATTGCGACCGGGTTGGAGTTCCTTCATGGAAATGTTTCAAGTCCAGAAATGGTGATACATAGGGACATCAACAGCAGCAATATTCTACTGTTTGATGATTGGAAAGCAAAAATTAGTGATTTTGGGCTTTCCTTAGTATGTCCAACAGGTCAAAACGCAAATTATGTCATCGACAATGTTACAGGCACAATCGGCTATCGTGACCCACTATACTCGAAAACAGGCTTCTTAACCAAAGAATCTGATATATTCTCGCTTGGTGCAGTTTTATTTGACATATTGTGTGGGAAACTATCATCCGAAAAACTAGATGATGAGTATTCTTATTTACCCTTTTTGGCTAAACAACACTATCATGAAGGAAAACTTGAAGATTTAGTATTTGAGGGTATAAAAGAACAAATTGTGCCACAGTCATTTGTAACTTTTACAATGATTGGCCTTCAATGCTTACATCACAGGAGAGAAAGACGACCAACAGCTAAAGAAGTGGTTATACAACTTAAGAAAGCATTGGAATTCCAGGTAATTAGTTTCTGTATTTTGACAAAGTTGGCTGTTAACTATATATCCATTTAAACTCTTAGAAAGTAATTGTATGAAACATGAGTTTACTGATTAATGTATATCCAGGAGGATTATGACATATGGGAGAGCAAATTGCCTAAAGACTATAAAGAAATAATCAAGATATCAAAGTGCCCGGAGATCTATTATGCCAAAAAGAAAGAGGAACTCTACAACATATTTTCTGAAGGAATCCTCCTTCAACAGGACAGAGTGGTAATTAATTCTTTTATATATCTCAATTATTTTGTGTTTCTAGTGTTTCATGCATCTTTCATTTTTTGAGGGACAGTTAAAATCCTTACATGCATTTATACATAATATAAATCGAGTCTGAATTGATTTATGTGGTATAACAGCTGCTGTCATTCGATGGTAAACGAGAAAGAAATGAAATGGTATCAGCAACAACGTTTTCATATAAAACAGTTGTCCTTTTAAGTGGCAATCTCTTCCGGAATCAAGGTTCTTCTCTCTTCCACTCTGGTTATACTTATGGTTATAAACTTATAAAATTATCTATCTTCTTTATTGTTAAATACAGTTATAAGCTATATACGGTAGCATAATAATTTGTTTATATATTTTAGTTTTACTTTTTAATATTAACAAGTTTTAGTTATGGGAAAAAAGACAAAATATAAATTATTTCCTTAGAAATTGGATATGCAGGCTGAGGAAAACTAATGGACACCTACATACATCGACAAATTTGGTATTTTTATGTTACCTAACATACCCCATGTTTGATAATTTCTTCTCTTTGGAGTCCGTAGCTTGTTTCTTTGTAATAGGTGGTTGTGGCACGCCTCTGTTTTGGGTCCTCTGTTTTCACGACCATGAATGTTAAATTTGGCAGCATCTTGCTAGTCGATTTTATAAAGCCACTCAGTGAAGAATGAAGGGACGACCTTGATGTTGTGTTGGGACGGGCGGTTTGGGGCTGTTTTTGGTTAAAACCAAACCTCAAATGAAAGTTTGTTTTACATTGACATTTTCTAGTCATTTATATGTTACAGATACAATAAATTTAAAATATAATTCAAAATTATTCTTCTGAAAAGTATACATGTTATTATTAACTTTTGAAGTTACCCGAGCATAGCGATGATTGAGTATAGTTTTCAGCAAAATCTAGTTGGTGCTTGTGCATATTTATTTATTCCTTTCGTCGGTTATCTTTATGGGTTTATTTATTTATTTTGTGTATCTTTATTGGTGTGGTTTAAAGGTAGCAATCGTTATGCGTTTGTGTATCTTTATGGCAAACTATTATGACGACAATAAAGCATATTTTTAGTAGTTTGGTTTGGTTTTACGGTGATTCAGCTTAGGTGTGTTTATTATGTGTGTGTGAATCACTTTTGTGGCTCGTTTACTTGAATAATAGTTATTTTAGGTGTCAATTGCAGCTTTTGTAGCTTGAGATAATATAGAAAATATATAACGATTATTTTCTAAATCATTTTCTGAAATATTGTATGTATTCTAATGTGTTGACTCTATTTCGGGTCCACCTAAATTTGTTACATTCACTATATTTCATGCTATATATACTTTATAAGTGTTTATAGATAGTAGTTTTATTACCCGTGCGAAGTAGTGATAACAAACTGTTTGTCGTATATTTTTCTAATTTTTGTCATAGAATGATTTCCCGTGATGGTGATGTAAAAGAAGGGGAAAAGTGGTGGAGTAAACAAGAGCGGAGAAAGTTTGTGAATTAAATTATACTCTAATAAATAATAAAAAATACATTGCCTTTTATAAGTAAGAGTATTTTAGTAAATCCACTTTTCTCATTTTGTAAGTTTTAAGTAAAATTGTTTTTGCTATAGATTTTGTTGAAAATAATGATTAAATTTAAAAGTAAAAGTGTGTTTCTCAGGGAGTAAAAGCTATGACTGATGAAGACATGGCTATTTATTGATAATACGTGCAGGTTCGATAAAGTAGTGGAGATGTTTGATGCTTCTAACCTGATGATCGAAATCAAGACAAGAGCTCAATTTTTATCTCCAAATGTTGTTTATGGGGTCTATTTAGTCTTCAAGTATCATGACTCAAGAAACTTGTCAAGTAAACCTGTGTATGTTAACCTAAAGTATAAAAATGGGCGCGAAAGTCTACATGCATATTTTGCAACACGGAGAGACAAGGAATGGATGATGATTGAGTTGTATCGATTTTTGAATGAGAAAAAAGATGTTTATAAGTTTCTCCTTGAGGGTTTCTCATCGTACTATTCTGGAGATGGTACAATTTATGTCGAAGGCATTGAATTTCGAGCCATTGACAATGTAAGTTTGAAAATACTTCTTGGTTCCTAATTTATATTCCTTTTTATATACTTCGTATTGTATAAAGGGATGGATATATGGAGAGAAATAAAAATCATGTTCTAATTAGTTGCATGCATATACCATAATTCTTATACAGGTGAAACATGAAGAAATCAAAAAGTTTAAGGAAGTCCAACAAGTCCTGAAATCAAACTTCAATGCGGATCAGGTGCAACAGTTACCAGCTAAGTTTGAAGAAATATTTAAGAAATACGGTAACCGTGATTTAATTGTTCGGCTTGGCGAAGTAAATGGAATGAAACTTCTTATGCTTTCGCCAAGGCAACTTTATACAAATTTTCTAATGTGGATCTTTTTACTTCAAAACCATCACCCCAGTCCAGGTTTGCTTTTTAACAAACTTTTCCTAATTGTACATTCACTATGAGCTCATCTATTGTTACCCAAATATTTAAAAAATTTCTCATCAAATACTAGATTCCATAAATCTAGATCTTAACCTTCTTTTGGTCTAATAAAATATAGTTGATTCATGAATAGATGGTTGACAAAAGTTTCATTTCTTAGATTTGGTTTTGTGTCTTCAAATTTTACATTGTTTTGTAATCGTATAATATACCGTTGATGCAGATTTCGGAAGGTCGTCGAGTTTTTACCACAAAATGTATTTCGTATCAACTGCACAATTGAAAGTCAAATGTTATCCCCTAATACAGACTACAAGTGTTACCTTGTGTTCAAGATTTCAGAAAAATGCCAGGGCTTGCATTGTCCGGTGAAAGTACGAGATCTTCTCCACCAAGAAAACAATGAGGCTGAATATTTCTATTTTATTACCCCGAGCCGATTGAATACAAATGATATTACTCGGGTACCAAAACAAAGGGAAGACGGATGGATGGAGATTCAGCTTTGGAACTTTAACTCAACTCATGAACTTGAGAATGATTCTCTTTCGATTAATATGAAGTTTACAAGTCTTGAAGAACCTATAGCTGGTCTAATTGTTTGTGGCCTTGAGTTTCGGCCATTGTAAAAGAATTATTTCCATATTTAGTATTATTTGTTTTTAGTGGGTGTGGAAAATGCTATTGGTGTTGCACCCTGATAATTTTAGATAGAGTAAATTTCAAACACCGTCCTTTGGTTTGACCAAATTGCAGATTGAGTCTTTACCTTTTGATAGTGTAGAGGCAATCCCCGTGACAAACTTTTGTAACCCAAACACCCTTTTTTGTTCAGACAAACAAACAGATACATGATAATGTGCACAATCAATGACAATTTGCACACTTAAAAATCCCCTTAAAAGTATAATTTCCACCACCCACAACTTTCATGACAAAACTATCATCGGCACAGGTCGATTTGGTAATGTTTACTAGCGACAACTCTTGTGGTCTGGTAAGTTGATTGATATCCATGCTTAGTGGTTTAGGTAACCTGCCTTGTCGTAGTTTTTACGTAAGTGTTTTACCACACCAATTTCCTCTCAGAAACAACTCCTAGGGCCGAGTCTCCTACACCAATCAGGCATATTTAGTCTCCACATGCGGCCTTGGGTCCTTTGTGGCCGAATACCGTTAGACTACACCATAAAGCCAATGGCCTTGCAAAATTTATTGGCTTCTATTGTGGCATATGACCAATAAATTCTAGTGACCACCTCATCCCGCATCAGCCATGTATCTAGAAACAACGGTGTGCCGTTACTTTCCTGCAGGTGTTGAGCTAGGATTAGAGTGTAACAATTATTGGTGGCTTTTTTTCAAGTTTAAGATTACACATACGGTAAGACATAAACCCGTCGGTTTTCTAGTCTTATATTTTTATATCCAGTATTAAAACGATTTTTCCGAAAAGTCGTTTTACGTATGAACTATGCATGAATTCAAACCACGATTACGTATGAACTATGCATGAATTCAAACCACGATTTGTTAAGTTTAGAAAAACAAATCCTTAATAATAAAAAGTGTCTAAACTTAGGTTACCCTTCCTAAGCCTTTTTTTAGATAGGTTAACTAAATTCATACAGTTATCCTTTTGTTACACGATCTCGTTGTCAGGGACTCGGTGCTTAAGTACACCTTTACCCCTGACTTTAGCGAAGACACTCACGTTTATTTCTCTAAATAATACCGATTGACATATTATTTACTCTTAGCATGCATAATTAGACATTAAGAAAACACATAATCGACACAGCCAAAACATAATTTAATGTTGATCCCTGGGTTTAAGGGTTAAAACATGACACAAGGAGACTACTTCTAGTTTCGTGTCTTCTCAGCATTGCCCGTCATTCTCTTCTTTCTCCTGGTGGATCTTCTATCCTCCGTGATCTTGTATCCTCCGTGCTCCTACTGGATCTTCTCTCTCCTTGTACTCCATAGGTTCTTCTACCTCGTCTAGGCTTCCTTGCGTCACGTCCGTCTTGGTTTACATCTAACTAAAAGCTACTCTACTTTTAAAATTAAATTATAAACCAAACAACTTTACATCACAACCAAACAGTTTATATTTTTGGTTTGTGGCTCAAGCTCGTGTCATGCATGATTCAAATAAAGCAGGAATGTACTAATTATAAAATTACAGGTGAAAATACTTAAGTTATAACTTGCTAGGACCTACTACACATGCACATGCACCACATGTGTAACTCATCTTAATAGTACATGCAAATCACGAGCTTCACCCATATTGTTGCACACCAATGCAACATGTCATTCTCGAAGAATAATGGCTCTTACACTATTTCTTCATATTACCAATTTAGAAAGTTTCACTTTTAAATTTTATAAACCCTAATTAGGGTTTCCAAAAACTTAAAATTTTAAAAGCTTGTTACTTAGGTAACAAGAAACCTTAAGTCGCCATACGATATCATAACGTTGGATAATCCAGGTCTTATGATCACACAAGTACAATTAAAAGGAGATAACTATGATGAATGGTCTCGTTAATTCTGAACGTCTTTGAGAGCCCGTAAGATATTCGGGTTCATTGACGGAACCATTAAGAAACCCGAGATAACGATAAAGACATATAAGATTGGTTGACGATCAACTTGTTATTGGTGTCTTGGATACGAAACACCATTGAGGACTCGTTGCGTTCAACCATCTCGCCTGAGGAAGTAGCAGAACAATTGTGGAATGACATAAAAGATCGTTTTTCAATTGCCAATGAGCCTCCGGGTCAACAACTAAAATCTGATCTTGCTAGTTGTCGACAAAAAGGAATAACGATAGCCGACTACTATGCAAAGTTGAAGCAGAACTAGGATGAAGTAAGTAAATATGAATAGGTAGCAACATGCAAGTGTGACACGTGTGAACGAAATTTTGGAAAAATACAAAGAAGCAAAAAGAAGAAAAGTTTCATACGTTTCTTTTAGACTTGATGAGAACACGCAATGGAACCGCAAGATCAAATATTTTAGCACAGGATATGCTTACCGAGTATTCCACGCCTCGATAACTACGCGTAACTATTTCACCAACTACGGTAACCAAGTAATATTGAAGATACGGCGTAACCACTTATAAGGTTACGCCGTAACCAGTAGATCTAGTGCAAATTACGAAGGAATTGAAGATTATGGCGTAACTCTTATATTAGTTACGCCGTAACCCAGATCTAACCTATAAATACCCCACGATTTCCAGCATATCAAATCATCCCATTCCGCACATCACAACCAAATAACGTGGGAAGAAGCCAAAGGCAGGTCTAGAGGGCATACGGAGCTGTCTCCGAGGGAGAAATCACTCCCCTACGATAAGCATTAGCATTTTATCTTTTCTTTACTTTCGATTCAAGTATTTCGTAACTTTGAATATTGAATTTATTTGTATGGTTAATATGAGCGGCTAAGCACCTCTTGGTGCTGGCCTAGTTATGATTCCTTAATTGTTTTGTTTGCGTTTACATTACTTTCGTATAATTATTTCTAAGTGTATGCATGCATAGTTTATTGGTAGCTACCCTTTTTCTGTAGTTTTGAATGGTGGTAGAGGCTAGTTGCTTAGGAGATATGACCAATGACCTAACCGAGTAGACCGAGACGGAAGGGTAAGATATGACCAATGGCGACCCTTTCTACTTGTGCGATTTGACCAACCGATCACCTACCGTTTGGATGAACTTAAGAATTAAGAGGTGAGTGTTTAAGTTGCTAACGCTCGGGCACTCACTATTATAAATCTAGCATGTAGCGGTACTTAATGACTTGGCTTAGGGACCGAACAACAGGGACTTATGAGGGACACCGACTTCTCTGTGGTGGCATCTTTGCGATAGGTTAGGGGCGAATTGACCAAATGATGTCCTCTCGACTTTGACCCCACCTGAAGTAATTGGAAGTAAGTAGACGTAGACATTACTAGCTAGGAGGAATAACTAGGTTAGCACCACTCTTCTTTATTGATTTATCCTTTGCCTTTTATTTGCTTTTATCTGCTTTAGTAGTTAATTAATTAATCCTTATCGAAATCATATTAAAATCTGTGACACCTAGACTTAGTAATAATCCAACACACATAGCTCTTGGGACGACCTTGTTTTTACCGAATACTACACTACACACGACCGGGTACACTGCCCGTTAGTGCATTAGGGTAGACCATAGGTATAACGAGACTATATAAATATTAAAACCTGGTCAGTAAAACCTGGATCAAGTTTTTGGCGCCGCTGCAGGGAGTTATATTAGGATTGCTATTAAGTCTTTCATTTTCATTTTGTTCTAAACTTTTCTAAATTTCCCACGATCATTATTCAAGTTTTCAGGTACCATGGAAGTTGTTAACATCAATGACCTCACTCTTGAGGAATATTTGGCATTAACAAGGGGAGAACAAGGACCAGGGATTGTTAGGCCGGCTATCACAGAAGACGCTCAATTAGAAATCAAACCTCAGTTCATTAGGGAATTACGCGCAAACCCCTTCTCTGGAAGCATCACCGATGATGCCCATGAACATATAGACAACGTTGAATACATTGTCAGCCTATTCAAAATTCCCGAGTCTCGACGATCTTTGTCATATTACAGTATTCCATATTTCTCTTACGGGAGCTGCTAAGAGATGGGTTGATCGATTACCTGCCGGAACAGTAAACACCTGACCTATCCTAAAAAAGTATTTCATTCAGAGATATTGTCCTCCATCAAAGACTGCTAAGCAATTAGAAGAAATCCATAACTTCAAGCAAGAGGGTGATGAAACGTTATACCAAGCTTGGGAAAGGTATAACGAATTATTATACAAATGCCCAACTCATGACCTCAACGGCCAACAAAAGGTGAACGTCTTCTACAAAGGTCTGAACATCTCCTCAAGGCAAATGATCGATTCTCAGGGGCCGATTCCGGGTAAGACACCCACTTTGGCTTTAGAAACTATTCAAAAGATGGTAGACCACTCTCACAAATGGCACAATGGAGGGAGCAACCGAAGAAAGAATGGAGATATGGAAGGTCTTGCAGCAATAAGCAACAAATTAGAAAATCTCGGAAGAGAAATTAAGAAGCTCAAGGAAAATGTGCATTCCATTCAAATAGAGCGAAATGGAACTCCTCCTACTAAGGAATGTTCCTCCAACGAGGAAGTTAAAAGGATCGGAGAAGTTAAATATGGAAGTGAGAACCTTTTCAATAATTACAATAAGAACGGGCCCATATATCAAGAAAAATCCCCAGGATTCTACACAAGAATCAACAACAATCCTCCTAGACTAAGCCTTGAAGAAATAATGCATAGGCACATCGAAGAATCTACAAAAAGGGGAGATAAACTCAAGGAATGGATGGTCAAGGTGAAAGAAGACACCAATATGAACCTGCGAAACCAAGATGCTGCAATTAAAAACCTCAAAACACAAATTAGGCAATTAGCTAAAAACCTTGAGACGAGTAATGCTAAAGCTATTGCCTGCAAAGCCGTATTTGCGCAAGATAAAGAAAAGAAAGAGCACTGCACATCCTCTATCACAAATGATCTGTCTGGGATTAACTACCTAAGAGAAGATAATAAATCGGAAGACGAAGAGGTCCTGCCAAGCCAACTTCCTGAGAAACAGCAATACCAGGAAAGTTTTCTTCTTCCATGCACTATTAGTAATATTAAGATTCCCGCATTAGCTTATTTGGGGGCCGGGGTAAACCTTATCTCTACCACTTTGCCTGATAAAATAAAACTTACCAACTTAAAAGAAACAACAATGATGATAGAGATGGCTGATTCCTCTAAAGCTGTACCAAGGGGAATAGTGAATAATGTGCTTTTAAAAATTGGAAAATTCTTTTTTCCCACTGATTTTGTGGTAATTGACATAGGGAAGCGGGAGGCTTACAACTTAATTGTTGGAAGACCTTTTCTGGCCACTTGTAGGGCTCAAATTAAGGTTTTTGAAAAACAAATTTCTTTGGGAACTGAAAATGAACGAATAACTTTCAGTATGAAAGGGAATTTAAAACCAGAATTTGAAATTTCAAACAATGTTGATGTTGTTAATGTTCAATCACAAGATCCTCCTCTACATCATGATCCTGGTGGAGAGAATATTGATAAGCAGAAACAGGGAAAGATTGTCAAGGGCATTAAGGAAGCTCCGATTCCAAAAAAACATTTCTGCAACCCGATATTAACCAAGGATAACGAATCGATGACGGAATGGCCCTCGTAAAACATATGACTGGGCGCTTAACAATGACATCTGCTCAAATCGATTCGGGCCTCGTGCTTCATCATTATGGTGTCTGCAGATAACACTTGAGCCCCGTTCTTCAAAGAAAAGAAAAGTGTACGCTCTTACGTAGCTTTATCTTGACTAAAGAAAATTCTCTCATGAATGGCCATACTCATCTACATTCTTCATCAATAAGCTTCATGTTTTCCACGCTCATTCAATCATCAAGTGGATCTATGTTCATTGGTGTATACTCTTATTCACTTGTTAAATCAAAATGGCAACTTCGGATGCAATTTTTGAGGGGAGAAGAGTGAATATACTACATGATGATGGATGTTTGAAGAATGGTTATCGACTTAATTTTTGATGATGATGAGTGTATATTCTTTTGATGAAGAGTGAATATACTAAGGATAACTGGATTCATAGTTTTGATTTTGATGACTCTCCTCCAACGCCTAATGCTTCACTTACTAAGGATAATTGGGAATCAATGTTTGGGATTCATTGTTTTCAAAGATAGGTTTGATGAGTACTTTCAACCTTGACGAATGTTGATCATCCGACCGAAGCTCATGCTCCGGTTTCTATTAACTCAACTAGTTCACCATCTAAGAAGTACTTCTTGGAATTCTCAAGAAACCTTATCTCCAGTTATTTCACAAGGCGTTTATAATGACTATCATGATATTGTAAGTTGCACTATTGAATAATGATCCGCTCTTTGGTATTCCTGTGCCAAATCTTCACGGATTGTTGTTCATGGATAATGATCCGCTCTTTGGTATTTCTTTGCCAAATCTTTACGGATTATTGTTCCTCTCATTGTGCACGCTATAAATCAACCACATGAACATTAAGGAAAATGACTACCTCTTTCGCTCGAAGACATTTGTGGTGAATCTTCCAGATCAGTCTCTACATGTATACCTTTAGGAAGAATGCATTAATGTTGAGAAATCATTTGTTCTGTTCATTCGGTGGATCGACGTACATCCGGTTGTACGTTTATTCACGTGTTGGGCATTTGACACAAGTCGATTACTTGAGTTAATCAATTATCACTTATTTGAGATTGAAGTTAAAATTCACAAAGGCAAGCTTAAGATGCAAATGCAGAATTCTTCTTGATTTCAAGTTTGGTATATCGGGTTTTCTTTATCGGTGGTCACTTCAAATTGTCTACATATGGGTTGATAAAGATAGTCGAGAGAGTTTCTATCGCAGTGGTCCTATGGCTCCTAGACACTCCAGATTCGGACCCGCACTTCAAGACAGTCCCATTAGTTCATCCCTTATACCAAATTCTTCTCCGGAAACTCCATATGTACCTCCATCCGAAGATGATTTAAAGAAATTGTTTGATCCCATGTTTGATGAACATTATGAGCCAAGTGCTAATGAACCGACAATTCCTACTTGAGGTCGCTCATATTCCACATGAATGACGTCAATCCTTCAATCTCAATATCATTAAGTCAAGCGCTGCTGCGATCACTCTGTCTCATCAACAAATCATCAAACTTGAGGGTACATCATGGAACTATGTCGGTATCAATGATGAAGTTAATCCCTTTGCTACTCCCAAGATGCCCCTTTGAGAACGTATTTGCTCTCGAATCATCATCGAACCATCTTCATCGGAGAAATTGACTCGCAACTTCAGTTCTTCAACCACAACCACATGAACACCTCGGAAAATGGACTCATGATCATCCATTGGACAACATCATTGGAAACCTCTCGTCCGGTATCCATACGGAAACAACTTGCAACCGATGCCTTGTGGTGCTTCTTTAACTCCGTACTCTCTAAGATCGAACCAAATGATGTTAAAACCGCCATGGATGAAGACAATTGGTTCAATGCCATGCAAGAAGAAATTCATGAGTTTGATCGACTTGATGTATGGGAATTAGTACCGCTCCAGTTGTGCTATGATCATTGCTCTAAAGTGCATCTTCAAAGTGAAACTTGATGAGCATGGTGATGTGTTAAAGAACAAGGCTCGATTGGTTGCTAAAGGATACCGTCAAGAGGAGGTATTGACTTTGAGGAATCATTTGCTCTGTTGCTCGAATCAAGGAAATCGTAATCTTTTGGCTAATCTTGCTTGTAAGAACATGGTAGTCATCGATGGACGTAAAGACGGCATTTCGAGCGGAGATCTTAAAGAAGTCGTCTATGTCAGCCAACCCGAAGGCTTTGTGAATCCAGAGCATCCTACCCACGTTTATCGTTTGAAGAAGGCTCTTTACGGTTTAAAGCAAGCTCCAAGGGCATGGTATGATACGCTATCAAAGTTTCTTCTATCTACCGGATTCAACAAAGGAGTAGTCGATCCAACATTGTTCACAAGGAAGTCAGGCAAACATTTAATTCACGTTCAAATTTATGTTGATGATATCATATTTGCCTCGACTGACCCCAATGAGTGTGACCGTTTTTCAAATGAAATGGGTTCTAAATTTCAAATGTCAATGATGGGACAAATGTCATTTTCTTGGGATTACAAATTTCACAAAGTCCGGAGGCATTTTCATAAATCAATCTAAATATGCAAATGAGATTTTAATGAAATTTGGATTTGATTCAAGTGACCTGTTGACACACCCATGATTGAACGAACCAAACTAGATGAGGACCACTCGGGGATCATGGTAGACCAAACGAAATATCGTAGTATGATTGGATCCACGATGTACCTCAACGCTAGTGAACCGACATCTTGTTTTCTGTTTGCATGTGTGCTAGATACCGTGCTAAGCCTACTAAAAGCACCTTGAGCGGTTAAGCGGGTCTTCGGTATCTCCAACGAACCATCAATATGGGACTTTGGTACCGAAGGACACCGGTATGTCACTAACGACATATGCGAGATGCAGATCATGCAGGTGTCAAGATACTCGTCGAAATGCGTGCGGAGGTGCTCGGTTTTTGGGTGATAAGCTTGTGAGTGGTAGTCAAAGAAGCAAATGAGTACTTCTATTTCCTCTACTGAGGCTGAATACATAGCCATGTCATCTTGTTGTGCTCAAATCCTATGGATGAGATCTCGATTATCGACTATGGCTTTGTATTCAACAAATCCTACATCTTGTGATAATAAAAGTGCTATTGCTCTCTCATGCAACAACGTACAACACTCAAGAGCAAAGCACATCGACATTCGACATCATTTCATCGGGGAGCAAGTAGAAAGCGTGTGGTGGAACTCTATTTTGTGAGGACCGAATACCGGTTAGCGACATCTTCACCAAAGCTCTTCCAAGAGAACGTTTGAGTTTATTCTTCCACGTCTTGGCTTGAAAAGCCTTCAACCGAAACACTCAAACGTCTTCGAGAGGAAGACGAGGAGTAAAGGTCTTTCTTCTTCTATCTCTTGTATATATCTATTAGTAAAACAAAATACAAAATTATAAAACCTTCAAAAATCAAATAGAAAAATATAAAACTTTCAAAATCCATAAAAATTTGAAAAATTCAAAATCTTCAAAAATATTGTCATTTTGTCATGTTTCTCTCGATTCGATAATATCTACGGTCTTGATGTTGTCATTCAAAGAATGACACGGACTTTAGATGTTGTTCAAATTTTATATATATATAAAAAAAAAAATCAAAAATTCAAAAAAAAAAAAAATTTGAGAGAAAGAGAAACAATGGCTTACTTGTCATTTCGTGCAAGAACCGTTTTCAAAGAAAGAACAAAGCCATTCTTTATCATGTTTTCAAAATTCAATGCTCGATTCTATAAACATTTATCTGCTTGAAAACTAAGCGCTTTGAAAAATAACTCGGTCTATTTTTGATAATCATCGGGACTTATTTGTC